>OY754975.1:9677634-10237634 GCA_963576475.1 Molanna angustata
TAATAGCCAAAATAGGATTTCACAAACATACACACATACATAGCCAAAATAGGATTTCACAAACATACACACATACATACATAGAAACATTCAATAATGTTATGTACCTATTATTGGGGTAGGCAGAGAAAACCGAGTGCCATACACAATAAATTCAAATTAAAATAATAGTCACAATAGGATTTCACAAACATACACACATACATACTAATGTTGATATTGTATTATTATTAGGTTTTCTTATGTATGACCAATTAAGTGTGCCCATCTCAATTATTTTCAACAAGTCGACGAATGATGGGAAATTCCCGTCGAAATTCAAAGAAGCTCTAATATCACCTATTCACAAATCCAAATCAAAAAATGATATCGAGAACTACCGTCCTATATCCATCCTATCTGTGTTTAGCAAAACTTTTGAAAAAATTGTATTGGATCATATCTATTCTATAATCACTCCCCATATAGGCAATCACCAACATGGATTTCTCAAAAAGAGATCCGTTCTTACAAATTTATTAAATTTCACTGAATATGTATCAGATAATATGAACAAGCAGTTGCAAGTTGACGCTATATATACGGATTTTTCTAAAGCGTTTGACCGGGTCGATCACAATATACTTATACAAAAACTATACAAAGTGGGAATTCATGGTGATCTCCTCCGATGGTTCGATTCATATATAAGAAACAGACAACAGGCTGTGGTCGTGGGAAGTCATAGATCCAACTTCATTTGCGCTCCGTCAGGTGTGCCGCAAGGTTCACACCTGGGACCAATCCTCTACAACATTTACATACACGATATCCAAAACTGCTTCCAGTTTTCATCCTGTTCGGGTTTCGCAGATGACATGAAAATTTATCTAACAATTAAAAATATAAATGACTGTTATAAATTACAAAACGATCTAAACAACCTATCCTTGTACTGTAATATAAACAAATTAGATATCAACGTATCGAAATGTGCTTTATTATGTATAACGCGTAAAAGAAATTCTATAGCATACCCATACTCTATTAATAACTCCATGCTGAAGAAAGTTGACCACATAAGAGATCTGGGAATAATAATAGATGACAAATTAACATTTGAACAACACATACAAACCATCATAAATAAAGCCTATCAAATGCTCGGTTTCGTTATCCGTAGCTGTAAACAATTCAAAAACATTAATACACTAAAAACACTATACTTTACATACATTCGCCCTCACCTGGAATTCTGTACGCCAATATGGAACCCTCATTACAAAGTCTACATTAATCAAATAGAAAATATTCAAAAAACCTTTTTGAAACACTTGGAGAGGCGCCTTTATGTTGAACACACTAATTATAATACTTCTACCAGAAACTTCAATATGACTACATTACAAAACAGGAGACTTTATTTTGACCAAATATCACTTTACAAAATTTGCAATAACTTGATTGACTCGCCGGACATACTCAATAATATATCACTCCATATACCAAATAGACATACCCGCTCACATAATTTATTTCACTTACCAGTATGCCACACTAATTACAGATACTTTGCACCTTTGTTTAGAATTCAGCGAGATTACAATACACATTTCAAACACACGGACATTTTTCACGACACATTACAGCATTACACAAAACATGACTATTCATAGAATGTGCGATACATACAATAACAGATTTCAAGAGTTTGACATCTTCCACCTCAGCTCCACAACATTCAAATACTCCATACAAAAGAAGATCAATAACCACTTATTATAGGAAACCTTGACGGCATTTATTCTCTTTTTTCTTTTTTCCTTTTAGTTCAATATTATGTTTTAAATCATTGTTAACTTGAAATGTTGCTCTTACCTACATACCAACCTATGATCATATTTTATTTTTTGCAAACTTGTATTATTTTATGTCAATCATAACGACAAAATGTAATAGGCCTTAATACTTGATGTTACTATTGTATTGTACTATGTCTTAACGCTGTTTTTTGTCCAACTTTAACATAAATAAATAAATAAATAAATTATCAAAAACAGATAAAGATGTTCTTAAACCCTAACACACAATCCAACAATCCACTCCTCAATCACTAATGATCCCTCCTTGTCATCCTAAAACATATTATGTACCTACTTGTTTTTTTCTTATATTATTGTACTTTCATATTATTATTATTTTTTATGTATCTTTTCTCTCTCTTTTTTTTAAATTGATGTTACTTGTTGTATAATTTTTTTTTTCATAACTAAGTATGTAACCAAACATTATACATTCACAAATGTAAATAGAAGAAAGCATTTTTGGCTATGTTAACATTTAAAAACTGAATTGTAAATGATATAATTAACAGCTGTAGCTTTCTGAGAGTAAATAAATAAATAAATAAATAAATAAATAAATAATTCTTGTTTTTAAAATTTGTATACTTTGGTATTATCCACCCATTTCCTTTGACTGTTATTTTCAAACTGTCAGTTTGATGCATATAAGAAATCAATGAAAAATTCAAAATTATATTTCTAGTTAAAATAATGCTTCAAAAATAAAATTAAATAAGTCTCCATTGTCTGTTATATTTGTGTATGTGTGTTTGTAAGTACACTGTAGGAATAGATTTAATTTGCTTGTATTATTTAGGAAATATTTTTTTTTTTATTTATATATTGTTTATTTAAAAAAAATATTATTTACTATTTTCTTTATTTTGAACATATTTCCTCTTATTAAAAATAATATTATATCAAGAAAGGTAAAAAAATGAATAAGTTATAGTTTGAGAAATAGAACCCATGTGTACCAAAAGGAAAAATAGGAAGAGTAATATAATTGTTCTTATTGCATGCTATTGAAAAAAAATGATATTGTCTTCTTGCGAAGATAATATTTTATATTTCTTCTCCAAAAATCATGACCTACTATGCCATAGTAAAAATATTTACCGATGAAGATGCAATGACAGGTAGACAGTGTATAACACAACAGAATTAGGCATATTGTCATAAAAAGTACTTTATGTAAATGTTTGTATGAATGTAGGTACCAATGTAAAATTTCTTCTGATTGATCACTATCTGGTGTCGCGTGTTGAAATACTCGATGGCATGAGCTGGAAACTTTTCAACTCTGTGCGGCCGACACGAGCGCCGCGCTGAGCAAGATTTGGAACTAGATTTATACCTAAACATCGCGGGAGCGTTTGCAATGGCAGCCTCTTAAACTGGGAAATTTAAGCCGTTAACATTTCAACTCAGAATATATCTAATAACCGCATCCCTAAAATATAAAGTGAATTCATTCTAGCTCGAATGTGCATTGCAAACATAAAGATGATGTTATTTAACAAAATAATATTGTTGTAGAGATAGTAACGTCAAAAAACAATGTTTAATGGCTGGTATTTTGATATTTCCTTCCTTTTCTGGCACCTGGGAGTGGTTGAGTTTACCAGTGCGCATCCTCTTTCTATAGGTGAAAATTTCAGATTTTAGTATCATTTGTATCTCTGTACGTCCTTTTTATGCTCTTGTACCGTCCATCTGATTTCAATGAAACTTGGTGATTTGTTGAGCGTACGTCTGTCTTCGTTTGAGATGTGGTGCTGCAGACGCATGGCTAAAGATCACTGGTCGAAGAGACAAGGCAACATATGAAAAGAATTGCCCAACAGAGAACAACTTGGATAGGCTACAACATCCGGCACCCAGGCCTGCTTTTTACCATAGTTGAAAGAATGATTGATGGGGGCAACTGGAGAGGTCGCCCCAGAAACAACTATTTAGACCAGATAATCGGTGACGTGCGCTGTAGCAGTTACAAAGAGATGAAGAGACTGGCGGACGATAGAGATAAGTGGAAAGATCGAATGTCTGGTGCAGACCAATCCTAGGATTGTTACCCAGAAGAAGAACACCCGGGAAGATTTCTGAAAAAAAAAATTTTTTCTTCTTCTTAACTCTATTTTATATATTTCAGTAACAGTACGTACATATTTCACAAACAAACGGATTTAATAGGGATAAATAACATACAAGTACAAATTATATTGAAATAATGTTTAAAACTGCAATTATCACGAATAAAGAGGATGCGCAGTGGTAAACGCAATCACTCCCAGGTGTCAGACTTACCTTTTTCATACCTATGTTCAATAAGAAAGAGAATATCAAAAACCAACCATTAAAAGTGATTCATCGAAAACGTTGCTTACTCTCGGACAGACAGAGAAAAAACAAAGAGACAGTGACAGAGAAAAAGAACTTCATATGTTTGTGAGAGAGAGGAACAGATTTTTATTTTTTATTTTATTTTATTTTACCAAGGACAGCACACAGTACATGCATACAATTATTGAAATTAAATAAACAAAAATACAAAAATAACATGTACCTCTTACGTACTATACCTAATATCAAAATAATACAACAAAAAAAGTGTGAATTAGTGGGGTGCGCGCATGAGAGAAGAGTAATACATGTGTGAGCGAAAGAGATATCTAGAAAGAGTGTGAGTGTGTGGGCGTGTATGTGTGTGTGTGAGAGAGGGTGTGCATGTGTGTGTAGATGAACATATATTGACAGATACATGATTTGGGAAGAAAAAGAAAATATATTGCTGAGGGTGGTTGGGAAAAATAAAATTAATCAGTACCTAATTGTTATAATGTCACGATGTTAGATATAAGTTTATTTTTGAATGTTATATGTGAATCGAAAAATATGTCTAAGTCGGCATTTTTTTCGTAAGAGTTAAATAAATTTATCATTCTGTTAATCGGAGCGTTTTTGGAAGCATTTGTTTTACAGATATTGGAGAAGAAAAGTGACGTATGTCTTGTCCGGCGAGTAGATGTATTAAATTTGATATTGGTAAGAATTTCATGACATTCTATGTTTCCATTTAGTATACTATGAAGGAACATAAGGTCTGAAATTGTGCGTCGCGTGGTTAAAGAAGTTAGTATAGTAGGTTGGTTAGTATTGTTACAACGGTAGTTTGAATATTTAATGAATTTATTCTGAATTTGATCCAACGAGTGAATGTAAACCTTGTACTGGGGATTCCATATAGTTGATGCGTACTCAAGTTGACCTCTGACAAGAGAGCAATATAATTGTTTTAATGTATTGGGATTTTTAAAGTATATGGACAGATACATGGATATGTCAGTATTGGACATAAAACATCAAAATTTTGAATATTATTGCATAGAAGCAAAAAGCTTTGCGAATGAAAGATTATTCATTATCTTAATATATTATATTCTCTTCTACGATTCGACTTAGTATTATTAGCAAATACAGATACAACATAGTTTTTCTTGAATTGTACAGAGTATAGACCGTGTTGGAATTCATTTTCGAGAGAATCGTATAACTGTGAATTCCTTTACCTGCCCGCATTGAGTACAATGGAATGTTTCAATAAACACCCCCTCCAATCATCCCTTATCTCAAATCTATAATAATAATAATAATACGGTTTGACGATCAGAAGGAAAAGGAACAGAACAAAATATTATTGACGTGGATTCCTTCCTTCTAGTCCCGTTTGATATCGCAACAGGAATATTATGATTATTTTGCTGAACTAACGCGGGTATTATGTAACACGCCTTAATAAAATTCGCAACGGGTACGTTTTTTTTCTTGTAGTGGCGCAGCAGCAGACGTTGCCAACTTTTGGTCGAGAACTGTTTGAACGCTACTGACACGAAGATTATGAGATTGTTAGTTGCTCATGAATACAAAAAAAAATACACCACGTTTTGAGTTGAATTAGATAAACTATATCCCGTTTTTCTTCATCTTATATAACCTGTTTGTGATGGTGAACTATCCCAAGAGGGAGGATATCTAGCTGTTCTATTTCGTGGTCTAAATGCCTTATTTAAGGTTGTAAAATATATAGCGAGAGTTCTGGTTTTCCTTTATCTAATGGATGGACCTGTGGTTAAAATCCTGATTTGATCAATATCGTTTACCAACAGCACTAATATTTGCTATGTTTAATGATTGAACGAGGCTGAAAAATACCTTCTTCTTCTTATTTTAGATCGTAGATCTGTTTTTTCGAGAAAGCTATTCCTGTGAAGCTGAGGCCCAGCTATCCTTCCACCTATTCGGTGGTGTTCCGGGGAGGCGATTCCCTAGTGGGATATCGTTTGCCGCTATTAAATACCCTTTTTATGAATAAAAAATAAAAAATACCCTTTTTATGAAAAAAAAAATACTATCAACAAAAACTTTGTATGTAACCAGACAATATGAATTGTGATAACGATTTAAATTGAAAAATTTTGATCAGTTTTGGCTATGAATAATATAATGTAAGTATATGTACAGCGACATCTAACTCTCTCATTCAAGTCGCAATTCAAAAAGTCAAAAAATTATTATATTTCCCGCATAAAAAGTGTTTTATTTAAATATTACTTATATTATGGTGGCTGGTGTGGAATTTATAAAAGAAAAATAAGAATTTTATATAAGAATTTAAAATTATAATTTATAAAAGTTTTGTACGATCAATGCTTCTGAAACTCCATGATGATAGCATAACTAAAACTAGTGTGGCGGGCGAAGCCAACTGGCCTTTCCCCCCACCAGGCGACCCGAACGGTCGAGCCCGGCTGACAGCGGTCCGAGCAGCGGGCGGTTTATCTGCTGCCGACTCCCGTCCAGTGAAGCCGTTGCACCTCGTCGTCTCAATTTGTATTCGCGAATTTTCGTAGTCGTAATTAATAATCTTAATCGATCTTTAAAATACCATTGTAATTATATTAAGTCGTGTTCAAATAAATCCTGTAAGTAACTCATCTTTCATTATATTGAAATACCCACTGAAAATACAAGCAAAACCATATATAGCCATTAGCACGACAGCCCCCCATATTGGTGACTCCCGACAAGTAAAAAAACACGTAACAAGAAAAAATATTTTTGTTGCAATTATAATTATTTTTGCCGCAGATTATTTTCAGTGTACAAAATAGCTCAAAAACTATTTCAAAGGCACAATATTACAGTAATTCGTGTTAAAGTAAAGTAAATTAAAAAAATTCTTTAAAATTATTCATTTTTTGTGTTGCAAAATACCGTTTCATAGGGCGAGAACGCCATAACAACTTTGGGTATATTAATATTAATAAAGATTTTTTAAAATGTTGCGCAACAACTCTTCATAAAGGCCGGACTGGAGTCTGCAGGAGATCTTCACGGAGCATTTTACATAACAAGGTACAATTGTTAAATTTTTTAAAATCATTTTTTGTAATTTAAATTCTCAGTAGCGAGCCCGTGAATACGCTAATTTATTTTGTTAAACAATCAATTTAATGTTGTCCAGAAATTTTAATTTTTTTAACATTGAAAATATATCTCTTGTCAAATTGTAACATTTTTTGAACAAATTGAAATTTTATAATTGCTACATGTTTACAAAAAAATCATGCCAATTAAAAAAAAATTGTTGTTCGTTATTTTTAAAAAAAAATATATATGTAACTATGAATTATTATTTTTGTTGAATCAATAATCTTCAGAAATTCATATGAATTGCCTTTTATGGTATTCGATACTCAAGTCAAATTTAAACAAAAAATACCATTTCACTTCTTTTTTAAAAAAAAAATTGTATTATCAAATGTGCATATTATAATTCTTTGTGTATTGTTCTTTTTCATGAGAAACCATCCGCCAAAAAAATGGATTTATCTAAGCAACAAATTGTTACGAGAAGTCATGCCGTTCAAAATGTATAAATGGAGGAAACTAAAAAGATAAAAAATTGGATTTACCAATAAAAAATGCTAACCAGCATACCAAAATCACAGGCTAAGTTTAATTTAATATAGGTATATAATTTAATTTTTCCTTCAGAAATTTAAAAAATATTGCATTATTAAAAATAGACATTTTTCTTGCAATTTTTTGATAGCGTTTCAAAACCATTTAAAAGTTAAAGATTGGTAAATATATAAATAAATATATGCCTATTAAAAAAAACAAAAAGGAATTATTCAATTTTTTTTGCAATTTTGAGTATAATCAATTTAAATGCATGACCTTTTTTTTTCACGAAAATGATTTATTACAAAAACCAAATTTTGACAAATTTTTTCTCAAAAATATAAATTATTAGTTTATTTTGAAAATTGATCATATTTTACATGTAAAAGTTTATCAAAAACCATTTTGAAAAAGTTAAAGTAAAAATATTCGATAAAAACCTTTCAACCAAACAGTCCCATAAATTTATCGCATCGAATTATTTCGTCAACGTAAAATAACATTCGATGTGGGTAATTGTAAAATTGTTATTCATCATGTCAAATGAAATGTGTCAACAAATATTGTCAAATAATCGTAAAATGACAAACATTTTTATCGAAATTTACTTGGAAATAATTAATTAAAATATTGCAATTTAATTTATTATTTATTAATTAAAAAAAAATATTTACAAGTACAACTTGATAGTTTAAATCAAAGTGAATATTGCAACAATGTTGTTGGATATCTATATTTACGAAATAGATACCTATGTATTTCATACTTTGAATATTTTAACGAAATACCTATTACACTTAGAATATTTTTTAACAACCATCGACTTAGACAAATTCAACATACCTATGTATTACTGATAGAATATTTTCATGCAATTGTGGACTTAGAATAATTTCAGTAATTATTAAAACTTTGCAAATATTTTTTAAAAACATTTAAGCACTTAGAGATCTTTAATAACAGTCCATATTATTATTTTATTTATTCATTTATAACCAAATGTAAACATTTATAATAATGAAAATTTTAAATTTACATCTGTTACCTGCATGTACCAAGCACATATACCAAACCAAGATGGACATCATCATCATCATCAACAAAGATGGACAATTATTTCAAATTCAAGATGGAACACAAATCATCATCATCATCAACAAAGATGGGCAATCATTTCAAATCAAGATGGAACACAAATCATCATCATCATCATCAACTAAGATGGGCAATCATTTCAAATCAAGATGGAACACAAATCATCATCATCATCATCATCATCATCATCAAGAAACAAAGATGAATATTAAAATCAAAAGCAAGCTGGACAACAACAACAACAAACAAAAACAAGAGATATAACAACAGAAACACTTCGAGAATGCCAACCAAAAAAAAAAAAAAACCAAGACACCAGAAAACTTTTTACCTGAGCTGTCATAACGAAAGAAGCCAGATGACCTTTTTACCTGAGCTGTCATAACGAAAGACGCCAGATGACTTTTTTCCTGAGCTGTCAACACGAAAGACGCCAGATGACCTTTTTACCTGTAGCTGTCAACATGAAAGACACCAGACGACTTTATACCTGTAACTGTCAACACGAAAGACACCAGATGACCTTTTACCTGTAGCTGTCAACACGAAAGACACCAGATGACCTTTTACCCGTAGATGTCAATACGAAAGACACCGGATGACCTTTTTTTTCTGTAGCTGTCAACTGATCGAGACACCGGAAGATTTTCCCCGTAGCTGTCCAAAATCACCCCAAACTTCAAAAAAATCAAAAGATGACACATTCGGCAATCTTATTCTTATCGTAGGCCCTATAATGTAATTTAGGCTACCGTATTTATAATGTCGAGTCATACTTATTCCAAACTGTGATATTCAAAATTTTTATTTATATATGTTACAGATTAACAAAGGGGATGACGAGGAGTAACGTCTTTGACTGGTGAGGGAGTGTGTGGCGGGCGAAGCCAACTGGCCTTTCCCCCCACCAGGCGCCTGAACGGTCGAGCCCGGCTGACAGCGGTCCGAGCAGCGGGCGGTTTATCTGCTGCCGACTCCCGTCCAGTGAAGCCGTTGCACCTCGTCGTCTCAATTTGTATTCGCGAATTTTCGTAGTCGTAATTAATAATCTTAATCGATCTTTAAAATACCATTGTAATTATATTAAGTCGTGTTCAAATAAATCCTGTAAGTAACTCATCTTTCATTATATTGAAATACCCACTGCTCTCATATAATCTGTTTAATATTGTGCATTTCTATGCACAATAAATTATTTTCAACACCTCTACAGCACAACCAATCATGAACAAATAACAGAAACAGCACTCACCACCAAGGAAAATATTGAAGAGCTAGATGTGAAGAAAGCAGTCAAAAATCTGAAAAACCGAAAGGCACCTGGTCTTGATGATATATCAAATGAACTATTAAAGTACTCAGGTGACAGACTGCATCACGAACTTTATCAGCTAATCTCAAAAATATTTGACTATGCAGATATCCCAACAGAATGGCATACAAGCATCACCATACCAATCTTCAAAAAAGGGGACAAGGCAAACCCGTCTAATTACCGAGGTATCTGTCTCTTAAGCTCAGTATTAAAACTCACGACGAGCATAATCAGAACCAAACTAGAGAGACACCTCACAAATAGAGACGAACAGCAGGGCTTTAGGAAGAATCGATCAACATCAGATGCTATTTTTGTCGTTCGACAGATCGCTGAAAAATCAATAGAATATAATAAGGCTGCATATATGTGCTTCGTCGACCTCACCAAGGCGTTTGACAGAGTCAGACTGGAGGACATAATAGAAATACTCAATGCAAAGAATACTCCCTCCAACATAGTAAAAATAATCCAAGGATTGAATACCGACAGCTTTACTAGAATAAAAACACAGGGCGACCTCACCAATCCAGTCCCAACTCCAATCGGAATAAGACAAGGCGATAGTCTAAGTCCATTCCTATTCAACTTAATAATGGACAAACTGATCGAAGAAGTTGTAGACCTAAACCTTGGGTACCGAATGGGAGGTAAAAGAGTCAGTATAGTATGCTACGCCGACGATGCGGTACTTATCGCAGAATCAGAAGATGACCTTCAAAGGATGCTATACAAACTAAATCATACATCACTTAAATATAATATGATGATATCTACAGACAAAACAAAGAGTCTCACGATAAGCAAGAACCCGTTGAGATGCAAATTAGTCGTAGAAAATAACATAATAGAGCAAGTGATGGACTTTAAATACCTGGGAATAGACATCACTAGCAGCGGTAGTCTATACGACGAAACATTAAGACAAGTAAATAAAGCAGCTGCAATATCAGGATGTCTAAAGGAAAGTATATGGAGGAATAAACACATGAATATCGAAAGCAAAGTCCGAATATATAAAACATGTGTAAGACCCATTGCCACCTACGGAGTAGAGACCAGAGCAGACACAACGAGAACAAAATCTCTTCTGAGAACATCAGAGATGAGGACATTGCGATGTATAACCGGAAACACTCTAAGAGACCGAATTCGAAATACCGAAATAAGAAAAAAGTGTAGTACGGAGGACATCGTCAGATGGGGAAGACAGCGGAGGCGATATTGGAGCTCACATGTAAACAGAATGGCTGAAAATAGACTCCCACGTATCGCTCTCCAGGAGAACCCAGCTGGAAGAAGACCACCAGGAAGACCTCCAAAGAGATGGCGAGACAGTTGGCAGTCCACATCGCAGGAGACAGAATAGCGGTACAAACAGATCTTCGGATCTATGAAAAGGAAGAAGAAGAAGAAGAAGAAGAAGCATTTCTATGCTATACGATTACTGCCGGTAACGTATAGTATATTGGGGGACGATTTGTCCATATTACACGTGTGGATAAATCGTGAAAAAGGTACACGTCGATTGGTTCGATCCCAAATCCAAACGTGAGTAAGGTTCATTTGTACGGCAGTTCGATTCTGCCCAAACGAAGAAAGTGGAACAGGGCTTCAAACCCCCAGTGTCTTTCCACGAGAACCATACCTTCAAGGCCTCCCAAATAAGGTAAGCAAAACCATATATAGCCATTAGCACGACAGCCCCCCATACTAGTGTTTTATAGTATTGTAAATAAAACAGTTGAATTCTATAGATATTTCTTTTGAAAAAAAAAGAACATTATTTGGTCCACTGGGTCCATTAAATGTTTCTTCGATAAATGTTTCTGAAAATATTTAAGTCAGCTTCCAATTCCTGGGAGATTCTCTCCAATAACCAGAGCAATATGTTTAGAATCTTAATTATTTGAGGTTGTATCGATTATTGGAACATTTTACTAAAACGATTTTTATTTTGTGTTCAAAGATTTTATTTGTGTTTCTATTTTATTTTATTTGTTTCCCTACTGTATAATTTAATTAACTAGTTGCATGCAACACATGAGATCCAACTGTCGATAGTGATAGTATGTACAGTTGAAGAATAAGTACCAAACTATAAACCCATAAATACAAATTATTTAATATTTTAAGATATTTGGTTTTCTATACAACACATGTACCTAGGTATGTATGTCAAGATAGGATAGTATGGAGGTCAGTCCTTTGATCCTACCCAGAATATGAAAACAGCATGATGGTATGTATGTATGTTTGGAGATTAGTATCAAACTATTAAGTCTTCTTAGATTATTGTGTGTAGCTATTGCCATACAAATTGTATGAAGCAATGTCGTCACTATATTCAATTTTCATAAAAATTGTTTAAAATTTTTTTATAGAAAATTAAATTATCTAGTTGGGGTGTTTCGGCTTTTTTCGATATTTTTTAAAAAAATGGAAACATAGGCAGTTAAACGCAAAAATTTATCATAAAAAAAATATTTTTCTTAGTAAAAAACGTTGGAAAAACCCTGGAATTTAAAAAAAAAAACTAATTTGAGATTTTGTATTTGTCTATGTTTATACCAATTTTCAGCGTTCTAGCTTTTACGGTTTCTGAGATATTTGTAAAAATAAATCAAAATTTCAAAAGTTGATAACCCCTGACTGAAACAAAAATTCACAATTCTGAGTATAAAAGTTTTGTAGGCCTATAACTGTTTAAATATTCTAAAAATTTGGGCTCTGTGAATTGAGCGGATCAAAAGTTATAAGGAGGGAACGGACACACAGACAGACACACAGACAGACACACAGACACACACACATACACACACACACACACAAAACTCACATAAAATGTTCTACTCCGAATTCTTAGTAAATCCATGTATGGGAACATATATGCTGCGAGGCCTCTAGTTGGTGTTATTAGCTTGCAAAAAGTCCACTACACCATACAAAATTTTCCTTCGTACACGCATCTTGGCTTAATAATGTCGATTCATTAAGAGAATTGAATTCTCATGAACGAATCGACAGTTGGACAACACTAATTCACCGCAATATCTCCAGCATAAGGTTATTTTCTTGCCAAATCACGGTCTGCCTCTTTGATCTGCTGAACGTACCACACTAGCTATCCCCATTCATTCAACTGAAATTCTCAGTTCCTCGTTTGAAGTACAATCAGCAAGACTATGGAACACCTTAAGTAATGATACTACGACGTCTCAATCGATTCAATTTTTTAAAAATAAACTAAAGCTGTTGTAGATGTCTAATAATTCTTAACTGACACCCCATATCCATCCTCCCTCCCCTTTCTCAACCTTTATATCCTTTTTTCCTTTGTTGCTTTGAATTTACTCTTAACTAGTTGCATGTACCACATGAGATCCAACTGTCGATAGTGATAGTATGTATAGTTGAAGAATATGTACCAAACTATAAACCCATAGATACAAATTATTGAATATTTTCAGATATTTTGTTTTCTATACAACATATGTAGGTATGTATGTCAAGATAGGATAGTATGGAGGAAGATCCTTTTTCCTACCCAGAATATGCAAATAGCATGATGGTATGTATGTATGCTTGGAGATGAAGTATCAAACTATTAAGTCTACGAACAAGTCGCTTCTCGAACTCCTTTATTACCTTCAACATATACGAACAAGTCGCTTCTCGAACTCCTTTATTAACACAGCAGCCCGACTGTGGAACGATCTTCCGAATTCTGTGTTTCCATCTTCGTACAACCCGGGTCTTTTTAAAATCCGAATTAATAAACTCTTTTCTAGATTGCAAACCCCTCCCAACGCTACGTAGTGCGCTTCTTCGGAAGAGTAAAATGGACCCAAATCCTAATAGCTGGCGTCCCCTACGTAGACATGTTAAAAAAAAAAAGTCTTCTTACATATTGTGTATAGGCGACTGCCATACAAAATGTATGAAGCGATGTCGTCACTAAATTCAATTTTTAAAAAAATTGTTAAAAAAAAATTGAGATCTTCTACTACAATGTTAATATTTTTTATAGAAAATTAAATTATCTAGTTGGGGTGTTTCGGCTTTTTTCGATAATTGTAAAAGTTTTGGAAATATAGGCAGTTAAACTCATAAATTTATCATAAAAAAAATATTTTTCTTAATAAAAAATGTTTGAGAAACCCTGGAATTTTTTTGAAAAAATGAATTTGAGATTTTGTATTTGTCTATGTTTGTACCAATTTTCAGTGTTCTAGCGTTTATGGTTTCTGAGATAAATGGAAAAATAAAATAAAAATTCAAAAGTTGATAACCCCTGACTGAAACAAAAATTCAAAATTCCGAGTATAAAAGTTTTGTAGGCCTGTAACTGTTTATATATTTTGAAATTTTAGGCTCTGTAAATTGAGCGGATCAAAAGTTATAAGGGGGGGACGGACACACACACACACAGACACACAGACACACACACACACACACACACAGACACACGAAATGTTCTACTCCGAATTCTGAGTAAATCCGTGTATGGAACATATATGCTGCGAAGCCTCTAAGTTGGTGTTTTTTGACTTCAAAGTTGGAAAAGCCGTGAAAAAAGTAGACCTCTCCATACAATTCTCGCGTATTCTGGCTTGAAACATTGTCGATATGTTAAGAGAACATAGTTCTCCTGAACAAATCGACAGTTGGATTACTCTTAAATGTTACGGGTTTCTTTCCGTTTGGTATAAATTTAATGTACCTACCACTATACTATCTATGGCCTCACGTTGGTTTGGTTGGTTGGAGAAAATTGCCTTGTGGCAATAAAAACACCATTGTACGCAGTATTGTACACTTAATAAATAAATAAAATTATTAAAACTTGACATACATAATATTTCTCATTTAATTATGATATAGATAAAATTAAATTACACCCAATTTTGAGTCTAATTTATTATTAAGCGTTCAAGCTAAAATTTTCAAATAGATAGTTCATAAAAATTATGTAATATACCAATATCACATAAACAATCCTATAAGATAGAATAATTCATTTGAATAAAATATTTTTATAATAATATATATTAAAATATACAAATAATTTACAAAGAATAATATTTATTTTGATAATTGAAATTTTTTATTATTTTTTACTGTTTTGTATTTTATTATAGTTTCAACGTTTTTATTTGACGTTCTACGGTGCCAATTTCGATTTAACACACACACACACACACACACACACACACACACACACACACATAAAATATATACCGAAATAAAATATATAATTATTATTTCTAAGAAAGAATACAAAAACTTTTATTGTTGGAAAAGAAGGAAAAAATATTCGACGAGTCAAATTATCAAAGGAGAAAAAAAGTTGGCACAAATATACCAAAGTAACAATAGCTATGTAGGTACAACAGATTAAAATGAAATCGATAAATAATTGAAAGCACGTAACAAATACGTGCTAGCGATGAAGCCTTCGCATTCTTTACATTTCAACTTTCATTTCCGGTTATATTTATATTTTTTTTACTGTCGGTTCAAAGAGTCTGACAGGAAACGTCAAAGATTCTTTTTTTAAAAAGTATATTTCATCACAACGTCTAGGTATAATATACATTTTTTCTTGTATTGTAAGAGTAATGTTGTGAAAGAGGATTAAAGCAGAAAAGATGGCAGGAAACCGGTGGGATTTAAGATGGAAAAAATCTTTATTTGCTTTGCTTTTGGTAGTCTTCATATTATCAAAAAAATAATGTATTTTCTGTCTGAAAGAAATCTTTATTATTGCAACAATGAAACAGTATATCGTTAAAAGTATTGCCGTAACATCAAACCGATTGTAATTATATTATTGCGACAGTGATACATACATATTTTTTTTATAATAAATAAAAAAATACATATAAACATAAGTAATTCAGTATTTTCGCCCTATTGTTCCACAGTGTAGATATTTTATTATGTTGTGTGTATAATTTATTGTATATATTGATTTTATTTATTACAACTAGTTGCATGTTACACATGAGATCCAATTATGTAGGTATGTATGTCAGGATAGGATGGTATGGAGGAAAGTCTTTTTTTCATACCCAGAATATGAAAACAGGATGATGGTAGATATGTATGTTTGTTTGGAGATAAGTATCACTAGTGAGTCCCTGTAGTTGAGTGTTTGGAGATAAGTATCACTATTGACACCCTGTGTCCCTGTATTGTGTAGTGTATACTGCCTTACAAATTGTATGAAACAATGTTGTCACTAAATTCAATGTTAATAAAAATTGTTAAAAAAAGTTTGAGATGTACTATTACAATGTTTACATTTTTTATAGGAAATTAAATAATCTAGTTGGGGTGTTTCGGGTTTTTTCGATTTATATAAAAACTGGATATATAGGCAGCTTAACACATAAATTTATCAAAAAAAAATGTTTTCTTAATAAAACAAGTTCGAGAAACTTGAAAAGTGAAGAAAGTGGGAAACTTGAGAAAAGGGAATTTGAGATTTATTTTGTTTCTATATTTATGCCAATTTTCAGCGTTCTAGCTTTTATGGTTTTTGAGATATATGGAAAAATAAAGTGAATATTCAATAGTTGATAACCCCTGACTGAAATTCCGAATTCCGAGTAAATCCATATATGAAACAAATATGCTACGAAGCCTCTAAGTTGGTATTTTATGACTTCACAGTTGGAAAAACCGTGAAAAATATAGACCCTACATTCAAATTTTGTATATCCTGGCTTGATACTTTGTCGATAGTTAAGAGAACACGTATCTCTTACGTTGCAATACGAAAAAGTGTTTTCACAAGACCAGTTTTGAGGCGACGCCGACGGCTTCTTCTTGAGGAGGGATGATATCTACAATCTCCATATAGGTTTTATATAACAACAAATAAAAAAAACCTCGGTGTTTTTAATTAAATTAAATAAAATGGAACATTAATTTATAATGATTTTCATTGTTCAAATATGAAACAATAATTCTTTTAATTCTCCCTTTTCAATTCATATCGACCAACAACAATGAATAATGATAAATCGACAGTGCATTGAATCCATTCAAATAATAAATTTTCAAATCAATGTGGGGAAATGAAAATCTTTTGTAATTGATTCACAATGGCTAATGAAAATTACAGTTAACCATTGAATGATACCAATTTTGAAGCGTCATAGAATCAACATTTTTTTATAAAAACGATATAATAACGTCAATGTTTGGTTGTTTTTTTTTGACATTCAGAGACAAAGGTAAGTACCTTTTTATTGTTATTAGTGACTAATTTCGATCATTTTATGTAGTTTATTAATGTTTAGTACACAATGCTCTCCAATGGAATTGATTTAATTTAGTAGTTGTTGAAGGTAATTGTACATTGTAACACGGTGTCATCTGCATATCTGATATTATTGATGACCACACCGATCTTTACACCGAGATCCGTATCAGTCAGCGTTTCCTTAAAGACAAAGTCAGAATAAAAAGAGTAACGTTATTTATTTATTTATTATTTCCATCAACGGCTAAATAGCCTTTTACAATTACATACAAAATAAAATAGTACCAACACGTTAATACATGCAATAATATTATGAAAAGATAAATACCTATCAGAATAGTTTTTGTATTTACTTATATTATATCTAAACATTTTTAAAGAAATAATACCAAAAACAAAAAGAAACAAAATACATACATACATACCATCACGCCATGTCCCTTACGGGGTAAGCAGAGAGAATCGAGCGCCATACTTCTCTATTTTTGCACACTTTTCTGGCTTCCTTTACATCCATGCATCGTCTCATACATGCTCGTCGAGTGTTCCTTCTTTCAAAATATCATTCACATGGTCATGGAATCCCTTTCTGGGGCGACCTCTGCTATTCACTCCATCTCTTGCACCCATGTATATTTTTTTGGTCAGTCGTTCATTCTTTCTATATGTCCAAACCACCTCAAAGCATTCACTTTCATTTGATATATATAATATCCTTCTTTATCTTGCATTCTCAACAAACAAAATAAATAGCAAAAATAAATTATATACTTAGGTATAAAGTAAATTCAAAGTAAATTGAACAACCACAAAATATCCGCCGAATATTTAAACTATATTAAATTCAAAAGTCTCATTAAAAAATTAATGAATGTATTGATTATTGGTGATTATCGAGGGTTTCCACAAACCCAAGGCGAACTTCATATAAAAATAATTACGCTTTATGCTATAACGCTTCATACTGCGGCAAATAATCGTGCGATTTGCACTATAGTTTGTAAAGTTATAACTGAGCCTTCCCATCGGCTATTCGGTATGTTGAGGAGCGGGCAGCGGGGGTTCGTCCACCAATACGCATCGTGGATTGCTATTTGAAATCAGTATCCCGCCCGAACTAGTTAGTGTGTTCTATGGCCCGAACTTGAGCGAGAAACATTCAAAGCAATGGTGTTACTGATTTAATAACATTAAGGCTCCGTCACACGTACAAAAAAATGGATCAAATTTTATTTCATAATAAAAAATTAAATAGTCATGGGGAAGATCAATGGGAGTCTCTTGAATTTTAAATCCAAATGTAAATAAGGAGACTATCATGATGACATGTACTTTGAGAATTTCAAAAAATGGACAGAAAATATGCTTATTATTCCTAATTACCGCCTCGATCAACGATAGTTTTAGACAACGCATCATATCATAATGTGGAGATTGACAGAAGATTTATTTGTTGTTCCAGTCCGTTAATGTGGAAAAAAGACTGGTCATTGACGAAATTTTAAAAGCTCGTGGACACAAAGTTCTTCGCCTCCTTGCCATGCTGATCTTAACCCTATTGAGTTAGGTTGGGGCAACATTAAAGGTGCATTGGCCAGAGAGCATGCGAGCTCTAATCTAGACAAAAAATGCGTTAAATTAAAAATCCTCTTCCAGGATTTTAGAGCGGAGAAATGGAAGAAATGTACTGACTGTATTTAACTATTTATTTTTGCTGCTATATAAATGTGTCATTAATATCTGATTACTGTATGATCAATGAATACGTTTGGAGTACCCCTCGTGCCACCTTTTTATGTATACCAATCCCCTGGCTTAATTTCATAGTTTATGTCAGCTCTGTATAATACTATATTATATTCCTTACACAATGGTGGCAAGTCGTAACTTATTATTGGGTGCGTGTTAAATATATATATTTGACATAATACCTGTTAGATGTCCGAGAAGGATTAAGAAATAGAACTGATAAACGATATGTACTTTCATACATAAATGTCTTAAATAATATTTGTTGAGTCGCACCAGCGGGGGGGGGGGGGGGCATGGACCCGTGTCATGGATATAATAATCTTATGGAGTGTTAAGATATTATAGAACTCCATAAGATAATTATATCCATGATGGGTAAACATGGATAGTTTTGATTCCGCCGGTTGACCAGACTTGCCCCCCAGTATTCTAATAAAATGTTTCTATCTATTTTTAAATTATAAATTAAAAATAACTATCAGCTTCATTGTTATTAAAAGTTTAGAGTATAGATGACCCTGACAAATTTATAAATATAATCATCCCTGATATGGACCTATAGATTATATTATGAAATAATAAGTATGTGGTACAGGCGAATCGTTTTCGTAGAATTTACTGTCAATAAATTCAAACTCCTCGTTCTAGGATATTCTCTTTACCCTACACGAATCCTTTTAATCTTCACTGCAGAGTTTCCGTTTCCAGGATCCGGGCAAGAAGGGTCACCGCAGCCTGGGTCCTTTTGAGTAATTAATGCGTGTACTGGACGACACGTCCGCAAGGATTTATTCCAAGGATCAATAATAAAAAGGACGTGGGACAAAATATCTACAAGTGGAATAAATTTACGCATACCCTCTTCTTGTACTGGTACCTACATATTATGTACCTACTGGAATCAGGGAAACGTTGATGGAATTCTCTTTTTCTCTTACAAGATTTCACAAAATAATTTAGATTTCAAATTCAACACTTCATATCACTACAGATTTGAAGAGAAAAATACTATTAAAATGAGTGGGTTGTGGTCAACGCTAAACTCCTGACTACCAAGTCACTTCACAAAGTATTCAAATTTTGTATGGAAAATTTTCAGCATGAGTTTGTTGAATTGTTTTTTATTTAAATATTTTATTATGAAAAACTTGATAAATCAATGGAAGTGATGTGCATTTTTAGCAATTTGAAAATAAAAATATCAATGTTTAAGTTTACTGAGGGTCTCTCTGAAATATTTGACAGTTAAAAAAATTGAGAAGCACTATTCAAGTTTATTTTAAAATCTAATGGGGTCTAAGTGAGTAATGAGGACTTTATTCTATAATCGATAAAGTAGAATGAGTACGATAAAGTTCATAGTACATACACATCACACAAAGATACATTGCGATGAAACTCTCAGAATACAATCTCAGCATGATACTAGTTTATAATCTGTAATAAAAAATAGCCCTCAAAATATCGAATTCACAACTCCCCCCCACTTCATCTTCTTGGGTTAGTGAGGAATAAAAAATAACTATTTTATGATTATAATCAATGAAAATATATATGTGTATTATTGGATATCTAATAATTAATTGCCAATACTACAAACGTTGACAAGAAGAGTCTAGCCTAAACAATTAAATATTTCATCTTAGTCGTTGCATATTAAAATGAATCATGTGACGGTTGCCAAATTAGGAGTAAATTGAAAAAAAAAACTAATTATTATAGGTGAGTTTTTTTTTATTTTGATTATTAATAACCTTGGATATTTGGCAAAAAATAAAATACTTTGAGCATATTTACATACAATATATTTTTATCAGTACCAATTGGCATTTTCACAAGTTTGTCATATGACAAATTTTTGATATGCAACAACGTAATATACTGATTATGCTCAGTAGCGAATAATAATAATAATAATAAATTGGGATATTTTTTATAGCGCCGTTTTTGTGATAACCTCACCTCAAGGGCGAGCCAAGTAACGGACAAACGGATATTTTATGTATGACGCAAAATGTCACCAATAAGTGTAATAAAAAATATATTTTAAGGATTTTTGATATTTTATGCAAAATTTGTAAAATTACATAAATATATTTAACGGGATGCAACTAGAGATTCGGACCGTGTAGGGCGGATGAAAGTTTAAAATGATTTCAGTATCTTGAAAATTGTAAATATATTAAAAATAAAATATGTAATCTCCTCAAATTATTCTGTTTACGATCCAAAATTGCACCATTTTTATCAGTGTTTTAGAAATAATCTAAAAAATTACATATTATGTAACATTTGTATGTTGGTACTACTCTTCTCTGGACACCATTCTGTAACCTGTCGCTCTGTATCATATCATGTAGTCGCAATGATATAAATCATTAAATTTTGTTTCTCACAGTAATAAATTATTTGGATATTATCTCCATAAATAATGTTTCGAGGATACTTCGTTATTGAGTGTACGTACCCTCGTGGGGGCAATGTAGAATATGTTATATACTGGGCCTGATACAGGGCCGAATCTATATTTTGAGGTGCCTAGTGTACCTACTAAATTTAAAAAGGGTCACCCTTTATTTGAAAGTTGGTCGTTTTATTAGAAAAAAATGTTTTTTTTTTAATTTTCGAACGATTACTTAAATAAAAGTAGTAGATAGTTATATTGAAGTTCAACCTAAATATCACGATTTTTTTCAATTCTGAATTTTAAAATTCTTTTTAGTCTCAACTACAATGGAATGGTAGAGAGTCATTATTTCATTTCTTTGTAAGTAGGTACTTATATACTGACGCCAGTTTTTCAATAGGTATCATGTAGAGAGTGCACACTTTGATATGGCGTATGGCATATCATAAAAATTGTTGTCCTCAACAGCCCAAATTCTAAGTTTGATCGACTTTATATTAGGTATATCATATGTGAAATGTGTATTAACACACAACTGATTGGTTTTATAGAGAAATTTGTTAATATTTTCTCAATTAATTAATTTTTTTTTCAAATCGAAGCTAACAATGTATGAAATAAAAATTAAATTCAGAATATAAAATAACTAGCATATATATATTATCATAAGTAATATATTATTTTATTGGTACATGTGTACCTGTACGTGTGTCATGATACTACATATGTTTATATGTGTAGTATGTATGTGTATGAGAGTGAGTGTGTTATGTGTGTGAGGCTGAATGTGTGTGTGTGGTATGTGTGAGGGTGTGTAGGTGTGTGTGGTGTGTATGTGAAGGTGCATGCATATGTGTGGTGCGTCATGATAAACTTATGAAGTAAGTGTTTTTGACTTTTGAGGAAATGAATTTTTAGTATCATTGAATAGTAAAATAAAAGTTCACAAACATACACAACCTCACACACGCACACATGGTAAGATTTTGTAGTTTCTACTTTTATCTCATTTAATATTCTTTGTTTTCATGCACTACAAAATTAATTATAATAAAGTAATAATGTATACATTTAATACCTTCTAAATTCGTGGCTAAATAAAATAATTCATTCTGTACATCCAAAATTTCTCAACCAATCTTATGTTGACAAAATTTGGTCAAACAAATGGTTGAGTATTGGTGATTTGGACGCGGATTTAGAAGGTTTTATAATAGCGATTCAGGATAGAGTAATAAAAACTAAAAATTATCAAAAATAAATAATAAAAGACATAAATGTAGTAGATGATAGTTGTAGGAAATGTTTGGCTTTTCCGGAAACAATCGAGCATATAATATCGGGCTGTTCTTTTCTCGCGCAATCAGAATATACATTTAGACATAACCAAGTAGCAAAATTAATACACCAAAATTTAGCTATTAAAGATAAATTAATTGACGCGATAAACATAAAACCATATTATGAATATGATCCGATTTCATTTCTAGAAAATAATAATATTTCGCTTTATTACGATAAAACAATATTAACTGACCGGTCAATTCAACATAACAGACCCGATTTAATAATACATGATAAAATAAAAAAAATAACATATATTTGCGACGTGGCTATTCCAAATTCTAGTAATATTATAAAAACTTTTGATGAAAAAATTAGAAAATACACCGCTTTAGGTAATGAGATTAAAAGACTTTGGCATTCTCGTAAAATAATAATATTACCGTTCATTATTTCAGCCACTGGCATTATTCCAAAATCGTTAATCCGTAATTTAGAAATTATAGATTTATCGAAAAATTTAATAATAAAAATGCAAAAAACGGTAATTATGAATACATGTAGAATCGTTAAAGATTTTTTGAACGTTAATATTCTGGAATCAGTAGGGTTGTTAGGTAGTATAGAGACCTCCTCAGAGCCTAATCCTTTGATATGTTAAGTATCTGGATGGGTGAACTATTCCCAATTGAAAGCTTGATGATGCGTTTGTTGCATTTTATTTTGCTCTTTTAAATAGATTACAATTTACGCATTGATCTGCTAATTCTTTTGAGGAAGTGTATAATGGTAATAATAATAATTGAGTGTTATTATTTGTAGTGCTTAATTGTTATTAATATCATTAGTAAATCGGTCAGCGCCGCAAAAAAAAATGCTTTATTCATGTGTATAAATGAAAATAAATCTGGACATTCAATTTGTTTATTTAGAATGTCATACAGATATTGAATAGGTATGTCATGACAATTACTTTAGATGCAAGTGTAGATGGAGATGGTGTAACAATTTTACGATAAGCCAAGCGTTTTATAATTTTTCTTTGTACGCGTTCGATATTATTGATGCTCCACATTTCCTCGCACCTGACGCAACTGTACCATTTGAATCCATGGTGGATCCTACCCTGGTCTGATACATGGCTGGTATAATATAATATGCAGAGTACGGGATATAGGTATACATATATTCAGAAGAGGAGTCTCTCGATGTATGTGGATGACTTACGTGGCAAATCCATTAGTGGGCGGTATCGGGAACACTTTCCCTAATCCCAAATGTAAAATTCTCTCAATATTATCTAGAAAATTGTGCAAATCATACATTATTTTATTGATATGATTTGGGGTTTTCTTATGTCTCTATTTTCTTTCATTGTTTTATCGGAAATGGTGTGTGAGGTTAAATGGTTATTCCGTTTTAAGGCAAAATAAAGAAGTGTCTAGAGCAAATAGGTTTTCAAGGCTCAGGACGAATAAGTTCAGCACCATTCAAGAACTATAGGTATCAAAAGAACGTGCCATCAGAAAGACTTTATACATTGATATCATTTGAATAACAGAGTCCTGATGTTATGGCGCATCGTTGTTGGGCAACCCTCTTTAGGAGTTGTCTCGTTTCGCAGATTCTGCTCAGTTCCACGTCGTTCCGATCCAAGCCGTGCTTCTATAGCAACACATTTTGAAGACAGCCAGACGTCGATATTCTCTCCGGCTGATAGTCCACGTTTCGCTGCCATAAAGCAGCATATACAAGACAAGAGTTTAAATCATGTTCTTCTTAACATTGATATCAATATCAGGAGAAACTCTATCAGTTTTTGTTGCAACTCTTGCGTGTTGAACTCTTCATATTATTTATGCCTTTAAGTGATCACGAATTCTTTGACTTGCTTTATTGTGGTGTCACCCAAAACAATAATATGCGTAGTTTTGAATAAAAGAAAAATTGAAAGAGAGCAGAGGGTATGGCCATGTCAAGCGAAGGTAGGACACCTATTCCGTCAAAACTGTGCTCGGCATCCCCTCAAAGCCACGAGGAAGAAGCAGAAATGGTGGATGAGTATTGAGAGGGAGCTGGCGGCCCAACGCGTCCCACAGGAAACAATACAGAGTCGCAGATCATGGCGACTTTTCACTAGGAGACTCGACTACGGATGAACTGGGATAGAGGGGCAGGAAATTATGATGTTGATTTTTGAATAATAAAAGAACATAATGAAAAAAAAATGCAGATAATCACTTCGGATCGACTCTCTCTAGTGATGCAGCTATATTTAATATCTTCAGGATTTGTGCTATCATGGATTAAATAAAGAAACATTAAAAAAATCATTAGATTAACTTACCAATAACAGCCTCTCTGGCAAGTTTCAGTTCAGACTCTAGCGTTCTGACCCTAGCTGCCTCACTGCCCTCGGGCGGAGACGGCACGGAATCGGCGGCCTCAGGTTTGGCGGCCAGCAGGGCGTTGCCAGCCTCGCCCCTCTCGGCCCCGGCGACGACGAGCCTCCGGAGCCGGGCGACTTCGCCCCTGAGGCGCTCGTTCTCGTGCCTTAAGCGACGCGGCGCGTCCGCCGCCGACAGGAGGCGGGGCGACGCCGGCGCCGATCCGGCCGCGCCGCACGGTATGGGGCACGGACCGGATCCGACGTTGTTGCTCTCGGACGGTGTCGTTCGGGTTTCCCGACCGGAACCAGAACGACCCGAAGTGTCATCTGAGGAAAAGAAAAACACATTGTTGTAATATGAATGTTAAGAAATATAAAACACATAAATTTTTTCACACACACTCACTAAATGTGTAAATTCTGTGTTAATCCATTTATAGAACTTATTATGGCAACTTATGAAAAGAATTGCCCAACAGAGAACAACTTGGATAGGCCATAACATCCGGCACCTAGGCCTGCTTTTAACCATCGTCGAATGAATGATTGATGGGGGCAACTGTAGAGGTCGCCCCAGAAACAACTATATAGACCATATAATCGGTGACGTGCGCTGTAGCTGTTACAAAGAGATGAAGAGACTGGTGGACGACAGAGATAAGTGGAAAGATCGAGTGTTTGGTGCAGACCAATCCTAGGATTGTAACCCAAAAGAAGAAGAATTATATGATGCGAAACCTCCAAGTTAGTGTTTTTTCACTTTAAGTTGATAAAAACATGAAAAATATAGACCTGGCCATACAATTCTCTCACTCGGGAATTAGATGAATACTGTCGATTTATTAAGAATAAAATCTCTTGAACGAATCTACAGTTGTATTATGTAAATTCCATATTTTATTTGAGGGTATGTTTTTGAATGTAAATGTTTTAACAAAGTATCCATATAGTGCTTAATAGAATCGAAAAAACATCATTAATATAACCATAATCATTGCCAAACCGATGAATTTAATTGGTTGTTGATCAATGATCTATGCAAATAATTAGTGTCTGGTGGGCATTCCTTGTTTTTAATTATAATTATAGACGGTGAGATTTATTCATTTCAATATTTGATTAACACACTGCGATTAATTTAACATTTTGATTAAAACATTAATTAATTATAATTTTAATTAATTATATAATTATGGAATGTCAGTATTAGGTGGATCCTGGTTTAATGTCGTCAATTTATCCACGTTTTATAGGCGGGTAAAAATATTTTCCAACAATTGAGGGCCTAGTTATAAAATGGCGTATTAGCATATTATCAAGATGGCTGTCTGCTAATTTATTCTCCAAGGCACACAATGGGAAGGTATAAAAGGATTGTTTTAAGATTAAAATATCTTCATTATGTATTGTTAACACACGCGATTAATTATATAAAACAAAAGATTTAAACCAGACAAGGGAAAGCATTCAGATTGTATATATTATTATAATGCATATCATAGGTATTACATATAGGTATACTTCAGGTCTAAATTAAACTGAAACCTGTCTAAACTGAATTAACGAAACTGATACACCATTATGAATTCAGAATGAAGAGTGAACGAAAACTCTTACCAGCATTTATATATTTCATAATTAATTAAATAATTGATTTATATATTTAATTGCTTATTTTTTTACGGCGCCGACTATTTTACCAAATGAAATTAATAACATTTAATGATTCGGTGGATATTTTGTGGTAGTTAATATAAACCATTTTTGAATTATTAATTAGCTATAAACCACTTGTTTTTTGAGTCACTTCGCGACATGTTTCGGAAGCGCTGTCCTTCCATCGACCGGCGTGTCGAGACTAACATGTTGAATTTGTGTGTATCTGTCTGTGAAGCGAGGGGGGTGGCGGTTGAGGGTTGGTTGGGTTAGTGGGGGGAGGGGAGAATTGTGAAGTGTTTTTGTTTTTGATGGGAAATATATTAAGTATTGGAGAGGTGTTATGAAAGGTATGGTTATTTATAAGTTTTATAACGATGGAAGGACAGCGCTTCCGAAACATGTCGCGAAGTGACTCAAAAAACAAGTGGTTTATAGCTAATTAATAATTCAAAAATGGAAATTAATAACAATTAAGCAGTATATACAATAACATAAAATTTTTATTATTATTTTTATACACTGCCTCAAAAGAATTAGCAGATCAATGCGTAAATTGTAAATTATTCAATGGATAAAAATAAAATGCAACAAACGCACCGATCAAGTTTTCAATTGGAAATAATCAAACCATCCAGATACTTAACGTATTAAAGGATAAGGCTCTGAGGAGGTCTCTATACTACCTAGGTACCAAGCCTACTGATTCCCGTTTAAAGAATCTTTAATGTTTCTACATCAATTCATCAAAACCGATTTTCGCATTTTTATTAATATTTTTTTCGATAAATCCAAAATTACTAAATTACGGATAAAACGATTTTGGAATAAAGCCAGTGGCTGACATAATTAACGGTAATATTATTATTTTACGAGAATGCCAAAGTCTTTTAATGTCGTTACCTTAAGCGCTGTATTCTCTAAATTTTCATCAAATGACTTTATAATATTATTAGAATTTGGAATAGCCATGTCGCAAATTTATGATATTTTTTCTATTATTTTTTTTCTTTATTTATAATTTATAGGGATAGAAACCGGGACCTTTGGATCAGCAGTCAGATACCCAATGAACTGAGCCACGAAGGGCGTCAATTTTTTGACAAAAAGTCTTGAAAGCGTTCAAGTTAATCTTCATGTATGAAGAAGCTATTGAAAATTTTTAAAAACCGAATGAAACACACCCTGATTACCACAAAAATAAAACTAAGAAAATCAAAAAGACTTTAATAAAAGAGAAGGAAAAAAATGTTGCCATGAGTATGTGAAAGATATTTACCCTCTATTCAGCAACTATTGTGACTAAAATAGGAACGTTCTAAAATTGTAGATTTTAGATTAACGGTCTTATTTCAGCGTTATTAAATATCAACTTGTCAACTAAATGGAATAGGAACGTACCTATATTCGCCGGAACGTTCTTAAAAAGTTACTGAATTAGACGTATTTTGAATAATAATGAAAATTATGAAATATTCATCATTTTCATAATTATTCAAAATACGTCTAATTCAGAAACTTTTTAAGAACGTTCCGGACAATATAGGTACGTTCCTATTCTATTTAATCCAAATTGATATTTTAAAACGCTGAAATAAGACCATAATCTAAAATCTACAATTTAAGAACGTTCTTATTTTAGTTACAATACTTACTGAATAGGGGGTACTACTCTGATATATAAAAATAAAATTGATTAAATAAAATAAATTATAATAAATAAAATGATAACATAAAATTTATTGATTTCGTAAAAAGGGGAAGATTTTTTCATGTATTTTTTTTTGTCAATGGCAAATTAAAATATTACCACCTAAGTAAGTGGGTATACCTTTTCGTTGCTCAGATACTTCAATGAAAAACAGGTTAATAAAAGTGAGCTGATGGATTTTTTGATGTTGTAATAAAATGGATGTGTCAGTATATTTGTTCCTCTTGGTGCGTGAGACTGTTTGTTGAATTAATGCGGGGCTAATGATGAATAATTCTGAGATATTAGCATTTTCTCTCTTTGCCAAGAATCAAACGAAGAAACTGTGAAACGAAATAATAGGTAGATATGTACAATGTACATGTAGCCTGAAAAATAATTGAATATTTATGAGACAGTAAAAAAATGTATTCAAACGCCCCCAAGATACCTTCATGACGTTCAATTCGTACAAACCATCACGCAATGTCACTCACGGGGTTGGCAAAGTGAACCGAACGCCCCGTTTTATTATAAATTTGCAATAAGGTTTCATCAATGATTATTATCTGTTCAGGGGGGCAAGTCTGGTTCAATCGGCGAAATCGAAACCCTTGTGATTACCCATATCATGGATATAATTATTATATGGAGTTCTATAATATCTTTAGATGTCATAGAACTCCATACCATAATAAATTATGTCCATGATATGGGTAATCACTAGGGTTTTGATTTCGCCGGTCGAACCAAACTTGCCCCCCTGATGCCAAAGCTGTGTTTTAATCTGTGAAGCATCTGCTTAGAATAGTGCTTCTACTTTTATTTATTATCATCATCTTTGGGTGTCCCGTAACAGCCTGGTAAACGAAAATACAACAAGCAAATTAAAATCCTAGCTCAGTTCAGCAATAATTATAATAAAGATAAACACTTCCTTGTACCCTGCGCAAGTGGCGAGTTTATTGCCATATGGCAATTTCTTCCAACTAACTAGTGTTCGAAGACAATATCAACTTAAAGCAGAGACAAAGAATGGTCAAGTGTTATGTGTGGTCAGTTTTGCTTTATGGGGTGGAGGCGTGGACTCTCAAAGTTAATATTATAAACCGCCTTGAAGCATTTGAAATGTGGATCCACCGCAGAATGTTTACGCGAACGCGGTTTGAACGCGGGCACAGAAACCAAACGGCTTAACAACTGTGCCACGGCGGTCGGCAATGAGCAATGAGGTTCACCAAACCATTTTATCTGCAGACACGTTATATGAGAAAAAAACGCTCTACAAAAAATGGTACAGTTTAAGGAATTCCTACAATATCACCAAGAAAGAGTAAGGAACAACGGAATACATAAGTGAGAAAGAGATAATACGATAAAAAATATACAGATATGTCAATACTGCAGGCGTATTTTCGCTTTAACTTCTGTATAATCAGATTGAAATTATCCCTACACCAAATGACTGAACTAGACGAAACTGAACTGAACTGGGTGAAAGAGGCGAACTTATAGATGTGCGAAACAGCAAATCCTCTATGCATCGCATTCGCTGCTGTCACAAGCAAATGCGAATATTTACAAATTGTACCAAAATGCAAATTATATTTCAATCAGTTAAAGTAATATATTTTATAGCTCGTGACAACACCGGCATCCTCACGAGGTAGATTTTGTAAATATGCTGACTTGATATATCGGCAGCGTCATAATTTTATTTTTTTTTATTTTACATTAATTCTCGGGCAACTAACAGGTTCTATGTCGAATATTAATTTACCACGTACCTACCCAGTAACAATTTGCCACATTCTGGAGATTTACGATATTAATCATCTCACAGAGCCAGACCGAAAACACAATTTAAAACTGTGTCTCCACCGGGAATCGAAACCGGGACCTTTGCACCGGCAGTTCAGATCAGATCTCTCGTTTACTAGAAACAAAAATAATTATCGACAAATCCAGATAAATATATTAATTATCGAATCAATATAGCAGCATGAAATGATATGTCTGGTTCACAGTTTCACATCATTGGGTTCACCACCCATTCTGAATGTTGCCTTTTTAGGTGAGACGAGACTAGTGTGGTGGTATACACGCATGTGTAGTGCTTCCTTTTATTAGGTTATTCACACCCGTACGTCGCTGGTTACCCTATATGATGGGACATCCCGTGATGGTATGTATGTAAGATTTTAAATAAATTTCAACAACGTATTTTATAAATTATTTAATAATTGGTTTTCGGTGGACCCATCTTAATACAATTATTAATGATTTAAAAAATATTTATTTCTTGATTTTTGCACGGAATTTTGGTTTTTATGCCAGTATTCATTTTCATTTTTAACTCAGGTTTATGTAGGATAAGCTCAATGAGTATCAGCTGAAGTGTTTTAAAATAACAATGAAATTCAAAACGATCAAATTGAGAGTTTTCATTAAAAAAAAAACGACATTATCGTCCTGAGTGGGAAGAAATTAGTTTTTCCATAAATAAATTGTCATTAAAACCAATTAGTCCGGTAACGACTCGATCACACGATGATAAATATATATTAACAAACAAAATGCAAAAGGGGTGGTAGTTATATGATCTGATAATGGTAAAGACAAAATTAGGACTCATTTATAAATCGATAATGGTAAAAGTTGAGACGACAAAAACGATTATGTTCATAATGACTATTGGGAATTGTTTTCAACGAAGTATGAGGCGTTATCTGAATTTCTAGATATCTTTTTGGCAGTATCGGCAGCATAGTGTTATTCTTATTGCTGGGGTAATAGTAAAAACAGTATCTTAAATATCAATACTGATCGATTAATAGAAACATTTATGTATTTAGAAAGGAATTTCGTATCCATAAAAGAGTTAAGAGGACATATAATGTGACTAATAACATAATCTAGTGACTAATAACATGATATATTAAAAGTACCTAATACACTATGAAGTTACATTTTAGTATAAGGGTAACTATCGCGTGCGTTAAAAAAAGGTATATAAATTACGTGATTTGAATTATAGGAATCCCAAAATTTGTTGATATTTTGCATTTTGAGAACAAACCTGACTTGAAATCATAAACTCTCCACACCATAGTAAGCGTTCATTTTTTCTTTTTGAAATGTTGACAATCTCTAAATGTATTTTTATGAAGAACATTTTTATTTGATTCTTAGACAAATATAAGATTCCCAGAGGACAAAAGTTTTCATAATACACCATACACACAAAAAAATTGTCACGAAACTCATTGTATGTATTTTCTACATGATATATGTTGAGAAATTTTAAGTAAAATCGCATTACTAGCAAGCTGAGCATGTATGAGACAGTGCATCAATGTTGATGAGGCGATGTATGTGTCAAGTTCGGTTCTCACTGCCTACTTTTTGAGGAAGATAGAAGTGATAAATAAAATATATAAGGAAAATATAAAATATACAAAATATAAAATCAATAAAAAACAGAGGGACAGGAGAGGGGGGGGGGGACAAGGATATAATAAGGAGACAAATTTAAGTATTTGTGTAAGGAAATCATTCCTCAGATTTCTTTTGAAAGCGGGAAGTGTTAATGAAATTCGTTGTTGCTATGGGATGTGATTCCAAATACGGCAAATTAATATGAATTTCTTTTTTTTTATAAAAAAAAAAATTAAAAAAAGAATATAGTCATGAAGATGCCCTAACAAGGCAAAATAGCTATCAACCAATTAAAAATATACCTAGAATCTAAAACATACTGTCCTATTTTTTTATTTAAATTTAAAAGGATGTTCTCAAATATTATTATTGATTTAGTTGTATTAGATTAGGACTCAGTAGAAAATTCAACGTATCAAACCCTGCCTCTTTTGACCAATTCTATAAACCCTGATAGTACGACATAATTTTCTATTTATAAATTTGGTTCTTTATATGTTATTTCTTTTTTAACATATTTTTTCTCGATATAAGTATAGGTATTCCATGGCATTTTCTTATTTGGTTCAAACTTTTTGCGCTGCTGCACACCGAGTGCACTATCGATGCATTTCTTTGAGCTTATTGGAAAATTCACGTTTGGTTAAAGTTTCCTGATGGACCAGCCGCGGTGGCCGGAAACTAACTCCAGCCGGCTGTTGCCAAGGGAGACGGAACTTGTTCTGTACTGGGTGGTTTATCTACCAACCCTACTTGTACATTACATACATAGTTGTACCTACTACTGACAGAGGTGGCTAAAGGCATAAAAAATAAACAGCAAATTCATTTTAAAAAGCTTCAAAAGATCATACCTATATTTGGTGGAACATGTAAATTTATTTCATACCATCACGGAATGCCCAACAATATGTGGTAACCAGCGATGTTTGCGGTTGTGCATTACCTTATAAAGGAAAGCATGACACAAGCGTGTATCGCCACACATCATTCCCGTGTAAATAAGGGACATCAAAATCAAATTTCTCAAAAACAGTGTTTCTAAAAAAATGCCATAAGTATTTTCAACATTTTACTAGTGAATAATTGTAACACAATTTTAAAATTCAGCATAATTGTCCAAAAAAATATTATCAATATATTTTTTACCGCATTTTTTTAAATGGTTACCAGCCGACCGCCGTGGCACAGTTGATAAGCCGTTCGGTTTCTGTGCGGGCATCCTGGGTTCGATTCCCAGCAGAGGAGAAATTTATTTAAATTCATTTCTCACGCAAATATTGCTTCTCTGGGCTGGAAACACTGGTTAGTTGGAAGAAATTGCCATACGGCAATAAACTCGCCACTTGCGCAGGGTGCAAGGAAGTGTTCATTATTATTATTATTATTAGTAATACATCTTTTATGTACTTAAAGAGTGCAGAGGAGAAAATATTTAAATTAATTTCTCACGCTCATATTGCTTCTCTGGGCTGGAAACACTGGTTAGTTGGAAGAAATTGCCATATGGCAATAAACTAGCAACTTGCAAAGGGTGCAAGGAAGTGTATTATTATTATTATAAAATCAAAATGAATGTTTGTGATATTTTTTTTTTATTTCAAGTCAGGTTTGTTCTTAAAATGCAAAAAATCAACAAATTTTGATTTTCAGAGAGTTTAAATCATGTATAAACCCTTATTTACGCATGCGATAGTAACCCTTACTAACACGTAACTTCATAGTGCATTAGGCGGTTTTAATATATGATGTTTTCAGTCACTTCCTCTATAGTATTTATGATGTAGTGATTTATTATATTTTAAACTAGAAATAGGTTTATCCTAGTGAAATTGAATAACATTTTATTATATAAATTTTGTTCTGTAAAGTGAGAGATCCTATAAATAAATAAATAAATTTAGATGGGCGGTGGCAGAGCGGTTAGCGCACTGCGTTTGTAATCCGGTGGTCGCGAGTTCGAATCCTGCCACGACCGATTTCGTTCATCTACAGCACAAGCTTTTATGCTTCTTTTAGGGAATGTATGAGGATGTATATGTACTTGTTACAATAACATATTCATTCTTTATAAAAATAATAAATTTAATAGATTGTGAATCTACGTATTGTTTCATTTAGTTAGTCCTCATATTATTAGCTAATACAAGTTTTGACAACACACTTAATAAAATAAAAAAAATGTTAATTCCATTTTTTGAGTTTTTCGCTACTGGTTTTAATAATTGACAGGCGGATTTTGATGCGAGTTCAGTTGATTCCGGAACAAGTTGCAAAAAAACTCAAAAAGTGATAATGGCAATTTTTAAAAGTTAAATTTTTACGTGATCACAACGTAACTGTCGAAACTGTGAATATTTTTTTAAGTTCTGACATTTTTGATGAAACATAGGCGGCCTGACCGTTACAAATTCCTTGATCACCCATATGCACCACCCCTGGATGGACGATGCCTGCCTACAAGCACAGAGGATCATGAGACATATCCGGCTGTTCTCGGCATTCACATTTTCCCTACAATTCAATTACGTACTCACGTGTTAAGTGGATGCATGATATCACAGGATTCATCTTTGTACAAAATATTTTTACTTGAAATGATTGTAGATTATATTCTCTTCAATATAACAAACACACTGGCAAATATTTAAAAGTAATTTGGTATAGTATCGAAAATGCCTCAGCAAGGGAATATTAATCGGCTTATTTATATATTTATTTGATAGACAAATACAGTTTTATAAAATACACAGAAAAAAAACACCATTAAATGAACAAAAGACAAACCTTTTGTCCACAATTGATGTTCATCAAATAATCACACAAGTAAACTACATTAAAATTAACAATTAGGTATTAAATACTTATTTTATATTAAAATTAAAATCCATATTTCAATTTTTATTTTGTTTTTTTTTCGTAATTACACGACAGCCCTAGCCTTTCCAGCAGTTCTGGACAGTCAATAAGATTGTTGAAATCTTGTAGCCGGTTAAGAGTAGCTACGTCGATGTGGTATGGCTTTGGAGCGATATGAAGCAGAACCCCTATGATACAAATTTTGAAATTCTCGTAGGTATATTAGAATGTGACGTATATTTTTGCAAAATAAAATATTATTCGAAAAGCGGATCATTCACTACACATCCATTCGACAGGTGAAATATGACGTCAAATTTCGGCTTCAATCCACAGACTGGCGGGTTATAAGCAGAAATGATGGTCATAAATTTTGAGAGCTTCGACGGCGGCAAAGTTTTATTGCCCTGCTTGGCTGGTGACAAATGGGTAAGATACCATCAAGTATGGAATTCTGACTGTTGTGTTCATGGTGTGGTACAGCTTCAGTGGAAATCCTTCAACATCTCCCAGTATTCAAGATGCCATTTATAAGAGTGTTAACCACACACGTGTGTTTGAGAGGAAAATGTTCAGGTATATAACTGATGAATGCAATAAGTCATTTTTGTTTCGAATATTTCAACAAAATTGATAAATTTGTTTTATACCTGCTGCCGTGTGGGGTTTATATATATTTTTTGGAGTTTCAATAAATTTACAGCAGCCTGTCTATAAAAATGATTGAGTGTATTTTGTCACGTTATTAAATTTATTTATGGTGGAAATTAAATTAATAACTTCAATAGAAATGAATTTATCGTGTAGCTCGCGGAACGTATCTGATAATTTTTATATTTTATTTGAATGATAACTAATGATAAATAATCATATTTAAAATCAAGGAACTGCTGACCATCATGGCTCAGTTGATTAGATGTCTGACACCTAAGACAAACGGTCCCTCTTTCGATTTCCGGTCGAGACACAGTTCTTAATTGTATATTCAGTCTGGATCTGTGAGACGATATATATCGTACATATACTCCAGATTGTGGCTACTTGTTATTGGGTGCGTGTTAAATTTATATTTGACATAATTTCCCGAGAAACATAACAAAATAAAATAAAAATTATTAAGTCGTAATTGAGGAATCACTTTGTCATTAAAATTAATAATAATACTTATCAAATCAAAAATGGATATTTTCAAAGCTCGTTGAATGACTGATAATTCATATGTATATTTTCATTACGATTAATAAGAATTGAAATGTAGTATAGGAACTTCCACATTACCATTTTTGGGAAATGTATCATACATAGATGGGTCCTTTATAACAAATTTAAGCTTCAACATTTCTTAAAAAAATATTTCTGAGATAATGATGGTATATTATAAACTATTCAAAAGTATTACTTATTGTAGATAAGTACCTATAATTAAACGAAAAGCTTATGAATATGAATGTTTAAAAATTATTATTGTTTTATTGGAGTAACATAAATATTATATAGTCTAAATTTTCTCTTGAAATAATGTATTTCCGAAAAACTAATAAAGAATGTAATAACATTCTGTTGTACGTACAAGATTTGTTTGTGTTTTTTGTAAGCCGTAAATCAAATTACTTTATTCATCCAATATGTTTGCGAGATATTGAAATACATGATGGTGTAAAAAAATCCTCGTTTCTCATAATACAAAAAGTACATTCTATTTTCTGACTCATCAAATATATTGAACATGATTTCTTGAATCCGATTTTACGACATCCAACATAACACAGATGATCCAATATAACATGTTTTTGCTACGTAATATAATATGTACTTATGTTTTATAAAATATTTTCAAAACAGGTTGTGTCTAATTTCGCACCTTGGTATAAATATAAATAAAACACGTAAAATAAGAAACATCTTCTATTATTTTTGGAATCGAATATCTCTTAGTCCATAAGTATATCCTCTTTTACAAAAAAATACATGTTTAATGATTCTAGAGTTTTTGTGTTTACAGAGTTGAAATCCATTTTAAATGAATAAATAAATAATTTTGTATTTTTCCACAATATTTTTTATATTAACGACCGAACGTTTTCGCCAAAGTGACTTGGCATTATTAAGGTCCAAACGAAACTAAAACAAAAATTAGCTAATTTCTACTTCACTCAGCATTTACAACGTTGTCACATTAACTCCACAGCGTTGCCAAATATGTGGGTGGAGTTACAGTAATTATACAATGTTGCCATTATGTTGGTGAGCTTATGTTTGTAGAAGTGGCGATACCTTTGGTATTTGGATGTTAACAATGTTGCCTTTTTTATTTTTATTAATTTCTAACATTTCTAGAGCGTCATGTTTCCATCCTTCAGAGAGTCTACAAGACCATTTCAGAGAGTCTACAAGACCAGTTGGTCACAGACTGGCAAAGCTTTCAAAGAGCTTTGTTCGTCTTAGTGTTAGGCTGTATAATAAATTGCCTGAAACAATAAAAAAACTCGAGGATATTGGTTTTGAGAGAGAGGCGAAGACGTATCTCGTCGGCAAAGCATTTTATAGTGTTGAGAAAATGTTAAATGACAACATGGATCTTGATTGAAATTTACAATTGTAATTTGTAAAATGTAACTGACGAGTCCAAGTGTCCGGATGGATCTACGGACGATATACTATAATAAACAATAAACAATAGAGGACTTCTCATGACCTTCATTTTTTATCATTCATAAAGCGTTTAGCCAAGGACTCAATCAATACAATCCACACATGAAAAAGGGTGGTCGTGGGAGAAGCTAAATATAATGATACATTTCAGGAAATAAACAGAAAAAACACAGCATTAAAACTAAAGTCATTACAAGTCTAGAAAATACTCTGCTCACAATTTTTGACAATAATTGTTTCCATTTTTTTGGTTCAGTGACAAAAATACAACAAATTGCTCAACAGACTACGTACCTATTTATTTTTTTAAGATTTTATATCATGAGTGCATCCACTAATCAGATGCAATGGTTAGTCTCTTGAGCCGAGAAGTAAATTACTCAAATAACGATCTAAAAAAATGAGACTCCGCCATTTTGAATATGTTGTATCGACAAAACTTATTCTACGTGTAAAATTTACACATTGTAAACTTTGTCGAACTCAAAGCTTTCGATGAAAAGAAAATCTTCAAGTCAAATTCAAAGGAATTGGAAAATGGTGAAAATATATGTAAATATTGTAAAATGAGCATGTTTTATTTCAAGATTTTAAATCAACATGGTGTTTTTTCACGTTGAAGCTAGCTTAGCTTGCAATTTCATGAAATAAGAATTTTATCATAGGCTTTAAATATACATACCAACCGGATTTGAATTCTGGATTTTGGTTATAAGTGATTACAAAAGTAAAATAAAATGAGCAGTAGGTATATGAAGTTCACAAGTAGATTGAGTTCATACGACGATAAACAATGATTTAATTTATTGGGAAAAATATTCAGTGTACTCTGAAAGAGATTTTTACTTACTGAGATAAAGATATTGATTTAAAATTTAGAATTTAGTTTAAAAATTCGAAAAAAAATGGAAAAGTAAAACATGGGCCGTAAAAAACACAAAAGAAATGAATTTGATACAATTTTTACCAGTTTATTTAGTCAATAGATGTTAAGAAAAGATGAATTGATAGACATGTATTATTTATTTTTAAAGAGCGCTCAGAGGGACCTCGACATCCCAAGAATAGTAGCTCTATGTTAAAACAGATCATAGGATGTAAAGGAATAAGAGATGTTTTTATTGTAATATAATATAATAATAATAGTAAATTTTATTTAGACGTAAAAATAATACATCTAGTTAATCTAGTATAAACAAAAAATATGTAAGTAAAAATATTTTTTTAAGCAATACGTATGGTAAGAGTATGACAATTATAAACATGTAAAACAGCACCTAGCCTACGAAAGGTGACAAAACTTGTGGATTCTTTTATTTTTGGTGGCAATTTGACTATTATATATTTTGAGACCTTTATGATATAAACTATTTAATGTACTTGTTAATCTCGTTTTTGGAAGTCTAAAATCCTGACATCCTCTCGTAGGGTAAGTCTGAACATTGACATTTTTAATAATATATTTATCTGCATATATTTTGGAAGCATATTCTTTTATTGTGGTGATTAACTGGATCTTGTGTCAAATAAGTATGACGATTAAATCTACAGAGATGTATGTATTGAGAAATACTACTGTTATTAAGCCATTTTTTAGACAAACTTTTCAACATCTCAAGAGAGAAAAAGTTGGAATATTATAGAAAAACCAGGGAACTCAAGGCACCGTATATGCAATTAAAAAATATTCGAGTTATGTAGCCAATTAACAATTAATAGGTATACTACTCCAATGCATATGACATCTACCGTCAACACAGGACAACTTATTATTTTAGTTTAGTGTTTACATCATAGATGGCGTGTGATATACCTAATACTGTACGAGAGAAATCCTCTGCAGAGCGAGAAAGTTTAATATTCACACCGTACACTGCGAAGTTGGAGACGAACTTTACAGTGCACCATCATAACAAATCAGATTTAAACGTGACATCCCATGTGTGTGTCAAATTCAGAAATGTAACATGACAATGTACATCTAAACTTTTGTGGATGATGACACTAAGCCACCATCAGCCTACACGAAATGACACAGCAGTGGGGAATTATTGCCAGAGAATGTTTGTCAAGTGGAACTTAAATACGAATGGAGATGATTTTATAGTCATGATGATGTTCAAAGTGAGAAAACTTCAAGCTATACTTGAAGTTTATTTAAGTACCTACTTTATTTAATTTAATAGAGACTCATACAGAGAATCAACATTACATATAAATAAAATACATCCATAAAAAACAAATAAACAGCTTGCTTAAAATGAGTATATTATAACGCCATAATACATACAAAAATTTGAGACTATTGATATGATGATGCCAAGTGATGACGTTACGTCGTTTCAATCTATACAAATCTTTTCTAGTACAATTAGCTCGTCTATGGAATAGCCAAGTGATGACATTACGTCGTCTCAATCTACACAAATCTTTTCTAGTACAATTAGCTTGTTTATGGAATAGCCAAGTGATGATGTTACGTAGTCTCAATCTATACAAATCTTTTCTGGCACAATCAGCGTGACTATGAAATAGTCAACTGATGATGTTACGTCTTCTCAATCTATACAAATCTTTTCTAGTACAATTAGCTTGTTTATGGAATAGCCAAGTGATGATGTTACATAGTCTCAATCTATACAAATCTTTTCTGGTACAATCAGCGTGACTATGAAATAGTCAACTGATGATGTTACGTCATCTCAATCTATACAAATCTTTTCTAGTACAATTAGCTTGTCTATGGAATAGCCAAGTGATGATGTTACGTAGTCTCAATCTTTACAAATCTTATCTGGTACAATCAGCATGACTATGAAATAGCCAACTGATGATGTTACGTCGGCGTCGTCTCAATCCATTATTTGAACGACATCCTTTTTGTATTCTTCCATTCTCTCTATTCTTTTCTCATAGCAACGATCAGTCTATTATTATATTTTCTTTTTCTTCATATTAACTAAATAATATGTACACTTGAACCAAAGTTACAAGAGGCTTCAAGTTGCTTGAGCTGATGAACTTTTTGCATATTTGTGTTCTATAAAATTATTTTGGTTATGGGTAATATGCTGCATGTATGTAAAAGACTAGATAGTAAATACGTCTCTCATTATATAATATTCGCATTTGCCACAGTCTTTGACAGTGGTATGAGAAACCATAGTGCGTGTGGTCGATGATACATCTTATATGTAAAGATAATGTTTTCGACATATTTCATAAGCAATTTACAATTTACGACATACGCATCTTCCCAGAGTGAGGTAGGCGTAGCTTATAAATATTTGAGTGGATTTATATTACAATCTCTCATACAACGACTACAGGAAGTATAATATACAAGTATGTAAGATAGGCCGTATATTATATCAGTGAGACTTCAAGCGTTTAGTTAACAAAATCCATGTTTAAAATGTGCGAATGATTATTTTTATCTGCGTCAGTTACGGAATTATCCAACTGTCGATTTGTTCAAGAGAACTTATTTCTCTCAACATATCGACAAAGTGTCAAGCCAAGATACGCGGGATTTGTATGCAAGGTCTAGATTTTCCAGATCCTACTCAAACATTTTTTATCAAGAAAACATTTTTTTTATGACAAATTTATGTGTTTAACTACCTATATTTCCAAAGTTTTTAAAACTAGTTGCATGTAACACATGAGATCCAACTGTCGATAGCGATAGTATGTATAGTTGAAGAATATGTACCAAACTATAAACCCATAAATACAAATTATTGAATATTTTCAGATATTTTGTTTTCTATACAACATATATTATGTAGGTATGTATGTCAAGATAGGATAGTATGGAGGAAGTTCCTTTTTTCCTACCCAGAATATGAAAATAGCATGATGGTATGTATGTTTGGAGATGAAGTATCAAACTATTAAGTCTTCTTACATATTGTGTATAGGCGACTGCCATACAAAATGTATGAAGCGATGTCGTCACTAAATTCAATTTTTAAAAAAATTGTTAAAAAAAATTGAGATCTTCTACTACAATGTTAATATTTTTTATAGAAAATTAAATTATCTAGTTGGGGTGTTTCGGCTTTTTTCGATAATTGTATAAGTTTTGGAAATATAGGCAGTTAAACTCATAAATTTATCATAAAAAAAATATTTTTCTTAATAAAAAATGTTAGAGAAACCCTGGAATTTTTTTGAAAAAATTAATTTGAGATTTTTTATTTTTCTATGTTTGTACCAATTTTCAGCGTTTTAGCTTTTATGGTTTCTGAGATATATGGAAAAATAAAATAAAAATTCAAAAGTTGATAACCCCTGACTGAAACAAAAATTCAAAATTCTGAGTATAAAAGTTTTGTAGGCCTATAACTGTTTATATATTCTGAAATTTTGGGCTCTGTAAATTGAGCGGATCAAAAGTTATAAGGGACACACACACACACACACACAGACACACACACACACACACAGACACACAGACACACGAAATATTCTACTCCAAATTCTGAGTAAATCCGTGTATGGAACATATATGCTGCGAAGCCTCTAAGTTGGTGTTTTTTGACTTCAAAGTTGGAAAAGCCGTGAAAAAAGTAGACCTCTCCATACAATTCTCGCGTATTCTGGCTTGATACATTGTCGATATGTTAAGAGAACAAAGTTCTCCTGAACAAATCGACAGTTGGAATATCGAAAAAAGCCGAAACACCCCAACTAGGTAATTTAATTTTCTATAAAAAATATTAACATTGTAGTAGTACATCTCGATTTTTTCTAACAATTTTTACAAAAATTGAATTTAATGACGACATTGCTTCATACAATTTGTATGGCAGTGGCCTATACACAATATCTAAGGAGACTTAATAGTTTGATACTTAATCTCCAAACATACATACATACCATCAGGCTGTTTTCATATTCTGGGTAGGAAAAAATAACTGTTCTCCATACTATCCTATCTTGACATACATACCTACATGTGTTGTATAGAAAACAAAATATCTTAAAATATTCAATAATTTGGATTTAGTTTGGTACGTATTCTTCAACTATAGTTTGATCTCATGTGTTAGACAGTTGAATCTCATGCATTATAATATGCAACTAATTCATTAAAATTAATTCATTCAAAACGTGACTGATACAAATTTCATTAAAATTTATAAAATACCTATACGATAATCATTTTTTCTTTTATTGATTTTATTCCATTCGGTCAAAATTATATTCGGTCGACCCTCACAACTCACATAGTTAAGATATCTGACTTTTGAGCACTATGTTTCAGTAACTATTTTCTCTGTGGGAAAACAGACCGGAACCGTGTGCTGTGTTTTTAGTCTGGAAAATTAAATGTAAAGTAAAATCATAAAAATGATGTCGGCCATCGTGGCTCAGTTGGTTAGGTTTCTGATTGCTGATCCAAGGGTCCCGGGTTCGATTCCCGATGGAGACTCAGTTTTTAAATGTGTTTTCAGTTTGGATCTGTGAGACGATTAATATCGTAAGTCACCAGAATGTGGCTTGTTATTGAGTGCGTGTTAAATAATTATTTGACATAGTACTTGTTTTTTGCCCGAGAAGCTACATAAAATTAATAAATAAATAAATAATAAACACTTCCTTGCACCCTGCGCAAGTGGCGAGTTTATTGCCAAATGGCATTTTCTTCATAATAACCACTGTTTCCAGCCCAGAGAAATAATAGTTGCGTGACAAATTAATTTAAATATATTTCTCCTCTACTGGGGACCGATCCCAGGGCGCCTTGCACAGAAACCAAACAGCTTACCATCTGCGCCACGGCGATATAATTGTATTTAATTAAAAAAAAAACTAAAACTAAATGATTAACACGTTGGTGAATACCTAATCCGTTTTTTATTTGGAATATTCTGTTCCCTATCATAAGAATTCCTCTTCTTCTTCTTCGTTTAGTAGACCTAGATGGTCTGTTCTTCAGAAACTATGCCTCATGGGAATAAAAATAATAATTCATAAAAATTCGTAGAGTACAAATATTTTTCTTCCAGAAACCATTTCAGTGAGATGTCGTTGATATGATCCTATGTCTCATGTCGCTATTAACGTCAGATATGTCAATAATATAGGATCCAAAGGATAAGGAGTGACACGGCGTTGACAAAACTTTTATTTTCGTTATTAGTAAAAAGGAATCAGACAACAACGTCCATTTTGACAAAGAAAGACAGAGATTTTTTGAGTTTATCATTCGATGCTTAAATCCAGAAAAAAGAAGCAATGATTTGAAGTAAAAATATAATAATTCAATTTCAATTAGTGGGAAATATATTTATTGATTTGTATTTATGTAGCAGTTTTATATTATCAGTAAGATCATGATCAGTAACAGTCATGATGCATAATAAAGAAAAAAGATGGATACAGAGGGAATAACGAACATTAATAAAGTTGTTCTACTCTTAAAAAAATGCGAATTTAATCCAAAATTATAAAATCATGATTTCAAAATTTGATTGTAGGTACCATACCTAATATTCTATAGTTTCACGGTTCTATAGTTTCACCTTGTTTCTATAGTTTCACCTTGATTCTATAGTTTCACCTTGAGGTGACCACGGTTGTCACTAAACGGCGCTTTATAAATTGTCCTTATTATTCAATGGGCAGAACGGGTGGTGGTGAGGGAAGAACAGTTTCAATTGATGTTTGTTCAGCACATCTAACTGACAGACATTGCTGGTTTCACAAGGAGACAACTTGAGCATTTAAAAAAATTAATTATAATAAATAAAGTATTTAAACAAATAAATAAAAACACATAGTTTTAATCCACAAATGAGTATGAATTTAATGAACCTAAGCGCTTTCGCCGAACACGGCCGGCATCCTGAGAGGTAGAAATCAAACTAAATATATGTACATATAATAGTATAATATTGTGTGGATGGAGTGAACGTGAGGGGTGCGGGAACTGGGGTGTTGCAGACAAACTAATAATATTGCTAGTTGCATGTAACACATGAGATCCAACTGTCTATAGCGATAGTATGTATATTTGAAGAATAAGTACCAAACTACAAACCCATAAATACAAATTATTTAATATTTTAAGATATTTGGTTTTCTATACAACATATGCACCTAGGTATGTATGTCAAGATAGGATAGTATGGAGTTCAGTCCTTTGATCCTACCCAGAATATTAAAACAGCATGATGGTATGTATGTATGTTTGGAGATTAGTATCAAACTATTAAGTCTTCTTATATATTGTGTGTAGGCTACTACAATACAAATTGTATGAAGCAATGTCGTCACTAAATTCAATTTATATAAAAGTTAAAAAAAAAAAATTGAGATGTACTTCTACAATATTAAAGCACCAACTTTGCACTGATAACATAACTCAAAATTCCACTCTCTAGTATATACATGAGTATATGTATGTGGCACCATAATGGTTGCAACACCTTCTTCGTTGATCCTTAAGTAAGTTAGAATCCCATGTTATGATTCTAGAATATTATAATCCTCTCTGTAATATTCCCTGTATGTTTCAGGTTTGTTCCTATAATTTTGTTTTTATCTCATTTTTCGTAAATTGTATGTTAAGCTTTTAAAATTATTTGATATGATGTCCTATTATTATGTTCTGTAGTCTACATTTACTTGTTTTTTTTCATTGTCTTTAATATCATTATGCTCTACTGTACTGTTGGATATCCAAAAAAAAATAGTTAAATAAATAAATATTAATATTTTTTATAAAAAATTAAATTATGTAGTTGGGGTGTTTCGGCTTTTTTCGATATTTTTAAAGATTTGGAAATATAGGCAGTTAAACTCATAAATTTAACATAAAAAAAATATTTTTCTTAATAAATATGTTTGAGAAACCCTGGATTTTTTTTAAAAAAACCAATTTGCAATTTTGTATTTGTCTATGTTTGTACCAATTTTCATCGTTCTAGCTTTTATGGTTTCTGAGATATATGGATAAATAAACCAATAATTCAAAAGATGATAACTCCTGACTCAAACAAAAATCCACCATTCTGAGTATAAAAGTTTTGAAATAAAATGTTCTACTCCGAATTCTGAGTAAATTCATGTATGGGAAGTTTTGAAATAAAATGTTCTACTCCGAATTCTGAGTAAATTCATGTATAGGAACATATATGCTGCGAGGCCTCTAGTTGGTGTTATTAGCATGCAAAAAGTATACTACGCCATACAAAATGTTCCTTCGTACACGCATCTTGGCTTAATAATGTCGATTCATTCAGAGAATTGAATTCTCATGATCGAATCGACAGTTGGATTATTATTACAAACAAATAATGTTATAATTCACATAAAAACATAAAATGATGAATTGCTTTGAATTTTATTGACAATAGGTACTTCTTTGGAAGAACTCGTCTAACTGATAATACGTAGATAATAATATGATGATAGTTTGAAAACAGTATTAGCAAACACATGTCATGTCATATCGTGGTATAAAAATAACAGCATGAATAATTATATTTTTAGTATAAGGAAACCTGTAATAAAATACCATTTTCATTAATAAACAAATTCCACGCAAGTTAAAAAAAACCTTAGGCTATTAATTGTCAAAGAAATTTTTCACGTGACCTTTTTAGAATGAAATTGGTTTGGCCTTTGAAATACGACTACGGAATTTTGTAAGAGTATTTATAGGATTTTTATTTTTGAGAACACAAAGCATCTTTATATTTACAGATATCGAATAAATGTTTAATTTTATAAAAAAAAACTGATACCTATTATTCTGGAAGGTTTACCTTGTAAAAGCAATTAGACACATTAAGATATTTCACTTATATAGATTTTCCCAGCAACCATTCTCGGGGATATTCTCAGTTAACTTTGTTTGCCAACTAAAGCATATAATAAATATATGCTGGAGCCTAGTAGATATTTGCCAAGTTGTGTATTATTATTATCGGAAAGGTTTTGTGTCAAAGCTTTTGAAAGTTCCCAATCTCGTTTCGTGGATCAGGAATGTATTTTTGTATTTCCCTTCAAAGATTTTATTCTGTTGTGAAACTTTGACAAATTTCCGACTAAGTCTTAATGAGCTCAAAGTTCCATAACTCATTATCGCAATATAATATTTCTCATCCGTATTTGAGATATCTACTAAAAGAATATAAAAATAGGTAACAAAAGCATTTTGCAATATGCTAAAGACAATAATTTTATTTCAATACAGTAAAGCACCGTGATAAAATATTAGACATTTTCCGCAAATAATTTATTATATTTGGATTAACAAAATGTAGAGTTCTGTTAAAACTCGTAAAAATATTGACAATTTGACAAATGGAGAAGTAAAGCGAATTGTAACATATTGGGCTAAAAATATTTGATAATTTGAAAAAAATATTTTTAATGTCTCATAAATGCATGAAAATGAACAGAATTATACCTCACCCAGCGAAATATTGCGGCTGACACATCATGTGTATAAACCAATTTTAGTGCAGAAAAATACTTGTATTAACCAATAAAATTAGTTAGCTTTCGACGTTGTGCAGCGAATTACGTTTCACTTTTTCCCTGACCTTTGCATCCATAGATTTTCAACAACGCTTTATAAAACTGTCACCCGAATTGTCTTGTTTGTCGAGTCCTACTTAGTATTTCCTGAGATATCGCTAATATGTAACAGCTTGTGTATATGTATATGTAACAATGGAGTATGGTATGAACAAGCTGACACAGCTGACACGAGGATAAAGAGTTACATTGAGCAATTTGTATGATTTACATTGTCACAAAAACATAATATATGTAGAAAAAAATAACTTACCGTTTTCAATTGCTCCCGTGTCCGTTGCTCTGGGCGATGTTCCGCTTCCGTTCTCAGAGGGTGCAATGTCGTCTTCCACATCAGAGCTGTCAGCGTCCAAGATATTTCTCTCTGAATACTTAGATATTGGGGCCATTATCTCCGTGTAGGAATTTCTGTCTCCACCGTTCTGCTGGTTGATGGCCGGAGAAACTACGTTGCCGTTTGCTGTCATACCTTCGCCGTCGTGAAAGTCGACGACGTCGTTGAAGTTTTCATTTTCTATTTCGTTTATGGCACTGCAGCTGGATCGGTCTGCGAAGCTCGTCCTGCTGCTCTGTCTGTTGCTTAAAGAGAGACGAGCGTTTCTGCTCGTGCTCGGGAGGGGATCTCTGTCCGAGCTTGAGTGGGAGTTGTCGGTTCCATTTATCTTGTCGACGGAGCCGTTCTTGAGCGAATTGTTTTGGTCGTAAGAGTTGTTGAAGTTGATTTTTCTGTCGAGGGCGATAGCGGCTTTCTTGTCGTTGTCCAAGTACGATGATGTGTAATACTTGGCCCTGTCGCTGTACGTCGGGTTGGACGGCCTCGCTGGAGACCCGCTCGATCCGCCTCTGCAGATTGAGTCCGATATGGTGATTGGGGTGCAAGCGTCCGTTGCGGGCGTGATGAGCGGGTCAGCGGGCTCAGGCCTGTCAATGGCCAGGTCGCACTCTGATCTGGGTGCCACTTGGAGATTGTCGTCGACCATTTTGCGAAGTTTCGCCTGAAACACAATGAATGACAATTAATTCTCATTGGAAGACTTAAATACGAACATTTTTATAATGTTATCATAACCTCTTTTCATCATTTTCTTAAGCCCATTTATTTCAGTCATTCTAAAATTTTTCAAACATGTTTTTCAAGATGTTTATCAAAGTAAATTTTCAAGTTTTTATTAGAATTGGTGTTTGTGTTTTTATTTAATTTTTTTGTGTTTTTATATCTTGAGTGTAAAAGTAATTGGATACCAGATAAGAAAGTGATTTTTTTTTATTTTTATAAACAACTTATTTATCTATATATTTTAAACGATAAAGCAGTGAATATGTAGCGTCGAAAAAAAAATATTTTACAATATTTTCATTTGAGACTCCTTTGCACAGTAAAAAGTAATTTTACTTCAAGATGGATTTGCCCTACGTTGGGCGCCATTTCAACGTTTTGTTTTTCTTTGATAACGACTTATTGCTCATTTGAAAAATTCGTATCACATGTAATCTATTTAATGAAATACCAGCATATTTCGCGTTTTTAATATCTATGTAATATATTTCAAATAATCTCTTACGAATCAATATATAATTAAAGTTAAATAAAACTCTGCTGAAATGCTTGGTTTAACGGTCTGTAAAGTAGTGTAATTGAAATCCAATTTCACAAACTACCTGGTGATTTCACTAAACATTTATTATTTTGAAAATAAAATATTAATATGATTAAAACACGAACAAACATTGTTTCGTGTAGATACAGTTATTTTTACTGTCCGTGTATTGTTTACCATGAAAGATCACAATACACAGTAATTGCCTCAAACAAAAACCAATTTCTGATTTCAAATACAAATTGAAAATTACGAGCAAAGTTTCGTACATGTATATTGCATATTATTATTATAATACAGATCACCCATACCCTAGAAATTCAAACAATAAACCGAATAATTGTAAGTTGTAAAATATATTTCCAGGATTCCGATTGTTGCCAATGGGGAGGATATTATTTTTCTGCTTGTTTCAGGGTAGCCCAATGAGTCCATAGCAATGTGATTTTAAGACAATCTTTCTGAAAATTTGATTATTTTGATAAATACTTGTTTCAGAGTAGCCCAACGAGTACATAGCGGTGTGATTTTAAGACAATCTTTCTGAAAATGTGATTATTTTGATAAATGCTTGTTTCGGGGTAGCCCAACGAGTCCATAGCGATGTGATTTTAAGACAATCTTTCTGAACACGTGATTATTTTGATAAATGTAACCCAATAATTTCTGAACAAAAAACAAATCATCTGGGTGGCAAGTCTGGTCAACGGGCGGAATCAAAATCATATATAGATATAATATCATAGAAATAATTATCTAATGAAGTTCTCTAATATCTTAAGATGATAAAGAACTCCATAAGATTATTATATCCATGATATGCGTAAACATGGATGGTTTTGATTTCGCAGGTTGACCAGACTTGCCCCCCTGGTCTGCTTGGTTGAAAAAAAATTATACCACTCACAAAAATATGATAAGATATTAACCAAAACTATGAAAAATAATATTGTGATACAGTTTCAAAACAATATTTTTGGTGCTGTCGTAGATTTCAATGTAGATACGTAGATTATAAGATAGCAATTGCTTTTTGATTATATATTATATTGTACAAATGCTGGACTTTTTTAGAAACTAATCAAGATGATATTTCATATGCGACAAAAATGGTTGCGCTTTTACATTTAAATCGTATATTTTTATATTTATTCTCTAACAACTGGTATTAAAGTTAAAAACAACTTTTGATTTTGTCTTAAGAAACTTGACAATATTAAATATAATTTTTCAACCGAGTTTTATTATTTTAATTAATTTTTTTATGTAGCTACGCAAATACGGGTTTAGTATCAAATACAGTGCAAAATCATGGCGCTGATGAAACAGATAATTTGTAAAAAACTATTGATAATTACAAACCTGTATTATTTTTGATTTTCTACATAAAAGTAGCGTCTAGTTTTAATCTTAAAATATCAGCAAAATGTTTAAATGAGTTGAAAGTGATTTGATTATGTTAAATAAGTTATTTAAAAATATTAAAAAAATATGATACTAACCTGAGCGTCACCCAGTAGGCGGCGCACCAGAGCCATGAGTGCCCTGCTTATTTAGGGCCATGCTACTCGTCCTTCAACTCCGACATCAAGGCGACCTCCGTTCAAACGGCGCACATCACGATACTATAGTTAAACACACATACGATACTAACGGTTTACACTTTTCAGCACTGAGCCAATTTACTTCACCAAACTTACCAATCACTGTACACAATCACACGGTATTCACGATATTTTTGATCTATTCGCAAAAAAATGAGACATTAAAAATTTTAACCGCAGTGTCCTTAAGATTTTTAAGGTGTATGTAATATAATATACTTAATACTGAAAAACACAAGAACACAAAAAATGATATTATTATATAATAATTTAAGATTTAAAAGAAAATGATAGTTTTTATTTTATCAATTAACTTTTAATTTATAATTACAAGATTATAATCTTATAATATAATATTCTTGATTATTCTTTATATTTTTGACATGTTTTAACGTTTCTGTCATTAAATAGAAATATTTGTACTTCTAAGCTTTTTTTAATAACTACCTATATTTTAATAGTCAAGTTGATGTCTACATATATCAAAATAACATTAGCAAACATGTTATTTGATGGAAAAATACGATTCGTTCTGTTAATGGTAAAATAAAAGAAAAATATAGTAAAAATTAACTTTTTCACAATTTGAAAGCTATGAATTTCTTGTTTCCTGCTGGACCAAATAAGGCGACGTGAATCTGAAACAAAAGAAAAAAAAATAGTTATTGAAAAATGCTTTAAAATATTGTTCAAATAATAACTTTAATGTTTCTGGCATCTTAATAAACAGTAGATTTAATAAATTATTATAGTTTATTTTGTTTTTCAACGAAAGATTCTTGATGATAAAAAAAACTATCAAAGGATAATAATAAAAAGTCATCAAAGAAAGCGGAGTCAGAATATGACAGGTTTCTTTTAGCTTTGAAACATTCATAATTCAAATGTTTGAGGAACGCGGAAGATCTTTTTTCCAGTGACCAAAACTAAAATGCCTTTTTACAAGTGAACGTCAAGATCGGGGGAACCCGTACATATAAAGGAGATTAAAAAAGGACAATGTTTCGGCTAAAGGTGGGTATGAAATAGCCGGCTGATATTGAATATATTTTCTTCTCTTTCTTTATCAGCCTTCTTCCCTCCACTGCTGGAGATAGGCCTCTTCCAATTCCTCCCACCTTTTTGTCTGTTTGATGCGACACAGCATCCATTTTCCCCCAGCCATCCTGATAATATCATCGGTCCATCTTTTTTGGGGTCTGCCGATGCCTCTTCTATTTTCCCATGCGCTCACCAACTTGTCTTGCGATATGCCCTGCCCACTGTCATTTGAGCTTCGCTATCCGATCCATGACGTCTACTAATCGGGTCCGACGCCTTATTTCTTCAAAGATATAGAGATAATTGTCTTAAACTTAGGTTTATTCCATTTTTTTCATCTTTCGCCGTCTAAACTTACATACATATGCGTAGCCACAATAATCTTATCTAACTGGAGATGAAATCGTGTAACTCAATCGAGCATTATGTTTAGCAAACCAAAGCTCGCAAATCCTAACTTAACCTAATTAAAGATGTTATCATAGATGGCTCGAAACGGCCTTGGCTCGAAAATAAACTCAAATATAACCCGATTTCATAACCACCTTTAACCGAAATATATACCTACATTAAATGTAGTTTTTTTTATTTCAGTCAGTATTTAAATTCATTCACCATCAAATAAATTGTACTTAGTTATCTTTCACATTAATTAATCTGCTGGTAGTTGAATGAGCAACAACATGGAACAAATTAAATAATACAATTCTTAATAGAGAGAAAGAGACCAGCTTACAGAGTTGGCTCGGCGTTTTCATTCGAAAAGGCGATTTGTGTTTTCAGCAAAAAGGATTAAGTGTTTTACTGAAACGTTGAACAAATATAGCGGTTTATCTTGCGCACACAATACACCGTGAAATAGTTACTCCGCCGGAATCCTTTAACATTGGAATGAAAATCTTCTTTTGTAAGAAATCAGAAGCAAATGCTGCGGATGCTTCCAAAGGAGAAATTTCATCTCCTTCACTGCGAGGAATTCCCTCCCGTTGTACGTATCAAATTGCAGATATCTGCAACAGGAAATCTATTCAAATCTCGCACAATACAAAAAGTATCCTCCTTCTGTATGCAATATTACAAAATGAAATTCATGAACTTTTTAATTCAAGCGGCATCATTCGTATTGTCAGGATATATTGCTGAACACTGCAGGTTTACTGATTTTGGCTACCTTGGTTTTAGGAATACCTTGAAAAAATAAACTGATATTGAAATACAAGAAGCGATATGTTTACATCGTATTTTTTGCTAAACATCAATACACCCCAGTGTGCAACTTGTTATACATATCTTTAAGTAGGTATATTTAAAATTAACCTTAAAAACTGTACAAGCTGAAGTGTCTAGAATGAAAATAATATAAAAAAAAATGTATGCTCAATAGACGATTTAAAATTGTTTGAAAATTTACAAACAATTAAAATTATATCCTCGATTGTAAAATTATATCCTGTTTTAAAGTGTACCTAATGTACACTTTAAAACATAATTAAAACGGCATTTTCTTTTTCAAAATACTACCTAAGTTATCTAAAAAAACTTTGTATTTCATTTAATTTTAATTACATTCAAAATCAAAAATCGCCATCGTAGCCAAGTTATTTGAGGTTTGTTCTTCTATCTGCCAAACGGTAATATATGAGGAATTAACCAAATTCAATCTAGAAATTTGAGTTAAAAATAAATATATTGTAATTCTGCCATTTTGGTTTATAATTGCCCTGTATTATTTTTTCTAAAATGTAAAAAATCACCTTATTCTCTAAAAAAATTGCGATAAAATCGAGTTTAATGCAGGCGCGAAAAAATCGGGTCTCACTGATTCGTAACAGTCACCGGTCTGCTAGGTGTCCGTATAAAAAGCTAAATATGTAAATGAACAAGAGCAACTTTTTTGAGATGTGAAAAAACTGAGCAATAGTTATTATTTATTACAGATTCTAGAAGTTTTCAGAGTCCCCTCAAAACTCTCGTGGGAGAATCACACAACTCCTCGGCTGACCCAAAAACCCTCATGTCGATGAAACACATGCATAAATGATTTGAATATTGTATCACCAAAACAGTGCCACAAACAAGATGAAAATTCAGCAACCTAAGGGAAAACAAACGTAGAAACCAATATCCTCGTTGTAGATAGAAAACCAGTCAAAGAACAATGGTTGATGAAGCCACCTCAAAAGGTTAATGAATATTTGATAAATATATTGGGTATATTTAATAGCTCTTTAAAAATAAAAAAACATAATATAGGTAAATTTAAACTTAGTAATTTTAAGGGTTCAGGAGTCAGACCCGAATATCAGACTCCGTCACCATGCGGGATAATTGTAAATAGGATTGATTTAGTAGCTAATAGTATTGAGTGATTAGGGATTTCATATAAAATCAATATTCATGACATCAACCATAACACCAATTACTACCATTGTTTTTTTAATTATCTCAATAGAGACGAAGTTGGAATATTTACTGTAGGAGAACCGGGAAATCAAGGCACCTACAGGGCTTACGACCTGTCATCGGCTGGTTAACGTGATCACTTTATGCGCTTGCGCAACGTTCAACAATTATGCCTTTTTAATGAAATCCCTATCAATTCAATTTTGAAAAGTTCTATATATATTGTAATACTGAAATTCTTTTCGCTTTGAAAATAAGGAATTTTATTTATGCCCTTACATTATTTTGTTTGGTTGGAAGAAGTTGCCTTATCGCAATATGTAAACCCGACAAAGTACACATTATTGTTCATGAAGTATAACTAAATTAATACAATTATTTATATGACTTGCAGTATTAAATTCGGTAACTATGATGAATATGAACACATATGTTTTCCACAAAGAATTTATTTTACTTGCGACGACCGTTTCGGCTTACAAGGCCATAATCAACTGGTGTTGAGTATACAGTTTTCATTAGTTTTATACAAATGAAAATTGAATTTATTTATTTTATTTTATTTTTTAATTAACACAAACAACATTAGATAGTTTGATTACATGAATTAATAATATATATGATTCATCAAATATCTAAATCTAATGTCAATTGCATGTTTAAAATAAATTTCTATTTGTAATTCGGTCTTAAATATGTTATAAAATGACTAAAACCACTATGCTGAAATGGATAAGATAAATATATTCAAATATTATTTTTTTATTATTTGAATATACTTCGGAAACATTTTCAGCTTTTTATTTAGGCCTCCGTGGCTCAGTTGGTTAGGTATCTGACTGTTGATCCTAAGGTCCAGGGCTCGATTCCCGGTGGAGAAACAATTTTTTTCAATTGTGTTTTCAGTCTGTATCTGTGAGACGATTAATATCGTAAGTCTCCAGCATGTGGCAACTTGTTATTGGGTGCGTGTTAAATTAATATTTGACATAGAACCTGTTAGTTGCCTGAGAAGTAATGTTAAATAAAATAAAATAATTTTCACATTTTTCGTTCTACTTATTTATTTATTTATTTTATTTATTAATCTTTCTGTACATAATATAAACAAAAATACTTCACACTGGCGGACTTATTGCCATTAGGCACTTTCTTCCAACTCTTCTTCTTCTTCTTCTTCTTCCTTGCCTCTTCCCAGTTCATCTGGGGTCGGCCCTTCTGGTACGTAATCGCCAGACCTTTCGATCTTGTGTCATCTCTCTGGTTAGCTGCTCCTTCCTCAGCTCCCTTTCAATATTTGTCCACCAGGTGGCCTGTGGACGACCTCTAGTTCTGGACTGCTGTGTGTGTATGTCCAGTGCGAGTTTGACCACGTGATCATCACTTCGTCTGCTTACGTGTCCGTACCATCGGAGTCTTGTTTCTTTTAATTTCTCCGGAATAGGCGCGACCCCAAAACTTCCTCGGACGTATTCGTTTCTAATTCTATCCTCCCTTGTAACATCTGCGGACCACCTGAGCATTTTCATTTCTGCTGTGTGCATTTTTTGCTCGTGCTTTTTCTTCATGGTCCAGCATTCTGATCCGTATAGCATAGCCGGGCGGACAGCTGTCTTATATACTTTGCCCTTAGTTTTTATGGGTATCCTTGGGTCACACATAACACCCGACAGGGCTCTCCACTTCATCCATCCCATATTCACGCGGTGTGTTACGTCTGCATCTACGGAGGCATCTGGTGTCACAACGCATCCGAGGTATTTGAACTGATTAACTATTGGAAGAGGTGTGTTATCTATGCATATATCGGGGCCAGCTGCACTACCATCGAAAATGCACGGCATGTATTCTGTCTTCGTTCTACTGATTTTAAGACCGTTGTCCTCCAAGGCAGCCACCCACTCATTCAGAGACTCCTGCAGATCTACGGGGTCTTCGTTTATTAGCACGACGTCATCTGCATATAGCATGCACCACGGTAGTTGTTTTTGGATGTTTTTTGTTAAGTAGTCCATCACCATGTTAAAGATTAGGGGGCTCAGAGCTGAGCCCTGATGAACACCGACCCTAACATCAAAGTTTTCGCTATAACCCGCAGGACTTCTGACCCTGGTATTGCTTTCACTATACATATCCTTCAGGAGGTCAACATACTGTTCGGGAATATTATGTGCTCTTGATGTGTGCCATATCAGTCTACGTGGGACCCTGTCGAACGCTTTTTCCAGATCAATAAACACCATATGTACATTCTTTTTATTTATTCGACTTTTCTCCAGTAGTACTCTTATAGACTGTATTGGATCTGTGGTTGATTTTTCACCTGTAAAACCAAACTGATTGGGGGATAATTTAAGTATCTTCTGCAATCTTATGTTTATTATTCTTTCCCAGACTTTAAATGCATGGGCTGTGAGTTTTATTGCTCGATAGTTATGACATTGACTGATATCTCCTTTATTTTTAAAAAATGGGATCAATGTGCTATGTCTCCAGGAATTAGGGATCTTGTTACCATTCAAAATGTGATTATATAATTTTGTGAGCCACCTTATACCGACTGGGCCTAGCCTCTTAAGTAGATCTGTGGATATTTCATCGGGACCCGTTGCTTTGTTGTTTTTCATATTGGAAAGTGCTGTTTTAACCTCAAGTTCAGATATTTCATGGATGGGACCCATTGTAGGTTTCATATTTTCAAGGCTTTTACTAGGGAACTCTTCGTTTAGCAGATCGGAGTAATATTGCTGCTATCTGGTATTTATATCTGCATCCGCAGTAAGCAGTTTTCCCCCCTCATTCTTTATGTACTTATTTGTTTTTATATCTTTAGTTATATTATGTCGATATCTAGCAAGTTTAAATATGTCTCTGTCGTTTTCAGAATTCTCCAGTTTGTCATAATAACTTTGGTTTGCCATTGCTCTTGAGACAGCTACCCTCTTCTTGGCCAGAACTTTCAAAATTTTGTACTTTTTCTTGTCGTCATCCAGGTTTGTTCTTTGCCAAGTCTTGAATGCTGCTCTTTTTTCTTTAAGTACCTACCTCCTTGATTTCGTCGCTCCACCATGATGTATCTTTATTGGAGCTCAGTCCATCCTTAGACATCCCAAAAATCTTTTTTGCCTCTTGCTTACACTTATCTTCAAAGCCGTTCCACATTTCATCTACGGACTGCTGTTTGCCAATGTCACTTATCAAGTATTGTGCTATATTGTCCGTGAGTAGTTTACCCTTTGCTTCGTTGTTTAGCTCATGCCATTTGATCTTGGGTGTACGGTTTAGCCTTCTCTTTAAGGGTGTAGAGAGTGAAAAGACCGCGACCAGGAGTCTATGTTGAGAAGTTAGAGGTTCACCAGGTATAACCTTACAATCTTTTGATTTTCGAAGGTTCTTCCTATCGCACAGTATGTAGTCAATTTGCGACTGGTTATTTGCGCTTCTGTACGTTATCCTGTGGTCATCCTTCTTTTTGTAAAATGTATTTACTATTGTTAGGTCGTGGGCCATTGCGAAATCCAATATCTGTTCCCCCTGCTGATTTAAGTGACCATACCCATATCCCCCGTGCACTAAACGGTAGTCCATGCTTATCTCTCCGACATGTCCATTTAAATCTCCAGCTACGTACTTCGTTTCATTCGGTGGTATTTTCATTATTAGATCATCTAGATCCTCCCAGAATGAAATCTTTTCTTGCTCTGTGCATCCCGTTTGTGGTGCGTATGCTGATATTATATTTATGGGATCTTGGCTTTCCAATGCCAGTTTAACAGACATCAGTCGGTCACTTCTTCTATCTACATGTATTAGTCTATTACTGAAGTCCTCGTCCAAAACTATTTCAATACCATTTCTCTTGCTCTGGTCTCCATTGTACACAACTCTATACCCACTTCCTATATCTCTTGATTTGGCTCCCTTCCATTTAGTTTCCTGTATACAACAAATATTTATTTTTCTTCTTAGTAGGACTTCGCTGAGTTCTCTACTGCGTCCAGTTAATGTACCAATATTCCATGTTGCTATTCTAAGTCTATTGATAAAATTGTGCGAATGAAACTTGTTCTTGTCAACTCCACGCCTTCCATCGTCTCGCTGATCAGTTCTGACTTCGTGTTCGTCGCTTGGGGGGGACGCCCTGGTAGTAGTTATACTCGCTTCGCGTTCGTCGCTTGAGGGGGACGCCCTAGCCATTCTCTTTGATTTATTTAATTTGTCTCTATTCATTTGTACCAGAAGAAAGGGGTTTGGCTATATATTTTTACGACCGGTTGCCACCTGACGTCAAGGCATTGATCTTCTCTTGAGACCTGAGAGCCACCGTTCGCTGTGATAGTCACAGTTCATCCGCTGCCATCTCTATTGTGCATTCCTGCCCAAAATGCCAAACACTTCTCCAACCTCTGTCCAGAATATGTCTGGGAAGCCTGAAGAAGGGGATTTTTAACGTAGTATCCTATCTACGGCCTTTTTGGTCCGCGGGAGGTATTTTATTTCCCTCCTACCCTCCATATCTGGTGGGCATTCCCCTATCCGCCACCTGGGGACGCGCTCTCTAGAGGTCAGGCTCCTCCGAGAGCACTTTCTTCCAACTAACCAGATTATTTTAGATTTATTTCTTAAGTAATGTAAAGATTGCCGGTTTTTATAAATAAATAAACATTTATTGAGACAAAAAAGGAGTTTGCATACAAAAACACGGACATATAAAAAGAAATATACAGAAAAACAATCTTTCTGACTCAAAAGGACCATGATCAGCTATGTTGCTGGAAGACAAGCCCCCCAGCAGCTGATTTTCAGCATGATCCTATTGCATAAGCTATTTAAGTCGAAAATATTAAGTAACTCTCTAATTTTTGTCACAATTTCACTCACGAAACAAATGTATGTACTCAAATTTTAAGCACTGATGTAGATATTTACAAAAAATATTTACCTACACAAAATTTTACAAACGGAGAAATTTAAAAAAACGACCACGGTGATCCTTGATGTAAATAAACAACGACAGTTCAGTATGTTTCCTGTAAAAACACAAAGAGCTTATATTCCAACAGGTTGCGATGGTTGTAAAGAAAATGCTGGAGGGGTTGCAGCCACATTTCCTGCAATATTCCGTTTTGAGAGAAAAGAGGGTGTTGTGTGTTGCTCATTTACAGGACAAAATCCTTATAGAGATGACACAGACTTCAAGCTGTGTGTGAAACAGTACAAAAAGACTACAGAGACAAGGAATAGACAAAATTCCATATTAAACGGCTAAATACAAGAAAGCTAATTTCCGGCAAAAACAAACTTTAAAAATCAACTTTCAAAGTTTATTTCTAATTAACTTTTTATTTGCCCAAGATTTTCCTAATCCTCTTATTCTCTGCAAAGTAATAGTAAAAATTGGATTTTTTTAGGCGCCATTTAATGATTCAGGGAGTATGATAAAATAGAACCCATTTATTACAGAAGAACTTTTTTTTAAGTTCTGTGTTTAATAACGTCGCAGGAAAGCCAGATCGAAAAACCATTACAACTGAGTCCTATTGAAACCACTTAATAGATTGACAGTTTTTATGCTCATTATATAAATATTGCTTTAATTCTAGCATAAAAGTAAGTCGATTAACTCATGTGCCCACTTTTTTAGGTTCATTTTGCAAAGTATATGACACGTATGCATGGAATGTCAGTTAAATACATTAAGAATTAAAACAAAATATAACTTACTTATCTTTCTCATTACCTTCAATAATGGTTTCTACCAAGAAGTAATTTTCTTCAACAGTTACATAGGACAAGGGATTCAAAAGATAACTTTTGCAATTCACCCTTCAGGTACCTGAGGACTATAACACTCTCCGTTATTATTAAATTAACAGCTTACTTGAGGGCGTTCCCTATTTAATACGAAACAGATGAAGAAGAAGTACAGAGGGTTACCTTATTGTTAGACCCATTGAAAAAATATTACATATCTTTGAGATACATTTGTGTAACTTCTATAACATAATTATTTTTTTTTATTTGCTTAGCTGATGTAACTATGTTTTTCTTCTTCTTTTTTTATTTAACTTTTGTACCCAAATTTTCTCTTATTAATGTAACTCTTACTTGTGTATCATACGAGTGTGATTGAATATGAGCTCATGTAATGTTGTGTGCATCCATAATTGGACGTCCAGCACTCATAATAATAACCAAAATTGTTTTATTTTTATGAAAATTGTAAGCTTGATGTCTGTCGATGTACCCTTTTAATAATAAATGAATAAATAAATAAATACTCGTAGTTATTCCAAATGCAGCAAAAATAATTTGTTTAAGTGATGAACGTACAAGTAAGAACGAACAAACGAACGTAAGTGATTCATTAATATCAGCATTGGATTTCCTTAATTATATTTTATCCCAACAAAACAAATAATTGTTATGAAATATCAATATAACACGTTTACCTTATATAAAAATAAAAACAAACAACATATATATTATGACTAAAAAACACATTATTATATTTTATGTAAATAAATATTTTGCAACTTGTGTTTTTAAGTATATTATATTATACAAAATTAAGGTGCTTTGCAATTGAATTTGGTAATTATTTAATACTTTAGTGCATTTTTCTCGTTTTTTTTTTAATTTTTATCTTAATTTGTATAATAAATTGTAGGTTTTTTCATTGACATCCTCCTGGCCATGCCACCTGTGACTGGCGAAAGCGCTTAGGCTAATAAAAATACTCATTGTGGAATCTAACTGTGTTTTTTTTACAATCTATATTTATTATTTTGTATATGTTATAAGAGCCGTTTTTTTTTAATAAATTGCATTTTTCCTTTTACAGTGATGTTGATGAATGTATATTTTCAGACATCGCGTAATAGATCGTTAAATTACGCGAGTGTGAATTTTGACAAGAAAAAATCTCTGGCGCTCCTTTTTAATTATAATATGGGACGAAATTTTAATTTCGTCCCATATTATGGGACAAATTATTATCGAACCGCGAATTTTAGGATTTGGCAAAAATAAATGGGACTACAAGTAAACACATTTATTTATTATTGCTATTTTACAATAGGATGTTGTTCAAAACACACAAAGTTTTCTCTCGTTTGCACGAATGTCAAATTTTGATGTTTCCCGGAAAGATGTAAATTCAGTCTCATTTATAAATTCAAGATCACGTAATTCTTCATACAAATCGTGATATCCCCCATAAATATGCCTCTCTAATTACACAATATTAGTTTCACTTCTCTGCCGTACATACTTCTTGAGTATTTTATATACGTACATCCATGACAGTAGCTGGCGGCAGAGGGAACGATTCGCGCACACGTAGGACAGAGCCGCCGCGTCGCACCGCTTCGCATTGAATTCGCTTGTATCCGCACCGCATCGCTTCGCAATCGCGTTCGCTTTGAATCGCCTACGTAGGACGTAGCGTTAGACATTCATGTTGTTCTTATCGAAAACGCCTTAGCGAATTGAAGAGTTTGATAATTTTTTCTCATGAATTCTATCATTAGAATTCCATGAAACTTATATCAGCGATCACCTCTTCAGCACTCTCTTACTATCGAAAAAATAATTAAATATTGACAATGCTGTAAAGAGTTCTTATCGCTGAAATGCAAATTGAACGAGAGTTTGTTGATTTTCTTATGAATCCCACGATTAGATCTTGAAATAGATCATCAATAGATCAATAAATCGGAAGATACCCCATTCAAAATCGGATAACGTAAAAAAATTCAAAATCGGATAGCGTTTTAAAAAGTTATCGCTTAACATACATTAATAATCATATCGAATTGATCACCCCCTTTTTTTTAAAGTCGGTTTTTGAAGTATAAAAGGACTAATTTCCTGCGTCTGTCGATCCCACGTATGTTTCTCACTGTTTGTATTAATTTTTCAGCGAGTCTAATAATATGACAAATCTCTGTACATTGTAGTCTAAATTAGGCGGCCGAGTTGTTTTACGAAATAATATATCTCGACATTTGGTTCAAGTTAAGCGCAGTTTGAAAGAGTCACACTACTGGGGTGTATCGCGGAACAAGCTTTTCACAAAACTTTCAGAGGAAAATACACGAGACTTATAAACATAACTCTTATCTCGAGAATAATTTATAAAACGTTTGTTTTCCGAAAGTCGGGACTTGTCTTAACTTTACAACAAATCTTCAAGATGTGTTAAATTTCTGCAAGACTTTTAATTAGTTTTAATTTTTAATATACAGGTAATCATTTTAAATTCAGGAGGGCTCTCGCTAAATATTAAATACAAAATTTTATTTATAAACAACCTCAATCAACTATACCATAAATAATTTATAACTTGTTATCTACCACATATACATTTTGATAGATACATATGTGGAGCGGAACCGAGTTCAAATCTTGACTTGACTGATTTCGTTTACTTATTAATTCTTATAGCATTTTGCTTCTTAAGGTGACATATCGGAATTTTCGTCGACATATTAATTTTATAAAATAATACGTCAAATCTGACAATAAAAGTGAAATTTTATTCATATATAATATTTGAACGTATATAAACTATGCATACTCCTCATAGCGTTTAATCAGCAAGCATCGATCTTTCTGGATAATGGCGCTAGGGGGGTATTTAACTGAACGCACAAGCGACGCACTTCAGTGAAAATCTAAATTTCGTTTATTTTCAAGTGAATTTTGTATTGTATGTCTGAAAAGTTGTAACAAAAATAGTGTTAAATGTCGTATGTAATATTTTGTTTCTCTGTGCTCTTTTATTTTACGAACCTGGGGGCCTAGACAACGTGTCATTTAAGCTAAGCGTTATATCGCTCAGAACGGGTGTCTCCTGCTGTTACAGTGACCTCAAGAAATGGGGTTACAGAGAGGAAGACATCTGCGAGTGTGGCGCCAGACAGGACAACGTGCACCTACTGTCATGTCCCATGACAGGAGCGACATGCACGCACCAAGACACAGTGATAGCAAACACTAGTGGAATCCGAGTGGCTGAATATTGGGGGCTACGAATATGATGGTGTTCCGGACACGGAAAGTAAGTAAGTATATCGCTAAGCGATAGTAAATGTATGAAATTGTTCGCTATGACAACACGTGACAGCCACAAATTTCATACATTTCTATCGCTTAGCGATATAACGCTTAGCTTTAATGGCATGTTGTCTAGGGGGGCTGGTATCGTTCATTTAACTGAATGTAACTTAATCAATTTATTTATTTATTGTTAATACACAAACATTTTTACATATCTAGGTTAATTAAGTAACGCCCCACTAGGCAAGTCGTGTTCTGGGGCTGTTACTTTTACTCAATAGGGTATACAAATTATTTTTACATAGATGATACATAATATGTATATAAGGTGCACTAATGTTACATTCAAGTAGTCAAAAAAAATCATTACAAAATATTAAGAAGTAAAGTTTTAGATTAAATAAAAGAAATGAATGAATGAATTAATTGAATTAATGTCATATAGAGTGACAATATATGAAGATTCAATTGGGTTCCGACCTATTAATTATAGACAGGATAATAATATGTTTGATTTTCACAAGAAAAGAGTTCCAAAACAGAAAATTTTCCGTATTGTCATGCTAGTTTAACAAAACCAAAATAATGAATTTTTAATTAACATTTTAAAGTAAAATTATTGATAGCTTGTGCTATTTTTTAGCGAATACATATGTATTTGTTAACTCTTTTTTACACGGTACGCGAAATGTTCTACATTTTTCTTACATGTTATTTTCATAAAAACACAGATCAACACCTACATTATATATGATTTTTATTTTACTATCATTTGTTCTAGATGACTGAACACGATTTAGTCTGCTCTTGGGAAGTGGATATTATGAAAATCATATTAGTTTATTACTGTTGGGACAAAATAGATAATCTGATTATTACAAAGTGGAGCTTCCGTTTTCAAAAGCTCAATTTCGTTTTGAACAATATGGATATAATTAGTGCACGATATGGTCCAAAGGGAAACCAAATATCATTAAAAGTTTTCAACTTTTAGAGAGCCCTTGAAAAAATATCGGAGAGTTTAAAATGTCTGCTGCACTTAATGTAAACTCTTGAGTTTAAAATGTTTCATCCGAAAAAAACTATAATTGGAAGACGCTCATTTGTATTAAAGAGTTTGTCTTGTGTTTTTCTCTTCTAAGAAATGTACTAAGAGGGTAACTGCTGCCAACGCAACGTACCTATTTTTTCAATTTGAATTTGCATCATTACTACAAAACGAATCATTTTGAAAAAAATAACCTAGTTAGTTTGGATATTAATAAAGAAAAGTATATCTTAACTTTTTAATTATGTTCAGTATATTTTCTTGTAGGAAAATAATAAGCACATCCCGATTTTTGACATTTATCTTAAATTTCTAAAAAACTATAAGGTAAAGAACATTATATTTTTTTTAAAAATTAAAGAAGATCAAAATATCTGGAAAAATAAGATGTAACTTTGCATTAATGCATCAGGTTAAGTTAATAAACCAAAAAAACTTTATTTCGCAATGGCGCTGAATAGAAAAGAAATGTTTTTAGGTTTATTTACTAAACCTGAAGCATTAATGCAACGTCACATTATACTTTTCAAGATATTTTTGTTTTCTTTAATTTAAAAAAAAATATGTTGAACTACGCCTTATATTTTATTAAAAATATAAGATAAACGTTGAAAACAATAATTTATAAAGAACATTATCAAAAAGTAAAGATATATTTTTCTTTATTAATACCCAAACTATCTAAATTATTATTTCAAAACGATTTGATAAGCAATAATGATGGTATATCAAATTGAAAAATAGGTACATTGGCAGCAGTCCCCCCCTAAATCAAACTTAGAATTTAAAAAAAATAAAGCATTTTGCGTTTGAAAGTTTTTTAATATGATTTTCTATCTAATTCTGCAAAAAGGAAGAGTGTTTAGATATTTATTATATTATTAAATTGGCATATTATACAAATTAGCACTAAAGGAGTAATTTATTTTTATAAATTTAAATTTATCTTCCTTCCCTAAACTGGAAACACTGGCACGTTGGAAGAAATTGCCATTTAGCAATTCACAATTTGCGATGATTTTTCATTATAATTATTAAATATTTTTATTAGATTAACCGGTTTCAGAACTGACCATACCTTCGTTGTGAATAAACCCGATAAGAGAGTGGTCTACAAGTCAATAATATAGTTTAGAAAATTTCGTAAAAGGTAAGAAAAAATTTATTATTTATTTATTTATTAAATAATAATCTATAGATACATATTTTAATACCCGTAGCGAAAATTTCGTACCCCTTTTTAAGCAAAATGCGCGTACGGATTAGTGCGATATTTTTCATAGTTAGAGATCAGATGGAAAAAAATTTGTACATAATATGCGTTACAAATACATTAAATTAAATAAAAAATATATAACACTTCAAAACATAGATCGCTCAATTTAGTACGGCCAAATTTAAACACGCAGTCTCAAATGCATTTGTTTTAAATTCAAATACAGAACATTTTAAAGAAAAATACAATATCTGCTGAGAAACGATGTAAAAGGTACTAAAATAATTACACTGCAAAAGATAATTTTGTACCACTTGATGAATACATGTGATGTTTTATCATAGATCAGGGGGGCACGTCCGGTTAAACGATGGAATCAATACCCTCATGATAACAAATATCATGGATATAATAATCTTATGGAGTTCTATAATATCTTGAGATATTACAATCAGTTTTATAATATCTTAACATATTAACTCCATAAGATAATTATATCCATGATTTGGGTTATCATTAGGGTTTTGATTCCATCGCTTGACTAGACTTGCCCCCCTGGTCCAATGACTTTTCAAACTAAAAAAAATATGAATCACGCTCTAATTTTGACCATCAGCAGTAATATTAATTTAATTAGGAGTTTAAAAAATGTTATTCATAAAAAAGGGAAGACCGTTTCGCATTTTATGGGCCGTATCAACTAAAAGCTAAATATAAAAATACTCTTTATATACTAATAGAAAGCAATAAAATATCGAAAAACAGAATAAATTATGGAGTTGTACAACAGTTTAAACGTTGTAACAGTCACTAAAATCAAATGTTCATAATAATTCAAGATCGCTCTTCTTATGAAAGGTTAAAAAAAATGTAGTAACTAAAAAAACATAAGTTTTTTAATAACTTCAACCACACACCCGCGTTCTCATAATATATGTATACATATTAAGTAGAAAAGAATCGTTGAACTAAAAATAGTAGAACGTAATAATATTGAATGTGGCTGGGCGCATTGATTACGTTTTTGTCGTTGGCTGTTTCCGGGGCGAAAGCAATTAATGTGGCACTTTGTGATGCAAATTGCGCATCTGGTGTTAAATAAGACCGACTCTCCGTGCCTCACAGCACCGCTCCGTACCTACCGTGCCTTGGCGTAACGTCCGGTAATTGTGATGGTAATAAATTGCGTTATTTACATGCCTGCAATTTCGTCAGGATTACACATTCACGACATATGTGGGATGTGGCTCTTATTAACGTATTTGAAGATGGAGTCAACATAATCTCTGCTTGATTTGTTTTTATTTGAGATGAGTGTATTTCTCTTATTTTATTTTATTTTATTTTATTTTATATTTTTTTGTTTAGAAACTTAACAGCTATACATTTATAATACTTAATTGCAAATGAGAATACAAAAGAAATAGCCAATTATAAAGTTTCACATATTTAAATTATTATATATTATTGATGTTGGGTAGTCATTGTATGATGGTGATTGTATGTGGGGGAAAGGGAAGGGTAATGGATATAGGAAAGCGTTGATAAGGAAGGGATGAAGGTTTAAGGAAAGTTGGTTTGATTTTTAACCAGTAATATTACCAATAACCGCGCGTAATTGGCGTTTCATCGATGTCTGTGTGGAGTTAAATATATCAGGTTGGGGGTCAAGACTATTGTAATAATTTAAGCATCTGTTAACATAATTATACTGTGCGTAATTTGTTCTGCAGTATGGTGTATAGAAAAGGTGATTTTGGCGTGTTGTTTTCATGGGGCAATTGAAAGAAATTTTTTGAAGTAGGTAAGAGCTGTCTACAAGGTTATTAAGTATTTTATAAAGCAGATAGACATCGGATATCTTTCTTCTTTTCTCAACTGATATAAACCCATGTAATTTTAAAGATTGCTCATAATCATAGCGGTAATTTTTTTTCTAAAATTGAGCATTTTAACAAACCTTCTCTGAATCCTCTCAGGAGGCAGAGTTATTGAATTACATACCAACAAGTCTACTAAAAAGAAGAAGACTTTTTTGTTTGAGGTTTCACGTTGCTAAGAAGAGATCGCTATATGCAAATTAAAAACAATTGTTCTCAGGCAAATTAAACTTACAATGTAAAGTATTTATAATACACATAATGTAAAGTATTTATAAATTTTGTGCTGTTTTGATTTGAGCTGAGACTCGACTGAATAAAGATATGACTGACGGATCACATCTATGCTCTGTCAGTTCAGTATTCCCAAGAGATACTATTTCAGATTATTTGTGCAATTAACAAATATAAATGATAAGATATCTACATACACAATGGGCCTTACTTACTATTTGCAATTTGTGTTTAAGCCGATAATTACACAGTTTTTTGTATGGCCGAAACTGACTTAGCACCGGCTTAAACTCGTATTTCAAATAGTAAGTAAGGCCCAATATGTATATGTATATCATAATGACTCCAATTCCATTTTTAAATCTGTGTACAATAGTTTAGTTTATATTCAAGCACAAGCACAAAGATTGTAATCTTTTTGATGAGGCACTGCAAGGAAAAATATGTAAAAATATTATTACTAGTGAATTTATATCTTGATTTGTATTATAAAATTATAAATAAATAAATAAATGAATATTGTATAGATACTTTTTAAAAATGCAAATAGGTACAACATATTTGTCTCCTGTGAAATATTATAATAATATGTACACTGCTAGCCCTAGAACAGGTATATCTAGTTGGGCAGCATCTATTTTTAATGGAGATTATTTAAATGATCTGATATAAATAGTCAAAGAAAAAACTATCTACACCGAATCGGAAATTTCGGCAAAGGATTCAGATACAAATGGCCGACAATAAGCTCACCTTTATACATTTGATTGACAGAAAATATTTTGCAATTCTTTTATTCTCCTTCTTCTTGTGCCGCTCCTAACGGAGGCTGGCGACCATCACATCCCAAATCTCGAACCACTGCCTGAGATTTTAATGCCACGATGTTCCATACCCCGTTTTTTTATTTCACTCAACTGTGAGTTGTAAAAGGACATGTTTATGGCATTCATGAACTTACAAACATTATTAATTAATGACTTTTATAATCTGCATATGAATACCTACAGTAGACCTCGTTAGATTGTCGTTCTGGATTTGCACATGTTTGTGCGCGGCTATATTCATGTCATGATGACTAATAAAAACCCATTTATTATTGATTGTTTTATTTTGTAAATGTATTTACTATGGGAAAATGTATTGAAATTTTCTACAACGATAAAGATACTTGATTGTATAGCCAAGAGATACGATTCTTTGTGTAAGGATATATTTTTTACTGTTTTATAGTGAGTTGAACCATCTGGTTGCTTTCTCACCCAAAGTCTTCAAATTGCCGGTATAAAACTTTTATAGAAAACAAGGTAAAATGTACCTGTTCCTGCCCGCAGGTAGAAGGGCTCAGCAAATAAGTATTCCCTCGGAGCCGTGTACGTTTATAGCCAACGTTAATATTCTATGTAGATTCTATTAAGATCTGCGAATTTGAATTGCCAGACTTCGTGGCATTATGAAAAGATGGTATGCCATGTTGATCTGACTACTTTTACGTACGATTACCTTCGTACGCAACGCTCTATTGTCTCAACTTCCTTCATACATCTGCTCCGTAGGAATTTCAATTCAATGAAATTAAATTACCGTCATGTGTGCAAAATATTGTAAAGGACATATTTGCCAACGAAAGAGTACTTCATTTATTGACAAAATTTGTACGAAAATTGCGGAAAAAAATAAAAATAACACAAAAAGGTTGATTTTGATTTTTCATTTGCCTAGTTTATTTATTTATTTGGCACGATACAGGTTACATAACATACATATAATACAGGGTTAAGTACCTATAAAACAATATAATTTTAAGATTACACTGATAAATCCTAAATTTACTGCTAGGTTATTATAAAATGTTTAAAGTAAGCAAGATAATAACATAAAATACTGAATTATTTTTATATTGTCTCCTTCTATGTCCAATTAGGTGAACCTGTTTTAGGACGTCCGATATGTAGTTACGTTACGATTAGTAGGTACCAATAACTTAACCAATTTAAGATGCTTTAAAACTTAGTAAATGAAAATTATAAATGAATAGCGAGCAAACTAGAATATGCTTAATTTATTATTGGATTCATCTATGCCAATGGATATAAGCCAAATGTTTATTGTTTGTTTCAGCGTGTCTATTTCATATTTTTCCGAGCGTCAGGTAGTAGGTACCTATATTTAACATTTTGGGGCTAAGATATTTAAAATTACGCTGTGCGAATGTGGAATGAATGTGTGAATGAAGTTGAAGCACTGGTTGGGAATAAAGCAGTGTGGAAAGTAGTTATCGTATAAAACATTCTTGTTTATGATTGATGCTCGCCCAAAATCCACATTCTCACAAATATATAATGGCGGGGATTTCAATAATACGAGTACAATTCTAAAACATTTTATAAATGTATAAAAATTTTGCCAAGAATGTTAAGGAGGATATATCTTGATACGATAGATCACGAGCAGCTAATTATTTATTTATTTGACAGATTTCAATCAGCTCTACTATTAAAAATCGAAAATAAAAAGAAAACATTGGAGTTTTCTAAATGAAGTACGTGAATATTTATAAGCTAAGTTGTCTGAGACTAATTTCTTCTTCTTATTCGTGCCATATCAGGGGACAGGTCCGGTTACACGATGGAATCAAAACCCTCATGATAACCCATATCGTGGATATAAATATTAAGATAATCATATCCATGATATGGGTAATCGTGAGAGTCTTGATTCCACCGTTTGACCGGACTTGCCCCCCCAGGTCCCCCCGACGTTGGCGATCACTTTTGAAAAGGTATCTCAATACGCCGCCGCCATCCAAGACAAATTCTTATTATTTGTATAATAGTAATTAAATATATGATATTATGTCAAAAAATATGTTTAAATTAACAAATGTATAAAGCATATTTTTTGTTATTATTGAAAACTAAAGTACATAATAAAACAGACAATAAATATAAGTAAAAGATAAAATTCAATAAAATTAAAAATAAAATATAAATCAGAATTTGCAAACTATTTAATCGAAAATAACCATACTTTTATTAATAATGTAGGAGTAAAAATAATACATAGTAATTTAAGTGATAGACAGTTAGACAGCCTGGAAATCTTGGAAATCAGAAAAAACGAAAAATAATATTACCTATTAATAACAATTTTCTAATAGCCCTATATTAAATATTTTCCCAATACAAAAATTAATTAACCAATAACTTCATATCATCCCCCACCCTAAAAAATAATGTAACCCAACCTACACTCCACCCATTATGTTTACTTCAAGTCTATATATTGTATTTTATTTTAGTATACTATGTATCCTCCTGAGGAAGGGAACTTTGTTCTCGTAACATGTAGAGGAATTTTTATTCAATTGAATAATAGTTATAATTGTAGTGGTGTACACAAAGTTGTGTTTTATTTCATTTAATTAATTGAAAAACGATACCACAAAGTAAAAACAATCGTTTATCGATGATGTAAAATATATTTTTTTAATTTTTTTTTGTATAAACCACCTCATAGATAGATAAAATTAAAACATTTAATAAAATGTATCGACCTGTCTCTGCCATGTTCAAAGAAAAAATAATAATAATTATAGCGCGAAATTGAAATGAAAAATTCCAAGTCGTCTATACATTTTGAAATACTCTTTTTAGGGAGGAATATTTCTAAATTGAATATTATCTCATAACATCATTTTCACGGATTAAGGAGTCTCCCTTCCAATTCCACGCCACAACTCTTAGTACGTCCGTTTTCGTCTTTCCTTTGTAATCTTATATAATGGCTGGTACTCCCTTTCTAGTTGTGTGTTTGGAAAAACGTTTTATCGGAGGAAAAGTTTTAATGGAATAATTGGTTGGAATTTCTGAAAAGGACCGGGAGGCGAATTTTATAATATTAAAATTATTTATTATAATTTTTGTTCAACACTTTGCTACACCGAGCCCTTTGGTGCTAAATACACCGCTCGCATTAATCATTTTGAGAGGTTTTTTCATGATGTCTTGTTCACTTTCATGTCTTTCCTTTTAACATTTTCAAAAACATTAATTCAGTATTATTTTATAAGTTGTAGGGATACTTTGTTTCAAAATTACAAGTAATATAAAATAACGTCGACAATTTCTCGACGTTTAAATTCTTTGAAATGTTTTGATTTTTGCTCTTCAAATTTTACAAATAAGTTAAATCATTTTTATATTTTTTTATAACAGCATAGATATATCGCTACAACTTTTGTATCTTATCTACACCCATATATCTTCTTCTTCCTCTTTTGCTAGATCTATGTCCAGCTCTCCTTCCATCTCTTTGATGGTCTTACCCGCGGGTTGCGTCCCTCTGGTATCTCGAGCATTATTGATCCATTTGGCAGCCATTCTAGATTCATTCTCTGCACATGATCTCTCCAGTATCGTCTTCTTTGCCATCTCCACCTTACAATATCCTCCACGTTGCAGATTATGCAATTCTCCTCATTGGGAATTCTTGCTCTGGGGGTTCTGCCCAAGATAGATCTTAGCGTTTTCATCTCTGTTGTTCTGAGTAGCTGTTTTGTCATCACCGTGTCTGCCCTTGCTTCAACTCCGTATGTCATAATAGTTCTGATGCATGATTTATATATTCGGACCTTAGTCTCTACTAGCATAATGTTCATTGGCCCAAACAGTGTCCCTCATATTTACGGAGATTACTGCAAAACTGTTCTTATATCCATATATCCACTTAACAAAATCTAATTAATTAATGTTTGTGCAAAAAAATCAATTGGAAAAATTATCTGAAACATTATGATACAATTGTGAATGGGATAGTACTTACAAATATTTTTTGAAGACATATCAAATAGGTTCTTATAACCTATTGAGTAAACATTAATATTTTTATTTAAGATCTATTAATTTGTTCGATTGGTTTTCTGATGCGGGAACAGTCATAAGTTTTGAAACCGCTTGAATTAAATACTCATTAGTGGTTTATACAAAGTTGATTGTAGTGTAAATGAAATCGTTTCAAATTTAAGTCAACGTTAATCTAAAGTAATAAAGCAATCAAAATGTTAGTGTTTGTGTGTGTGTATGTGTGTGTGTGTGTGTTTGTCTCACGCCTTCTGAAAAACCAAGAGCATCTAAAAATCTAATTTATGTGCGAACGTGTACCTGTATACCTGATGCAGTGTCACGCTAAAAATAATGCGATAAAAATGCTGAATTTTAAAAATATTTCAATAATTATTTTTTTCATACAAAATTTTCCAAGTCGTATCTGTCAAAAAAGTGTACATTTTGCACGCAAATATCTGTTAGTTTAAAAGTTAGAAGTACGTATTTACACGAAGAAAATATATTTTCAAGTATAACTTAGCGTTTAAGTGAAAAACATGGTGAATATTTTGTATAATTATAATGTTTAACTTATTTTTAAAGTAAGCGTTTTGTACATAAACGCCGCCATTTTAATATCTTTTCATACAATATTTCATTTTCCTACCGAATGAATATGTTATTGAAAATAATAAACCTTTGAAATAAATGTAATTATGAAATAATAAAATGAAACACAAGACATTACAGCAAGTTTTAAGACATATATTGTAAAAATGTGTTTATTATTAGTAAAGATATAGGCATAATAAAATTGCATAATTTGTAAATAATATTTGATTTTTCTGACAATTTTCATTTTTATGGCATCGAACAAACCAATGTAGGTACCTACATATTCAAAAAATGTATCCGAACCATTCGATATTACTTACGTGTTCGAATCGTTTCCATGGCTACAGAAAGAATGTGATATTCAAACTAGTTGCATGTAACACATGAGATCCAACTGTCGATAGCGATAGTATGTATAGTTGAAGAATATGTACCAAACTATAAACCCATAGATACAAATTATTGAATATTTTCAGATATTTTGTTTTCTATACAACATATGTAGGTATGTATGTCAAGATAGGATAGTATGGAAGAAGATCCTTTTTCCTACCCAGAATATGCAAATTGCATGATGGTATGTATGTATGTTTGGAGATGAAGTAACAAACTATTAAGTCTTCTTACATATTGTGTATAGGCGACTGCCATACAAAATGTATGAAGCGATGTCGTCACTAAATTCAATTTTTAAAAAAATTGTTAAAAAAAAATCGAGATCTTCTACTACAATGTTTATATTTTTTATAGAAAATTAAATTATCTAGTTGGGGTGTTTCGGCTTTTTTCGATAATTGTAAAAGTTTTGGAAATATAGGCAGTTAAACTCATGAATTTATCATAAAAAAAATATTTTTCTTAATAAAAAATGTTTGAGAAACCCTGGAATTTTTTTGAAAAAACTAATTTGAGATTTTGTATTTGTCTATGTTTGTACCAATTTTCAGCGTTCTACCGTTTATGGTTTCTGAGATATATGGAAAAATAAAATAAAAATTCAAAAGTTGATAACCCCTGACTGAAACAAAAATTCAAAATTCCGAGTATAAAAGTTTTGTAGGCCTGTAACTGTTTATATATTCTGAAATTTTAGGCTCTGTAAATTGAGCGGATCAAAAGTTATAAGGGGGGGACGGACACACAGACACACACACACACAGACACACACACAGACACACAGACACACACACAGACACACACACACACAGACACACGAAATGTTCTACTCCGAATTCTGAGTAAATCCGTGTATGGAACATATATGCTGCGAAGCCTCTAAGTTGGTGTTTTTTGACTTCAAAGTTGGAAAATCCATGAAAAAAGTAGACCTCTCCATACAATTCTCGCGTATTCTGGCTTGATACATTGTCGATATGTTAAGAGAACAAAGTTCTCCTGAACAAATCGACAGTTGGATAAAATTTGTTAGGAATCGAATTTATTTAGAAGGTTGTTGTAGGTAGGTACCTACCTAATACTTTTTACTTACAAATCAACAATAATATACCTATACTGATTTCCTATAGGAAAATTATTTTATTTATTTATTTATCAACCGTTTGTCCGATTATAATGAAACTTTGGTGAATTGTCGAGCGTATGCCCAGGATGGTTTTTGGATTTAAACTTTTTTCTTATTCTTCTTCTTCTTCGTGTATTTGGTCGTTTTACCTATGAAGGGGGAGTATCCTGGGAAAAGAAGGTCCGACTGTCCCTCCATCTCTTCACAGGTCTTCCAGGACGGGTTCTGCATATAAACTTTTTTCTTCAACGTGTACTTGGTCATCTTACCTATGAAGATGAACTATCCTGGGAGATGAAGGTCCAATTTTCCTTCCATCTCTTCGCAGGTTTCTGGATTTAAACTTTTTTCTTCTTCTTCTTCATCGTCTATTTGGTCATTTTACCTTTGAAGGTGGACTAACCTGGGAGAAGAATGTCCAATTTTCCTTCCATCTCTTCGCAGGTATCTGGATTTAAACTTATTTCTTCTTCTTCTTCTTCATCGTGTATTTTTGGTCATTTTACCTATGAAGTTGGAGAATCCTGGGAGAAGAAGGTCCAACTGTCCTTCCATCTCTTCGCAGGTATCTGGGTTTAAACTTTTTTCTTCTTCTTCGTGTATTTAGTCATTTTACCTATTAAGTAGAGCATCCTGGGAAAAGAAGGTTCTTTCATCTCTTCGCGGTTCTTCCAGGATGGTTTCTGGATTTAAACTTTTCTTAACCGACTGATGGGACGGGATGTAATGAAGGGAAGGGAGGCACTAAAGGGCCTGAAGGGACGGGAGGTATAAAACTGCCTGAAGGGACGGAAGGTACTGAAGGGCCTGATGGGAAGGGACGTAATGAGGGATTAAAGGGACGGGAGGTACTGAAGGGTCTGAAGCGGCGGGTCCTGGAGTCTAATTCTTTTTTTTCTTAATTTTATGTAGACCTTTAGGGCAGTTTTTATACAAACTATTTCCTATTGTCTAATTCATCTTCTTCTTCTTTTATGTATACATTTGGGTCATTTTTTTATAAAAATTATTTCCTTTAGTCTAATTATTATTCTTCTTCATTTAAGTACGTAGACTTTTGGGAGAGTTTTAATACAAACTATTTCCAATAGTCTTATTCATTTTCTTTTATGTAGACCTTTTGGTCAGTATTTATACAAACTATTTCCAATAGTCTAAATATTCTTCTTCTTCTTTTTTGTAGACCTTTGGGTGAGCTTTTATACAATCTATTTCCAATAGTCTAATTCTTCTATTAGGTATATGTATTTTTACTTATTTTATGTAGACCATTGGAATAGTTTTTTATACAAACTATTTCTTATAGTCTTATACTTATTTTTCTCTTTTTTATTTAGTCTTTTGGGTTAGTTTTAAGTCTAATAGTCTATTGTGCAGAAATATTATTAACGATATGCACACTTGATGAAAATACATATGAAATGAATGGGATATGGGATGTGACGATATAACCTGCACTACAATCTTTTCAATACTTTTGTTTAATTAAATTTAAACCATTTATATCATCCTATTTTGAATAATTTTCAACACCTAATATTTAAAGAATGGGGGTTGTGGCCATTACTGAACTCTTCACAACATTTATATTCAAATTAAAAACTATTTACTATAGTTCAAGTCTTCTTCTTTTCGTTAATGAAGACTTTCAGTCAAATTGAGCAAAAATATAATGCACACTTGATGAAAAAATATAAAAACGAATGGGATGTGACCAATACTAGATCTTTTCAGTACCTACGTTTGTTTAATCAAATTTTAACCACATCCCAACATCGAAAATTACTAAATTTTCAATAGGTACACATTACAATTTGTTTTCGATGATAATATTTAAAAATGGGGGTTGTGGCCAAACCAATCTCTTTACAACGTTGATAAACAGTCATATTTAAAACCATTACGCATAGTCCATGCGAGCAGAAATTGTATAATATATAAAAAAGAATGGGTTGTGGCCATCACTTGAACATTTTACAATACTTAAACTCAATCAAATTTCAAACCACTTTTCATAGTCTGATATTGCAAAATAATTGGGTGACAATATTATAAAAACGATTGCTTTTTCTTTCACAATTTTACATTCTTGGCCAACGGCGGGACATAAAAGCTAGTTCTGAATATAATATTAATAATATAAAAACAATTTTACCAATAACATAATTTAATAAATAAAATTGAGTACCTACTTTACTTGTATGATCTTTAAATAAATAAAATGAATAAATCTCAAAATATTTTCAATGTGATGAAATATTTTATTAATGTACGAGGTCGCAAATTCTGAACCCAAGATTGTGAATAAAAATTCAACTTTGACATATTTTAAATTCAACCAGAATCCAATTTAACAAGAACCATTGGTTATTAACCAGCCTCGTAGGGGTCCTCCCCTCCCTTTGATGTTACAGACCTTCGCTCAAATCCCACTTTTATTGCATTCGTATGCTTTGATCTCAATATGATTGATTTGAGATTGAACTTGTGTGTTAACACAAAATACCACAAGCCGATGGTGTTACTATTTGCATGAATTATTTTCGTCAAAACATTCAAATTTTTAATGCAATTTCGCACACAGGTATCCATATATATTAACACGCCATGTATCTGAAGGTAAGCATCAATCACCTTATTTATATCAGGTTTTATACGTGTTATCTATTGTTCAAGCTTCTTAGGTTTCCGTCTTTCAGTACATCGTTCACATGGTCGAGGGTCGAGACATCTCTTTCTTTATCCTCTCGTTTCATTTCTGTCCGCTTTGTATAATTTCTTCGTCAGACGTTATATTTTCAGTGTCGATAACTATTTCGTCCTACAAGGGAATATACTTGTCTAATTATGGTCTTGATAAGGTCCTACGAAGACCTTATCAAGACTGGACCTACCGCAAAGGATCATGATATACTAGTCTGGGGGGCTACTCATGACACTTTCTTAATACGTTCTTATCTTGCCTTAATCTTAAATATGTATAAAACAGTACTTGATTATAAACCATTCTTAATCTTTCTCTACATTTAACAGTATTATTTAATTAATTAAACCTCAAAGATTGATAAAGTCTGATGAAGTCTGAATGATTGATGAAGCTGATCTTAATTTTACTGTAATCAACTTCATGTTGATTACAATTAAACTTTGTGATTTGTTCAGTACATCCCCGGAAAGATTTCTGAAAAAAACCTTCTTTTCTTCTTTATTTAATATATTTTTTACATATTCCAGTAACTATTAGTACGTATTTTACAAACGTACAAATTATATCGATATTATGTTAAAATCTGCATTTTTCACCTATACCGAGAATGCGCATTGGTAAAAGCAACCACTGCCATGGCCAGAAATACATTTTTATACATATATTCAATGAGAAAGAGAATATCAAAAACCAGCTACTAAAAAAGGATTCATCAAAAACGTTGCAATATTTTGGACTATCTACTATTAATACTATTTTACCGGACTGACTAGAGGCTAAATGATGCATCACCCGCTAGATAAACTTGCTAAATATGACAGGAATAAAAACAACTGGTAAACTTAATTACCTACTAATCATGAAATACATCAATAAAATAAAGTCGCCAAATGTTCAATAATCTTTATAAAGTGCTTGTTTCAACTAATATTTTTTAAATAAACGAGTTTCTTAAAATATCAAAGCCTGCTTAACTCTTTGACGAACATGAGATTCAAAGAGAAAATATTGTTTTTGTCTATGAAACGTAGTGTAGGTAAAGAGATATTATAGAGTTACAGAGTCTACATTATACAACACATGCCAACTATTGCATAGGTTCTGTTTGTTTATATAATTCAGATCTGGTTGTGAGCAAATTGAACTGAAACTAAACACTTCAAATGCGATGGAACTATTCTATACTTCTCTCGATAAGGACATACTATTAAGGTAGGGTTGTCACATGGAAATTTGAAAACGGAGAGCAAACAGCACTTAAAAGGAGGATTTTCCTTTAAATGAGGACCATAGCAAAAAAAAAACGAACCATCACCCATCAACCATAACTGTCGACAGACAAAGAGATTGGAGCATTTTGCAGTCTGAAAATTTAAAAGTTATTGGTTTGTTAACAAATGAATATAAAAATGTGCACAAGACAAGTTATTAAATTATATTGGATAAAAATCAGCGCAAAATGAAGACATACAGCACGTAAGGTGCTAATTAGATGGGTCGATGGCAGAACGGTTAGCGCATTGGGTTATTAATCCAGTGGTCGCGAGTTCGAATCCTGCCTCGACCGATTTCGTTCACCTATAGCGCAAGCATTTATGCTTATTTTAGGAAAAAAAAGAAAGGTGGGTCAGGAGGACAATTTATAGAAAAGGATTATATATTGTCCTTAAGGATATCATCTGGGAAGCCTATCCAAATGTATTATGTCTAGGTTTTTGGATTTTTTTAGCACTCAACAATAAAACACACAAGATTACTAAAATTACTTAAAGGATATAAGAAGGGTTTTCCGAATATTCAAAACACAAAGAAAAATAAATTAAAAAAAACAAATGCATATAAACCCACTTGGTCTTACTTACTATTTGCAATTTGTGTTTAAGCTGATACTTACCCAGTTTTTTATATGGCTGAAACTGACTTAGCATTGGATTAAACTCGTATTTTTAATAGTAAGTAAGGCCCACTATGTGTAGCAAAATAGGATAGGCTGAATTCACGTGTATTTTTTTTTTTGCAAAAACAACGAAAAGTGAGTATAATGAATATACACGCAAAAAGACTACTATGTTAGTCACGATCCAAAAACGTAAAAAAAATTCTTGGTTTTTTAACAAATAAATATGAAATACTTCATAAGACATGGTTTTAAAATTAGGTATATTCGGTAAGATTGGGCGCAAGAGGAGGAGGTAAGGCAGGACAGGAGGACAATATTTATAGAAAAGGAGGACATGTACACCTTTAGGATACCATCTGGCAACCCTGTACTGAGGCAACGTGAATGCATATGATAATATATTATTATTTGCAAAGCACATCAGGTTCAAGAACAAACACAGATCACAAAGCAAACTTACCATAACTTGTATCCATGTAGATGCTTACTAACGATAAGATGCATAACTTAATGCATTATGTTGTGGAGAGATTTCTACTATTAGTTTAATATGAAATAGTGGATCTACATATTTATATATGATTTCAAAATAATTCTGGTCACCAATTATAGCGGGATGTGAATTGGGAGGAAGCTTTATATTTAATTATGAATATTAATTACATATCAGAAAAGGTTGCGAGTTTAAATTATATGTTCTTATCGTCTCCCAAAATACATACAACTATTTTAGATATTGCAAATTGTTTTATTCAGCTGTTTAATTAGAATAGAAATGATAGAGTGGTGATAGGTTTCTTATCCAACTGTCGATTTGTTCAGGAGAACTTTGTTCTCTTAACATATCGACAATGTATCAAGCCAGAATACGCGAGAATTGTATGGAGAGGTCTACTTTTTTCACGGCTTTTCCAACTTTGAAGTCAAAAAACACCAACTTAGAGGCTTCGCAGCATATATGTTCCATACACGGATTTACTCAGAATTCGGAGTAGAACATTTCGTGTGTCTGTGTGTGTGTCTGTGTGTGTATGTCTGTGTGTGTGTGTGTGTGTGTCCGTCCCCCCCTTATAACTTTTGATCCGCTCAATTTACAGAGCCCAAAATTTCAGAATATATAAACAGTTATAGGCTTACAAAATTTTTATACTCAGAATTTCGAATTTTTCTTTAAGTCAGGGGTTATCAACTTTTGAATTTTTACTTTATTTTTCCATATATCTCAGAAACCATAAAAGCTAGAACGCTGAAAATTGGTACCAATATAGACAAATACAAAATCTCAAATTAATTTTTTTAAAAAAATTCCAGAGTTTCTCAAACATTTTTTATTAAGAAAAGTATTTTTTTTATGATAAATTTATGAGTTTAACTGCCTATATTTCCAAAACTTTTACAATTATCGAAAAAAGCCGAAACACCCCAACTAGATAATTTAATTTTCTATAAAAAGTATTTCAATTGTAGTAGAAGATCTCAATTTTTTTTTAACCTTTTTTTTTTTAAATTGAATTTAGTGACGACATCGCTTCATACATTTTGTATGGCAGTCGCCTATACACAATATGCAAGAAGACTTAATAGTTTGATACTTCATCTCCAAACATACATATGTACATACCATCATGCTATTTTCATATTCTGGGTTGGAAAAAAAGATCTTCCTCCATACTATCATATCTTGACATACATACCTACATATGTTGTATTGAAAACAAAATATCTGAAAATATTCAATAATTTGTATTTATGGGTTTTTAGTTTGGTACATATTCTTCAACTATACATACTATCGCTATCGACAGTTGGATCTCATGTGTTACATGCAACTAGTTAAAATATAACTTACTGAGATTGATTATATTTTCAGATTAAATAGTTAACAAATTTTACACAACTAAATGTTCCGCGATACTGAGGTCGAGATTTAAAATATATTTCTTGTACACGATGCACATCGTGCACGAACGGCTAGCTGACGAGCGAATGGTGATCCGCTGTCGGCGCTCGCTTCAGGAAGCGGTGTCCTTCGGTCGTCCTCGGCAATCATCGTGAGAAGCGATGTTTCCCGACGAACGATGGTATCAATGACGTGGGGTAGGTACATCCTCGCCACAAATGAGCGAATTTTTATACCCAACTTCTCAACGGGGCTCTCGTAGAAAGAGCTTACTATGAGTTTTCAAATGATAATCAACACATATTTTGTTTTGCTTCTCGGGCAACTAACATGTACTAAACTATGTCTAATATTAATTTATCACGCACCCGATAATAAATTTCTAAATTATGGAGACTAGTGACGTTAATATTTTCTCATAAAGACAATTAAGAACTGTATCTTCACCAGGAATAGAACTCGGAACTCAGATATCTATTAATTGAGGCACGTGAGGCGCATGATGCAATTTTGTGTTGTGTAGGTATACAGCTCAAACTAGTTTTATCGACTTTATATGCGTCAAATGTATTGATTTAGGGCTGAAAATTTTTTGTGTACCTCTATTATTTTTTTCTATGATTTCTTCTGTTTAATCTTTATATATTAAACATTCGTTCGTTCGTTGATTCATTCATTTATCCATTCATTGATTGATACGTTCGCTTGTTCATTAGTTCAATCATTCTTTGATTCATTTGTTCATTGATTTATTCTTTCATCCATGCATTGATTGATTCGTTCATTCATACATATACATTCTTATACAGTCCCTAAACTAAGCATAAATGCTTGTTCTATACGTGAAAGAAATCGGTCGTGGAAGGATTCGAACTCGCGACCACTGAATTACTACTCCAGCGCGCTAACCATACTGCACCACCCATCTATGTTTATTATGTATTTTTTATTTATGTTTTTATTTTGTTTGAACACAGTTCATTGAATTATGTTTTTTTGTTTTATTGTGATAAATGTGCTATTTTACGTTCTGGAAACATTTAGAGTAACGAAAGAGAACCTAGTCCTAAAAATAATAAAATATATTTCCGCACTATGGTATTTGAAAATGATAAATATACTGGTACATGCATGAAAAAATATATTTTATTTTATTCAACGCAACTTTATAAAAGAAAGTAACATTTGCATATTATGAGAAACAATTTATCTTCACTCCATTTCATACAGGAGGAAAATTCTAGAAATTCTCCTTTATATGTTGGTCCCACTACACTACAATATGTAGCTTCAATCTTCATATTATATATTTTAAATGTCAAAGTTGGATATCGAAGTATTTCTATGAAATATAACCCACGCAAATTTTCAAAATTTCTCGTCAATAAATATAAATAATTACGTCAAAATAGATTAAGAAAAGGGCTCTCTTGAAAAGTGTGATCGAAAATAACAATTTATGATAAAAAAATAAAAAATGTATTCATCGAGTTTTTTTGGATACTGAGTTATCAACAGTGTTATTTTTTCAAACTTTAAATGGGCAAATTTTTGTGGCGATCGATGTGGAGTCAAAACAAATCACATATTGGAGTTCAAAAATTCAATATACATCTGGGAAACCAATTAATTGAGGAAATATTTTCCACTTTCAAAAAATTAGAAAATATTTATGGTGTCTAAACACTTTTCGGGTTTTCAACACAAAGCTGTTGAATACAAATAAAGATATACAAATGTTTCTAATTCAAGATAACGTGGGTTAATAACAGTAGATTTGAATCCAACTAACTGTAGGAGGTGGGCGTATTAAAAAGCACTGCTGTGTTAACTTGACTTTATTGCAGACACTGCGTGGGAAGATAATTCAATGAAGTAACTCAACTCCTTACTAAAAGGTTAATAATATATTCAACACAAATGACATGGAATTTAGGAGGAAAAATAAATCATTCATTAAATATTTTAAACGATAGGTATAAAATAACTAATCTATTTTAAATAACTAATTTATTGACAATAACATCTCAATAGAGACGAAGTTGGGATATCATAGAAGAAACAGGAACTCAGGCACCTACAGGGCTTACGACCTGTCATCGGCTGGCTTACGCGATCACTTTATGCGCTTGTGTAACGTTCACCAATTATGCCTTTATTGAGTTCCCTTATCAATGTAATTTTTGAAAGTGTTATATATTTAAAGAATGTGTAAACATTTCACCTGAATAATACGAAATTGTACCATTGCCATCTATGAGGTAACGAAGAAACCATTTTTTGTAACGCCATCTATAGAGAAATTAATTTATTTGTAAACAATGAAAGAAACAGTCCTTAGAATCACAACAGGGAAAAAAATCCAATGTTTGCGTATATGCTATTAAAAATATATATTTTATTTATTTTCGTTTTTTTGGGGGGGGTGGGGAGGGGTTGAAATGTAAAAATAGTTTAAGCTGTGGAGGTCTCAGGGAGAGGCATGAAAATTCGATACTTTTGAAAGGAAGACGAAGCGGCAGATGATTTTCGGCTTGTAGGTGCGCTCCTCAAATGATGCAATTTGTATATCCTCGACAGTTCTCGAATACAAGCGAAGATTGACGAAACAAACCAATACTAGAGCTTAGAAAACGCACAGGTCATTTTACCAATGTCGGATGAGCTGTCAAAGTTGACATTAAACGTGAAAATTTTCAATAAAAAATAATAATAAGTAGTATTTAAAAGATCAAGGGGGAGGCCTATGTCCAAGAATGGATGAAAACAGGCTGAAGAAGAAGAAGAAGAAGAAGAAGTATTTAAAATAGTTATACACAGATATGTTGTGCTCCCTTTCATAAGGTAGTGCACACCCGCACACCTTTCGCTGGTTACCCCACATTGTGGGATATGCCGTGATGGTATGAATGAATGAATGAACGTATCTTACAATTACTTAAATAATATGTTGAGAAACCTAATTAATTTGAAAAATGTAATCAAAGTCGAATACATAATAAACTTTTCCTAAAATCAAATGGCAAAGGTGTTTCTAAAAATATTTCTGCAACGAGTTGATACAAATGATACAAGATATGTTATATCACTAAAATATTTATTTACTTAACTTTTTGTACATAATATTAACAAATTTAATGCACACTGGCGGGCTTATTGCCATTAGGCAATTTTTTCCAACCAACCAGATAACAGAGTGACAGAATTATACATGTACATCAACAAAAAATGAATGTTACAAAAGAACAAAGAAAATATACATAACAAGATAAATAAAAAAATAAAAAAAACATCGTACCAAAAAAAGGATTGGAAATGAACAAGAAGAGGAAATCGAGATCAAGTGTTTAGGGATAAATATTACGTAGCAAAGGGAAGGAAGGAAAAGGAGAGGGATCAGGTATTTTCAAGTATAGGGTATATTTGATATTTACGAAAACTAAAATTATCTTAGCATACACCGCTGATTATATAAAAACCATTCCTTCATACCAATACCAGCCGCGACAGGTGTGCGGGTGTGCATTGCCTTATAAAAGGGGGCTCAACACATACGTGTATCACCACACACCAGTCTCGTCTCACCTAAAAAGGCACTACATTCAGAATGGGTGGTGAACCTCATTGCTGAACTTTGTGAGATGTTATTGTTGCCTGTTGTATTTTCCATTACCCGGCTCTTACGGGACACTCGAAAACAACAATAGAAAAGAGTGGAAGCACTACATATTATAAGCCGGTGCCTCACAGCTGTAATATAAAAACCAAATATGTATAATAACCCTTGGTTATGGAAGCTGCTAGGCCTATAATATTACAGTCTACTTTCTTCACGTAAAAATTAAAAGAAACATGAACAAGTTTGTTACATAAAGCTAAAATAATAATTTTTCACGATAAAGGCTCTGAAAAATTCTTACATTAGAAATTTATGGTTTAATTCAATTTGCATGGCGAAGACCAGAGAAGAAAAGTGGATCTTGAATAAAAGGATTTTACAAAAAAAGTGTAATTAATTTACGTTCCCTATCTTTTTTTTATCTTTACGAAGTTACTAATGGTTGGTATAATTTTTAGCGTGAATAATTGAATACCGAAAAGGATTATTCTACCTAATTTGTTTATTTAGGAGCTATCACTTATATTAACATGGTGGCTTTTGTAGCCACATATTTTATTTTATTTAGAGGACAACATACATCATATAATAAATTATATAAAATAAAGATGATTTGATTAATTATAAAGCCAATTACAGGTTGAAGCTGAAGTTTTTGGAGTATATTAAGATAGATTAGGAATGGTTACATATTATGGTGAGATATTGTGAAAAATTATTTAAAGATAAACTCAAGACACTTTGAAACACTCTCCCTCATATTCCATTCTATAAAATAGTTATTTTTGTGGTTAATTTTTATTTTTCTATGTACCTGTTGTAATTGTAATGTTGGTGTTTTTTTTTATTTTGGATGTATTTTCTTTTTTTTTTGTTCTTTCTATATTTTGTTCTGAAATTTGTGTCCTTTTTTATATATAATTGCTAATTGATTTGTTTTATATATTTTATAAGACTTATTTTATGTATTTTTTGTGAAGTATTCATATAATGTAAGCAAAGAGCTGCTGCTTTCCTAAACACAAGCTTCTAGCTTAAATTAGGAAAGGAAATATTAATACAGTGGAACTTAAAACTGAAGTTTTGTTTTATTTTAACCTGAAACAAATTTGTTAATAAAAAAAATATTAATATGTTGATATATGTAACCAAATATTTGTAAACGTTTAAATAAATATTTGTAATATTTGTATTGTATAATAAATAAATAAAAAAAATGTGTCAGTATATTAAGTGTTAAACTTGATTATGAGGATGAAATTTTAAGTTTGATATATTTTTTAAATGTGTATTTAATAACCAAACATAATCAATATCTAGCCAAGGGTTATCGGGAAAGGAAGGGACATAATATTCAAATAATTCCAATTGTTACATATTTATTACAAATACAAAAAACAATGTGCCACTATTTTTATATTCATCAAAATTTTAGTATTATACTTTAGTGAAATAAGAAATTATTTTATTTTTATTTATTTTATATATTAAAGTAAACATATAGCTATACAATTCCCCGTATTCAGTAACTATTGTAACTTAAATAGGAACATACTAAAATTGTATATTTTAGATTTACAGTCTTATTACAGCGTTATAAAATATCATCTTGGACTAAATGGAATAGGAACGTACCTATTTTGGCAGGAACGTTTTTAAAAATTTACTGAATTAGACGTATTTTGGATAATTATGAAAATGATGAAAATTTCATAATACGTCTGATTCCGTAACGTTTTAAGAACGTTCCGGCCAATATAGGTACGTTCCTATTCCATTTAGTTCAAGTTTATATTTTATAACGCTGAATAAAGACCGTAAATCTAAAATCTACAATTTTAGAACGTTCCTTATTTAGTTACAATAGTTACTGAATAGGGGGTATTACAATATTGTAATACACACATAACAAGAAAAAAAAACAAAAAGGTTTACATAGTGCTACCTAGCTCATGTACCTACACATTAACATTATTAAAGTCATTGAAATATTCAGTCATTACAATTCACTAGTGGTGTTCTTTAGTCATTTTAATCTTATAAAACTTCCTTTTTTTAATTCAATCTTCAGAATAGAAAAAAATATATAAAATATTAATAAATTTGAAATTTCATTAAAATATTTTTTGAGAGTTTTGTTTGTTTTTTCATTATTTATTGTTTATTTAAAATATGTTCTGAGTATTTTTAGTTTTTTTTTCTCTTTTATTAATTTAACTTGCTTATATTTTTTATTTTATTTGTATTATTTTATTGTATTTTATTTTTTGATATGATTTTAGTAATGCACATGTTTGTTTTTTTCTGGTTTAACAATTTTTCGTAAATGCTCACATGAGCGTTGAACTTAAATATAAATATAAATCAATTAAATTATGGTGCGTTTTCAGAATAAGACTAAGATTTTTGTATGATTATTTTTACGTACGTATTATATTCTAATTATATTAATTATATTTTAATTTGTCATTTACAAAATACCCATCATAACAAAATTAAAATAACTTTTTTGCTTCAAATTGATTTTTTTTCTTATAGCAATAATAATCCTAATTAGGGAAGTTAGTAAATAATCTGCTGGGATTTAAGTTAAGAACTCGGCTATTCAATTTGATGCATTAGCATTTAAAAGTCTTATCTTTACTTTCGTAAAGAAAACACGAAAATCACATTAAATCTCTCACTCGACCAGACTTAACTTCTTTTTATACGAATACTTAATAATAATCGGCACTTTGATGACTACAAGATTGATCCGTGTGCCTCTCGAGATAATCAAATAACGAGTGGGTCGTGGCCAACACTAACTTCCACTCCAAATTATATATATACTTACAATTTCACTTATTTTCTTTATGAAAAGTTGACAATTTTATGCAGTACTTACATTCAATTCAACCGTCCACATTTTACCAGTACCTACGTGAGAGAATTTTGATAACAATATATTCAAACACTTCCTTGCAACCTTGTGCAAGTGGCGAGTTATTTTTTTGTAATATATTCTTACTGAGCAGTATTCCAGCCCAGAAGAGCGACATTTGAGTAGGAAATTAAAATAAAATCCTCTGCTGGGCAGGTTGCGTACCTAGAACCCTCGGACTAGGCAAACCCTGAACGAAAATTGAAAAAATGTCGAAAATTAAATGTTTTTTTAGCATCATTGTTCATTCCAGTGGCCATAAAAAATATTTTTTTTAAATCACATGCCAAAATAATGTTTACTTTTGTGAACCAGTAAAGCACCGTAAAAGACGCATCGCCATTGCAAAGGGAGCACTGGGAAAGCTCACAAGAGTATGGAAGGACAGGACCATTACGAAAAACACGAAGGCTAGACTCATCAGGGCTCTGATATTCCCGATGTTCCTGTATGGTGTGGAAACATGGACACTTAGGGAGTCAGAGCGAAAGAGGATCGATGCTTTCGAAATGTGGTGCTGGAGGCGTATGCTGCGCATCCCATGGACAGCCAGAAGAACCAACGTGTCAATTCTAGACGAGCTAAGGATCGAGGATCGTCTATCTACGATATGTTACAGACGTATCCTTCAATTCTTTGGACACATTGCCAGAAGAGAACCAGACTGCCTCGAGAAGCTTGTTGTGATGGGCAGCGTGGAGGGATGGAGATCTCGTGGTCGCTCACTGACCAGATGGAGCGATTTGGTTAAATCCACAATGGGGTCTTCGGTGACTGGTGCTCTGCGTTCAGCCCAAAACAGATTGGCATGGAGGCGGGCCATACGTGTGGCGACATACTACAGCCGCTATCCTCAGTCATGAGGAAAAGGACGAATGAATGAAAGCACCGTATCTACATACGGTTCAATTTTTAATATTGTTGTATGGTTGCAATAAAACAAAAAAAAAATATTAGTGAATTTAACATATTTAACATATTGTCGGCCTTCGTGGCTCAGTTAGTTAGATATCTGACTGCTGAGCCAAATGTCCCGGGTTCGATTCCCGGTGGAGACACAGTTTTTAATTGTGTTTACAGTCTGGATCTGTGAGACGATTAATATCGTAAGTCTCCAGAATGTGGCAACATGTTATTGGGTGCATGTTAAATTAATATTTGACATAGTACCTGTTAGTTGTCCGAGAAGCAATATTAAATAAATAAATAAATAAATTCATAAATTAATAAATTTTTATTCCGCTTCTGCTGCTGAGAATTGCACTCAGGACGCCGGCACTGAAGCCAAACGGATTGCCAATACGATACGGCGGTCTATAGAGTTAAGTATCTAAGTTAAGAATATGTTCATCTTCTTCCTGACACTGTCTTAAGTTACTGCCTATATTGGCAATTTAAGTCAGCTCTTCTCGTCCTCAGGCTGTAACTCTGCGATTCTGGGTAACGATTTCATGTAAACCGTTTATTTGAAGGATCTTGGAGCATTTGTTTATGCAGGTGTCTATGGTCTGCCTCTGAATGATAACGAGGAACATTAATATTTATTGCCTTATTAAGGGTATGGTCTGGTGGTCACCTTTTTGCATGCCCATACCATCTCAGCTGACGCCCTTCTTTCTAAGTTGTTGTTCATGTCAGTGACTCTCAGGCTACCACGCATATTTATTTTATCTTTCAATGATACTCCTACATACCACCTAAGCATTATCATTTCTGTGGTGTCAAGATGCCTCGCGCAAGAACTGTACAGTGCCCAGCATTGTCAGCGACTTTGTTGAATTCGTTATAGAATCTTCGATCAAAGAAGCCCTTCGATCTGGCCAAGACCGTCCTCGATGGAGACAGACCATTCATTGAGTGACTAAATGAAGACGCTATCCTCAGTGATGATGCCAAGAAAAAAGTTAAAATAAAGAATTCGTAGAAAGGCTTCCACAATAACCGTTTTTTTTAACGAAAAATTAAGAAGGTCTGAAAAAGAGCGTATCATTGTTTCGTTATTATGTATAACTATACAAAAATTTGAAAAATCCTAAATCGTTCATCTCTTGTTACAGTTACTTTTTTATGTATGTAGGCAGACAGAATGCTACATTTTTATATCTTGACAATGCTTCGTCTCATGCATGTTCGTCTGTTGTTCAGGCTTCTTACGGTAAATTCACAGAATATATTGAATAACATTGTGCACAGTCCTTTAATTATAAATGTATTCCAATTTTGAATTTACACGAGAAATGTAACATATTTAATACTTGGTACAAAAAGTATTAGCAAATAAATAAACAAAACTAAATTGATACAGGAAATAACAACAAATTGATTTAATAATTAAGTAACCGAGATGGAAATACTAAAAACAAATCATAATAAATTGAATAAGTAAAATAGATTGAAGAATCAAGAAGCACAATCCTTTAATTCGTAAGGAATTCATCATGTATAAACGGTATGAAAAAAAAATCTGCAACTCACTCGATTGAGTGTTTTGGTAGGTATGTGTTATTTGTTGCACTTTAAAAATTTATTTATGCAGTGGTTTTTAGATAACGATTGTATTTATCCGATACCTAGTTAGATTTATACCGATGGCACTCAAAAAGCACTTGAATTAAACTCAATAAATCCGCTATTAGGTAATGACATAAGAATGACTTTGAGTTTCAGCTTTTATGTAAACTGGAAGAACGCAAAGGTCGTATGAAACGATAAAAGGTACCGCGTACCTTTAAAACAATCCCTTTCAGTTGCCTTCCATATTGGTACCTGTCTCACTCTTTGTTTTGGCCTCGGGTATCCCTATAGTTCTCTTTATTTTGGCTTTGGCTATGATCGATGAGACCACTCCCCGTTTATCCAGCACCTGACATTTTTGCCGCGGGATCGGCTACCGTAACTGAGGGAAATCTAATTTATTCCTGGCTAATGCATCCCCGCTACAAAGGAAACGTCCAGGATATAATGTAATATTATACACAGGCACTCGACGGCGGCGCTGCGAATAAATTAGAAAAAAAGTGTCCATGGTAATGCGGTAAAATTGAACCAAGACAACACTATTCAGACGGAGATTTTGGCTGACTAAATAATCGAAACGAATCTCATAACTCAATATTTTATTTATTTATTTTATTTTATTTTATTTAATATACAGAGACACCAACAGAAAACTGAACAACACAAACAAAAAAAAACATGAAACAAAAAAATAGAATCTCCAGTGCTCCAATAACAGGTATCTCCCGCATGGCTATTGTGCATAGTTAGGTAGGTACAATCAACGTCTCCTGACCATTCAAATCAAACAATATAAGTAACAAAACAATACATCCTTAATGCATCCCTCTGAATGTGTAAGTGATAACTAGTTGAAGACAGTATCAAAATTCCAAAAATCAATATTACGACTGGCTAACATCTTTTTAAAAAATAAACATTATTTGTATTGGCGAGTTATTACTATGTAATGTGACTGTCACATATAGTAAAAATTGTCTATAATGCTAAGGAGATATTTTGAAATCGAAACTACTAGGAATACTGCTATTTGGCTATGAACTCGTCACTTGTGTTTACAATATAATATGACAAAGTCTACAAAATTATTGAAATTAAATTGATATGATTTTTAATTATATTATAATTATACCGCGAGACAAATTAATTCGTTAGAGGTATAAAATGTATCAAATGATTTAAGGAATGTGCAAAATTTCTCGTTTGAGACTCGTCTGAACATTCACAGTGGTCGAGTGTTTAATTTATTTTGGCAAAACGCCAGACCACTTATGTGTTGAAAATAGTGATACTTCAACGAGGCTGTTCATTGCTTCACCAAAGCGATCTATTTGAATTGCAGACATTTTAGAAACAAAAGTTATTTAAAAGGAATCTCAAAATTGTATATTCAAAGCGTTTTTTTTACCCTTGGGATTTGAATGGCTGAGGCGCGAATAAATAGATCTGTATTTTGTAAAACGAGTGCTCAAAAAAGATCGGAAGGCGGCAAGACGTATCCAAGATTTGATGGAATGATTACATTCATATCATCCATCCATTCTTGTCTGCAGGACGTGTAGGATATTAGCATAGTTTTGGGGACTGTTATTTTCCTTCAATAGTCATCCCCGGATGCATTTTAGTGGAGTCTATTCAATTTGAATACGTTATAAAAAAAACATTTGAGATCAGTATTTGACAGAATACTGAAAAAATTAATCGTTGCCTATGGGAAACTAATCAAGATCACCAGGATCTGATTGTATAGAAATCTCTATATTTTTATCGATTTATGTCCAAGTGAGACATGGACATGAAGGAATAGTAGGCATGATTATAAAAAAGGGATTTTCAATGATGGTGATATACGAAGTGAAAATAATAGAAGAGCATGTAAGACGCGATGCATAGATGTAAATGAGGCAAAACAAGAGAGCAAGGTAGTAGAATCTGGCGTTTGGTTGTCTCTGCCTACCACAAAAAGTTAAACGGCGTGATGGTATGTATGTTTGTACATTTTTATTGTATGTATATGAACAAATAATTGAATAATCAACACAACTACACCCACACAATGCACACCACTTAAAACTCCATGTATTTTTAAGCACCTACATATGATGTATATAATATGTAGGTCCCCATTAATAAACAAAACAGCCCGAAAATTACCTTATGACGGTAATATTTTCCATGGTCGTACGTACACCTAAGGTTTTTCTTTCGAATACTTTATTTTCATTTAACCCAGATTAAGTTGAGTTATGATTCTTTAAATGGCGTCATACATTAGTACTGTACCTACTTTATAATAACCTGGTTGTGCCCATATTTTCCTTACGTAAAGTATGTATAACGTTAGTACGTTAACGAAATTACAATATCATTGGTATTCACATCACAGGGACTCTGATGAAAAATGAATTAACGCACCGAGATCAGAGCTGACTTTTCGGGTACAAAGGTATTTTTAAAGAGAGATAAATTTCATAACCAGGTTTTATGAGAAAAGCTGCTTAATCGCGTTTTTAGTATGAAATATTTATAAAACCATACAGGTTTAATTGGACTGAAAAATCTTCAAAATAAAACCAAAATATATTGTTGAAGTAAAATAAAATAGCTTTGCATGAGGCACATATTTAATTGCCAACCAGCGATTACTTTTGTATTCAATTTACACTAATTTCGAATTCCTTTTTGATCAGGATATTATTTTGTCTCATTAGTTCTGAACTTATATAAATAATGTTAATAAAATAAGGATATCGTAAAAAATAAAGGAAATCTGGTATTTCAATCAATTTTTTTACTTGATATATTGTCCTTAAATTTTTTAGCGTCAATTTTCGTCATGTATCCGAGCCAATAGTCCTCGATTCCCGATGGAGACACATGCGTATTCCTTCTCGATTTGCAAGATGGTTAACGACATAATTGTGACTATATGTACCTAGTATGAAGACTTCGTCCCACACAATGATGATCTTTTTCTGTCGCGCCGTACTAAATGTAATATGTGCGAGTAAGTCGGAAGAAGACGCGGACATTTTTAAATGCTTTTGTTAGGGTTTGTTGGAAAACAGTTAGAATTGACAAAACTTATTAATACAATGAAATAATGTTTAACTTAGTTTGAGTTATTTTTCTTAAAAGCAAATATTATTATAATAATTCTCCAATATATTTAAAACAAAATTAAAAATGTTCCAAATGCATTGATGATTTACACTGATTGAAATGTTGTTTTAAAGTTAAATAAGTATTAAAGTTCAATTATTTTCTTTCGCGGTCGAACCTTTTCCCCGTGAAACCCTCACAGACTCCAAACCGCTTTCGAATTACCGTTATGTTGGAGAAAACCAAAAGTGTCAACACCACACCCAGTGAGAAGAGAGAGTTTCACATGCCGAGATAAGGAAAATTGACTCTTGAGAGTAGGTATTCCATTCACTGCTTCTGGGTTCACACAAACTATCACACATATATTTTAGTAAAAACTCCGACTTTTGTACAAGATACGAGCTACAATTTATGCAAAATTGTGTTTAATTTTGTGTGCTCCACGCGAGAGGTAAACCCTAACGATAAGGAATCCCATTCAAAACTTCATTTTTTACCCTCGCCCATTGTGAGCCGACCCTCACTATCTGAGAATTACATAACCCATTCAAAGGAACATGAAAAATGGAAAATACGGTCCTCCCGTTTGTCGAGTTGGTAACATGACAACTTAGTGCCGCATATATATGTATGTGACTGGGTTTGCTTTGACGTGATTCAGAACTTATTTATTCAACTAGATCAGGAGATAGGTGAAAGCTAAGTGCACTGGACTAGAAATACAACAGACACGTGTACCACCCATTTTGTTTTTAAAAGTCACACGAAGATTTCCTTGATTTAGGGAAAGTGTCAGTATTTCAAATGTTCATTTTATTGATGTAAGGTCTTTGTATTGTGAACAGGAAAGGGCGGATCTACTTAAGGGCTTTTAGGGCTGCAGCCCAGGGCTCCGTGGATTCAAAATGCCCCCAGACTCTATTGAAAACAATAAACGGCTGGCAACCCTGTCAATTATATTATACATTTATTTATTTTTTGCATGAGTTGTATTGACTAAATGACCGTATGCTATTGTAACGGATTAACTTATTATTTAAGTGGTGTACACAAAGTTGTCTTAGTAATTTTGATTAAATATGTCGCCACAAAGTAATAATTCGTTCATAGAAAAATATTAACTTAAGGTTTTATGTTGCTGCAGGGTTGATTGAATAAAAATACCTAATGGCAATAAACCCGCCTTTGTACAATTGTTTTTTTTTATTTATAAAATAAAACGAGTGGGTTGTGGCTACGCTAAACTCCTCACTAACAAGTCATTCTATAAAGTATTCAAATTTTGCATGGAAAATATTCAGCATTTTCATGAAATGAGGTTGTTAAATTACTTTTTTATTTAAATATTTTATTATGAAAAATTGATAATTCTTCAATGCGATGAATTATCAAGTTTTATGAAAGTGATGTGCCTTTTTACCAATTGGAAAATAAAAATTTCCAATTTTTAAGTTTCCTGAACTTGGGGTCACTTTGAAATATTTGATAGTTAAGAAAATTGAGAAGCACTATTCAGATATCCTTCAAAATCTAAAGGGGATTAGTGAGTATCAGATATACAAATTTGCAATATTTGAAAGAATCGAATGAGTACTTTAGTCTATAATCGATAAAGTAAAATGCACACAACACGCAGCACACACACTGAGATGCATTGTGATGAAACATTCAGAATACAATCTCAGCATGATACTAGTTGTACATACACAATATTGTAATACTTTGTAATCTGGTTGTTTGGAAGAAATTGCCTAATGGCAATAAGCCCGCCAGTGTACAATTATATTTGTTTTTATTATGTACAAGAAGATGTATAAATAAATAAATAAATAATCTGTAATAAAAAATATAGCCTTAAAAATTGCGATATCATAACTCCCCACTATATCCCCTTGGTTAGTGAGGAATAAAAATGAATATGTCCTTGTTAAACAAGTACATAATATACATCTTCCTACGTTCCTTAAAATAAGCATAAATGCTTAAATTATAAGTGAACGAAATCGGTCGAGGCAGGATTAGAACTCGCGACCACTGGATTGCTAGCCCAGCGCGCTAACCGCTCTGCCATCGACCCATCGACCCACTTGTTATATATTTAGTAATAAAGAAAATAATTAAATATATTTAAAGGGCGTACAAACTTGTATAGTATTTTATACTTTTATTTTGATAGATATCAACAACATGTATAGCCAATTTTATTTTAATACCAATTAGAGTATTTGTTTTATCCTCATTTGATTAAGTTCCAAACCATTCAAGTTCATAATCGGATGAAAATAGATAATAATATCTAGTTCTAGCTTAAATAGTTCAGTTAACTTCTATTAACGATTTTGGTACATAGATAGAATGAGCATTTGAACACAATTTAGGTTTTAACACAATTTGTATTCTAACTTGATAATAAATAGAGCAATCTCATCAAAAATTATTGCAATCTTGTTCTTTATGAGGGAATCACTTACACTGGCAAATAAAAAATATCAAATATAAAGCAATGAAATCAAAGTCATACATAAAGTAATTAAATCAAAGTCATACATAAAGTAATTAAATCAAAGTCATACGTTTCTAGGTTTGCCTATATTTGTTTGTGGCCGATAAAATCCTTTACCGTCCATCTGATTGGGGAATTTATTCCGCGCATACAGGAGAAGTTTAAGAATAATAATCTATTAATTAATTTGATATCTCACACAAGAATTTTCGAAAACTGATCTATGAAATTGCAACTAAATTTTAGTTCAGCGCAGAAAATGTTTGTGAAAAGTTTAATTAATGTATTTATTTGACATCTCACAAAATGATCTATTTGGTATAGCAAGGAAACTTTGAGGTATTCAGAAGTTTTTTGAAGTTAAATTAATTTCTTTGTTTGTTATCTCATGCAAGAATTTTCCTAAAACGATGTACTTAATTGAAATTCATAAAACGATCCGATGGTGTGTAAAACGATTTTTTATAGGAGAATAAATATTAGATAGAAGGGTCTCAATGGATGGAAAGGACTGAAAAGGGACGAAGGGGACTGAAAGTGGACGAATGTGAGTGAAAATGGACGTGAGGGAATGAAGGGACGGAATGGATGGACGGGACTGAAAATATTGAATTATAATTAGCGATTATAGATGAGAAATTAAAAGAAAACATTCAGATCAACCATTATTATAAGTATAGAGGTATGTAAATAATTATACAGGCAGGACGACGTCGGCCGGGTATTGCTAGTAATTGCATACAATCGAATTATACAAGTTCTATGCTTGTCTATGGTATATTATTATTACATACAGAAAAAAATCGTTAACGAGACAAAGTACCTACTATATAACATTCACTACCATAAATATAACATTTACTTTACCTTATTCATAATAATATGTACAAGACGAAGAAAATAGTTTTTTTTGCCTTTTATTGGTTTCTTGAAATCAATCGTATTTAATTTTTTGTATTTGGTATTTTTTGGCATTGTATTTTTCTTTTGTTATGTCGATTTGAGTTTTGCCAAAAAGATTCGCTTTTAAGTAAATATTCAAAGTAGTGTTGGACCATTCCTCTCAATTACAGTCAATTATCGAATCTGTGAAAAAAAAAAATTCATTTTTAAGTCACTTTTAAGAAAAGTTCAATTTGGAATTTAGCTTATTATTTAAACAATATAAAAATTACATTACAATAGTAAATCCTTCATTATTAACCAAATTATTGTATCAACGAAAATACTGTTTATTTCATATATAATTTTAAATAATTATAAAAAGAGGGGCACAGACAAACAGCATGCAAAAGAAACACAATTATATATTTTTACGGATGATTTCATAATTTTTTTTTATTTAAACGAACTTCCACCGTGTTAACAAAAATTACTAGGTATTTAACTAAATATTTTTACTCTCCACTACTATGGAATAGTAGAGAGTCATGATTTCACAATTTTTAAGAGTATTTTTTTTACATCAATTTCACAATGGGTATCATGTAGAGAGTGCATACTTTGAGTTTCGTTGTGATGTTTTTGTATGTATGCCGTAATCCGTAATCCGTGTACTTTGTACTGTATGCCGTATGCCGTACATAAATATGAAAATTTGTATCCTCTGTACAGATCAAACTAAAAGGCCGATGAAATTAATATTGATACCATATGTGTGAAGTACATAAACGAAGAGCTGATTAGTTTTCCATAGACAACGGTTAATTTTTTCTCAATGTTTCTCTGTGATTCCATCTGTTAAAACTGAAAAAATGCTCTTACGACCTGGAAATTTGAGATATTTAAGTTTTGTTTAAGCTATTTATACAATACTAATAATCTTCAAAAAACTGCATTCAAAGTTGGTCAACTTTAAAAGAAAAACATACAACCGTTTGAAAAATTATGTTCATTATAATAGATTTTTGTATGAAAAATATGTATATCAAGCGAAATTATTTATGTTTGGCAATGTTAAGTTATTTGATTACATATTGATATTAGAGTGTAATATTAGTGAAGAGTTTAGCGTTGGTCACAACCCACTCGTTTTAATAGTGTTTGAACTTCAATTAAAACATAATATTTTTTATGTAAATTAATGAATTTTTTGTATCTTTATTTCTATTATATTGTATAAATGCTATAACAAACTGTATTTTACAGTAAAAGAACTATGTCACCTACACAATTTTTTTGAAATTATTTAATACGGTTCATGTGAAAAACTTTACTAACAACGTATTCCACAATAGGCAGATTTGTCGGGATATTAAAACCCAAAATGATTAATTATATGAATATTTCCGCTAACTTAATTGTTAAGTAAAATTAATTTTATCGCCGAAAACAAATGGGATGTGCTAAGTGTCTTAACTCCGCCATCATTCAACGTCATATTCAGCAGTGAAATAAAACATGTTTCAAAACTTCACTTCCCTCAAAATAAGGGTGGAATGTGTATTTTCATTTCCATACTCGTTCCACGCGAATCGTTTGTACATGTTGTACATGTTTACCTATACAAAAATTACTTTCTCTACATGTCTACCGTCACAAAATTACTAGCTCTACATGTCTACCAACACAAAAATACTTGACTAAATCGAAAATTCGAGCTAAAAGTATGTTTACTGGTACAGATGTTCAAATATGATATCTCCGAAGCATAAACATAATATGTTAAAGATTAATTTTCTCGCGGATTCGTCTTTGATTTTTGCAATTTTAGTTACAGTTTCAATCTTTGGTGAGTATATATGGTAGCAAGACGCATGCGTGTATCTCCACACACCACACTCGTCTCACCTTAAAAGGTACTAAAACGCGTTTGTTAGAGAAATAGACCTCTTCAATAACTCCTTAAACGGATTTAGATGTTCAATTTTGAGGTCGCTGCGCCGCGGTTATGTGGTGTATGGGATATTCCCATTTTCCTAATTTTCTATCCTGCTCCCATCATCAATAACACTTCTAATCCTAACACAATTGGTTCATCGATATTTTTTTTTAAAATTGTATAATCGCTAATATTGGATTTTTTCCCTGTCGAGAAATTGTTTTTTTGTAAACAATGAAAGCAACAGTCCTTATACATTTACATTATTTCTCAATAGGTGGCGTTACATTGGCGCGGTTCAGGCGTGACATCTGTGCGAAAGCACTGTCGCTTCATGTATAAGGAATTTTGCTTTAATTGTGTACAAACCAATTTCCCAATAGATGGCGTTACAAAAAAGTTTCTTAGTTACTTCATATATGGCAATGGTTAAAACAGATTATTTTCAAACGATCAGTTTCTCATTATAAGAACATTCAAAATTGCATTGATAAGGGAACTCAATAAGAAGGCATAATGAGGAAAGGTTGCGCAATCGCATAAAGTGATCACGTATACCAGAAGATGACATGTCGTAAGTTCTGTAGGAACTTTGAGTTCCTGGTTCTCCTATAATATTCCAACTTCGTCTCCATTGAGATGTTAAAAAAATTGTCAAAAAATGATTGATTCTCATGTCATATTATGTCCTATACCTACAGATTCGTCTAAATTTATCCGTCTAAATTTAAGTATATGAGAAATGTCAAAAAGTTGACTGAATTTATACGGGACTAATTACGTCACATCTCGCGGATATAATCCTTTTATCCACGGTTGCCCATTGATTAAAAACATTTTCGTATTCTGAAACCAACCAGAATAGGAGATATTATGTACATTATACATATATTAGTAAAATAAGTTAATATGCCTATCTGCTTAAATAATAAAAAATAAAAATAAAATGGGTGGAGAACCCCATCACTGAGCTATGTGAGATGTTATTGTTGCCTGCTGTAATTATTATTACAGTACACGTATACTCTTGAACACCACCGCCAATCGAATTCAGGTCGCAACTTCAGAAATCATACACAATATTATATGATGAAGGTTTGTTCTGTTCACCAAAAATAAACAATATAACCGAATAATGTCGAAGATAAATCTATCGAAAACGGTTCGTTGAGATAATAACTCACCTGTGCCGATAAAATATCGAGTATGTTTGATCGTGCGTGTGGATGGGTCCTAACGTGAAAACCGTCGACTTATGAAAGTCACAAGAGAATATATACCTATATTTAATTTCGTTCAGAACTGAGCCTGCAATGTGACTTGTGTCTAAAGAAATAAATCAAATTCACCTTAGATCACGTCAGAAGGCTTACTGTAACCTTTAAAGACAACACCAGAGACAAAAAAGCGATATTTTTTGTTACATAATATGTTTTTCGCGTGATATACTTTCGTTACTTACTTACGTTCTTTACTTTTAGATTTTCATTCTAGTTACTTTTCAACAGACACACACATTCTCCTTTCACTCTACAAATATTTATTTATGAGATTCCGTGTGTTTGTAACAGAGGCGAGTTGATTGTACCATCAGTGATAACTCGTATAAGGTACATTTCAAAATGATAAAAAAGGCTAAATTTACATAATGACAAATAGAAGAACGAATGAAAAATAAAAATACACAGAAGAATGAAAAAGCGTATTTTATTTAAAATTAACAAAAAAAATAGAACAGTATTTTTTCAGAGATTTGATTTATTACTACCGAACGTTTTCGCCGAGGTGTTTCGGCATGATTAAGATCTATGAGATAAATTTTAATTCAATTTTTAAAAAAAAAAATAACTAATATATTTTTTTTTTCGACTTTTTTTTATTTAATCTCAAATGAATTACCAGCATACCTATGGCAGGGGCTTGCCTAGAACCTACAAACTACGCAAACCTTGAAAGAAACATGGCAAATGTCGAATATTTGAAGATTTTTAGCATAAATTCATTTTTCAAAACAGTGGCCATGAAAAGTATTTTTCAATCAAATGCCAAAAGAATATATTATACATTTTGTGGCCCTGAAAAGGATCGCATTTGCGTTTCAATTTCCAATCTTGTAGTATGGTTTCAATAAAACAATTGAAAAAATATGTCTTGAATTAGAAATATTAAGTCTTGAATAAGAAATTATTTCGTTTTTTTCTTTAAATACAGTTTTTCTTACCTGAAATTATAATTTATAATGTTTCTTTACCTATAAATAAAGGCAAGCCAAGGTTTTCGGCTTCTATATATAAGATATTTCGCTACTGGCATATGGGCCAGTGAAGATTCACAATGTTATTTTATATAAACACCGCTAGATAGCACAATATTAGGGATACAAATATTTTATTTATTTCAACATTGAGAAATATTAATTTATTTTAACACACCCTATACCTTTATTGACGATTTGAGTTTAATCCAACTCTTACCTAGTTTTTGTGCATTTTACATAACTGTCTATGACATGTGTCGGATTTTAGTAAAGTTGCAAAAAGTAACTGTTTTGGCATGTGAATTTTGCCCTAAACCACTATATTTTGAGTCACTATGCGACATGTTTCGGCAGTGCTGTCCTGCCATCGACCGGCTAGTTGAGACTCGGTCGATGGCAGGACAGCACTGCCGAAACATGTCGCATAGTGACTCAAAATATAGTGGTTTAGGGCAAAATTCACATACCAAAACGGTTAATATGAACAACCACAAAATATCCGCCGAGTATTTAAACTATATTGCAAAAAGTAACTTAGGTCTGTCTTATATTTTTTATAATGCTAGTATAGGATAGACAACCAAAAAAGACCAGATAAAAAGATCATAGAAAAATTAAATCAATTATGAAATATAACAGATGTAGATATTCGTGTTTTTTATTGATTTTTTTAAGGCCTGTCGGGGAGCTTCCATCAACCGATAGAAGGAGTGGTAGTCGATAGAAGGCGTGATTTCTTATAGTCTTCCTTGACATTTTTCAACATATTAAATGCTGATATCTTCGAAAGCCACCCCACGGTTTCATATTATCCAATCGTTGTTACCTGTTGTTGTATCCTTTTACAAACAATAAAAAAATAGTCATTGTATTATGAAGTACAAGTATAAATTTTAATCAACAGATAAAAAAGTATAACAGATGTAGGTATTTATTAGAGTATTTTACTGTTTGATTAATGTGATACAGATGCATTTTTAACTGATTAATAAATAAATACTTATATGAAACAACCATCACGGCAAATTCCATAATAAACATCTTCAATCTTCTGCTATACTTCTTCTTCTTCTCTAGCTCTCGTCCCTCCACTGCTGTATGTAGACCTCTTCCATACACTTTCACTCGTCTCTGTTCTGTCTCCTCCACATCCAGGTTTTGCCGGACACCTGGACAATGTCGTCAGACCATCTTTTTGGGGGTTTTCCAACACTCCCATTATTTGTCCAAGGTCTCCACTGTAGTATTCTGGTTTAAATTTCAACAAATTATTTGTCCAAGGTCTCCACTGTAGTATTCAGGATTAAATAATAGATGTTGAAATTACAGTCCTGACAGAATAGTTCTCACATAATTTGTTTTCAGTTAAACATGCATAAATACACGGTCTTGTCGAGAGAGAGGGAGATTTACTTCTGAGATTTCCATCGCACGATGGAGCTTTCTGGCACTCTGCCAAGTGGAGTCATGTGGCCGTGTCAGAAGCCATTTGAGAAACAGCATTCAAGATGCCCCTTTTAATATACATGTTATAATATTCTTGACATTTTTATCAATATCCTTATATCGCTGGTGCGCTACGCTGCGGGAATATGTATTATTTTTCAACAACGAACCGTCATGAAATATCATGCAGATGATTACATAAGGAATATGTGTTTGTTGGTTTGTTATTAAAGAAATATTTTTTGATTTAAGATAATGACAGAAAGATATTTTATTTTTAATTAAAATTTTAACTATCAATCACTCTAGTGCAGGGTTCGTCGATATATATCATGATATTCGTGGTTATATCGTGACCAGTTTTTAAAGGACGAATATAAAGACAGACCGCAACACACGCATTACACTAGATTAAATTTAACGACGGATATGTAGTTCCAAAATATAATAAAAAATACGGTAAGAAATCGTTAGAATATAATGTACCTAAATTGCTTAATATGATGCCAGCATCTATTAAGAAATGCAAAAGCAAAAACAATGTCAAAAGACTTGTCAAAGAATGGCTATTGAGGTGTGGCTTTATATATAATTAACAGATTCCACACGTTTTTTTTTTACCACGGAGTTATTCGAACACAGTTTTTGTTAAAAAAAATAATCACTTAGGGCCTAGGTTGCGGCTCTAAGGGCCTAGGCAGTAAAGGTGGGGGTGGGCGGCCGACGCTGTTGTGCCCTCGTCAATTCTCACTTAGAGAAGAGCAGGACGAACGCCTTTGTCTCGCTCGGCAGTGACTCGTCAACTGTGGCGAATGTTGTTTGGTTCGGGCACACTGCCGGCGCAGACGTCGGGTCAGACATCCTGTGTTGACAATTGTGACGTCAAATCTGACAGGTGATGATTGCGTCGGATGCCTCCTGTGTTAGCCCGCCAAGCTTTCGGACGCCAACACGAGGACCGAGGGGTGCGGGGCCAAGCCCTTCCGTTCGATCGGTTGTGCTAGGGGCTTGCCCCGGCTGCCGATCTTGAGCGGTTGCCCCGCCGTTTGAGGTTGGATTCTCGGGTGCAGTGGTTGAACCCGATGGATAGTGGATATTTGTGTTGTCCGACGTTGCGGCCGCGTCCGGGGGTGAAAAGGACGAATGAGTTCTAGAGCATCACCGGCGTGGAAGTGGTATCGCGATCTCATCATTGTGTCCGTATAACAACACCATCGCAGTCCCCAATATTCGGCCACCCGGTTTCCATTTGTGTCTTGGTGTGTGCATGTCGCTCCAATCATGAGACATGATAGTAGGTGCATGTTGTCCTGTCTGACACCACACTCGTCAGTTTCTTCCTCTCTGTAACCCCATTTCTTGAGGTCACTGTAACAGCAGGAGACACATTTTCTAAGTTTATTGAGGACTCTTTGAACCGAGGCAGCTGAATATAATAAGGCTTTAGGTTTTGCAATGAAATGCATTAAAAAACATTTATCAAAATATCTTTAAATATGTAAAATAAAATTATTAATAATAAAATTATTATTTTACCGTGTCGCAGTAAATTGCATGCTCGTATGGAACCATCATCTCTCGAAAGCGATCTCTTAAATCCTAATTGAATTTCCAATGCCGCCATTGGAAGAAACCTCAGGCTCGAGAGAAAACTCTTAACTGCCAACAAGTCAACTCAAGTCTCCGCACTTCGTATCAAGCGAGAGGGAAAGAGAGAGAGCTTATTGATGTGTTCCTCTTCTCGCTAAAATCTGCCGAAGCGACGGTGCTCAAACTTTATCATTTCAGGAAGTATAAGACTTTATTTAATTTTTTTAAAGCTATTTTTTAAAAAAAAAATTAAAAAAAATTTGCTTTCATTTGTTAAAAAAAAATTGCTTTCACTATTCCAGCAGTACAACCAGATATTCTAGCACTTTTTATATTCCTAATTGTAACAACAACTACACTCAGAATGCTTTTGTGTACCGTGCTTATACAGTGTGCAATGCTTTCTTTAATACATTCGACATATCTGCGAGCTCTCTCATTGTGTTTTGGACCTATCTTTCGTAGTTCCCTGATTTAATCAGCTGTCTTATTTTGGTGTTTTTTTATGTACTAGTCAATTATACAGTATTTGTAATTTTTTGTATCAATATTAATTATCCTATTGAATAATGCATGGAGTTTTCACTGGTCCACTAATAAAGCAATAAAATATATTGTCTGTTTTATAAATTGTGTAGACAATATAACTCTCCATCGACAAATAAAAATAAAATAAAAAAATAAAATATTATTTCATGAAGGGAACATTGATTGGAACGAGATTGAGGTGACCGAGATTGAGGATATGGTTAGGAAACTGGAATATGAACTGGGAGGATGAAATAGGATAATTTCCCTAACCGGTACATCTAATTGCAAAAACAATATACTTTAGTACTTGTAGAGACAGTTTCAATAGAGTATGTCACCTCTCCTGGAGATCAATTTGCCTGGGAAAATTTCACGAACTCGTGGCAGAGCTGCTGGAACCATGTTCTTTGGTTATTGCCAGGAAAGTTTTGCAGTTCAGGCACCAATTTGTCGTCTAACATCTCCACATAACGCTCTGAATACAACTATAAACTTTCTTTTGAGACTCCTTGTAGGTACAAGTAATGCAAAGTAAAAGCTGTAGCTTTCTGAAAAAAAATATAAATGTGAGATGTTATTTTTTGCATTTTCTAAAGAAAGAAATATGATGGTAGAATTTTGATTCATATTTTTAAATGGGTTTTTAAGAATCTTATATTGAATGGATTAAAAAAATTTATCACATAAAAAAATGACGCCAACTTTGCATCAACTGTTATATTATGCTGTTATCAGCCATGCTGTTATTAATATTGACTATACTAATAATAATAATATTTTTTAAAGCGCCGTTTAATGATTCAGGATCATTCCAAGGGCGCTGATATATTGGAATTATGTTGCTCTACGAAACAAAGATGTTTTCAGTCCATTAGAAAAAGTGCTCTTTCGTTTTGCACTACGGACATCTAGAGGAAATTTATTCCACTTAATAGGACCACTCACACCAAAGCATCGATCATAGTAAGCCGCTTTGTTGGCTCTGTCCAACTCCTTTAGGGAGTTGTCACTCTGTGATCCATAAGATCTTAGTGTGAGATGCCTCCCAGAGAGCTTTTTAATCTATTGTGGTGGTAGGTTACTAAAAGCATTAAACACCGTCAAACAAATTTTATTTTCTAGACCGGGAGAATGCGAAGTGTGTTAAGGTATTGAGTTGCCTGCTTTTTAACCGACACACTTACTTTTCCGATTCTACTTTTAAAAGTAGAATCGGGAAAGTTGTGATATTTTTAAACATGTACATGAAATATAATGAATATAATAATAATATTTACTTAATACAATACAATACCTACATATTATACTTTTACTATTAATTTTTTTACTAGCTTAATGATCCGGCGCAGTGAGTTGTGAGCTGCACTGTTACTGAGTTGCATGGAAAGGTGTCACTGACGTGACTTTCAAAAATATCCATATTATTCGTTACTCTCACTTAAACTCACTGACTCAAGTCAACGCAGTTCATTCATGTCTGTATATACATAGGTACTTAAGACCCTGTGAGTTGTTGAATCTTTGAATGTGTCATGTAGATGGTGCACGATACACATCTGACTCGGCGTATTCATTTTGTTGCGTCATGACGAAATAAAATTATGGATTTACTCAGTGAGCTGCGCCTGAGTTACATGACTTGACGCAAGGAATTTTGTTTAGTTACCCATGTCTACTTCTCAAGTGGCGAGTTACATATTTTCACTTGTAAATTTCTATCAATTAACCAGTCGTTCCTTTTAATCGTTACAGTTGAGCGCCATTGGTTTAAGAGTCTTTCATCTTTCTTGAAAAATTCAATTTATTTTCGATGAAAAGACAATGAGTTTTTATATTTACGACGTGAGAATCGTAGATAAATGAATTTTGAATATTCCGTTCTCAAAAAACATCCGCCCTTGGAAGGCTTTGTTTCACAGGATATTAAAAATATAAACACGAGAAAAAAATGAACATATTTTTCATGAAAAAAAAAGCTGATAGATATCGTATGCTTCCGATCAGTACCTATACCTACTATATGAGATGAAAGATCAGTACCTATACCTACTATATGAGATGAAAGATCAGTACCTATACCTACTATATGAGATGAAAGATCAGTACCTATACCTACTATATGAGATGAAAGATCAGTACCTATACCTACTATATGAGATGAAAGATCAGTACCTATACCTACTATATGAGATGAAAGATCAGTACCTATACCTACTATATGAGATGAAAGATCAGTACCTATACCTACTATATGAGATGAAAGATCAGTACCTATACCTACTATATGAGATGAAAGATCAGTACCTATACTTACTATATGAGATGAAAGATCAGTACCTATACCTACAATATGAGATGAAAGATTCATCAATCTTCGTCTTAATATGTTATGTGAGATACCTATATAATAAGATAACGGATTCATGCATAAAAATACCACGATTTTTAATAACAGCAATATAACGATGAAATACAAATATTTAAAGATGTCTTGTAGTTTATTTATTTACTAGCTTTTATGTCCCGCCGTTGGCCAAGAAGGTAAAATTGTGAAAGAAAAAGCAATCGTTTTTATAATATTGTCACCCAATTATTTTGCAATATCAGACTATGAAAAGTGGTTTGAAATTTGATTGAGTTTAAGTATTGTAAAATGTTCAAGTGATGGCCACAACCCATTCTTTTTTATATATTGCTATAAAGTGTGAATGAAGTATAATATTTATACAATTTCTGCTCGCATGGACTATGCGTAATGGTTTTAAATATGACTGTTTATCAACGTTGTAAAGAGATAGGTTTGGCCACAACCCCCATTTTTAAATATTATCATCGAAAACAAATTTAAATGTGTACCAATTGAAAATTTAGTAATTTTGGATGTTGGGATGTGGTTAAAATTTGATTAAACAAACGTAGGTACTGAAAAGATCTAGTATTGGTCACATCCCATTCGTTTTTATATTTTTTCATCAAGTGTGCATTATATTTTTGCTCAATTTGACTGTAAGTCTTCATTAACGAAGAAGAAGAAGACTTGAACTATAATAAATAGTTTTTAATTTGAATATAAATGTTGTGAAGAGTTCAGTAATGGCCACAACCCCCATTCTTTAAATATTAGGTGTTGAAAATTATTCAAAATAGGATGATATAAATGGTTTAAATTTAATTAAACAAAAGTATTGAAAAGATTCTAGTGAAGGTTATATCGTCACATCCCATATCCCATTCATTTCATATGTATTTTCATCAAGTGTGCATATCGTTAATAATATTTCTGCACAATAGACTATTAGACTTAAAACTAACCCAAAAGACTAAATAAAAAAGAGAAAAATAAGTATAAGACTATAAGAAATAGTTTGTATAAAAAACTATTCCAATGGTCTACATAAAATAAGTAAAAAAACATATACCTAATAGAAGAATTAGACTATTGGAAATAGATTGTATAAAAGCTCACCCAAAGGTCTACAAAAAAGAAGAAGAAGAATATTTAGACTATTGGAAATAGTTTGTATAAATACTGACTAAAAGGTCTACATAAAAGAAAATGAATAAGACTATTGGAAATAGTTTGTATTAAAACTCTCCCAAAAGTCTACGTACTTAAATGAAGAAGAATAATAATTAGACTAAAGGAAATAATTTTTATAAAAAAATGACCCAAATGTATACATAAAAGAAGAAGAAGATGAATTAGACAATAGGAAATAGTTTGTATAAAAACTGCCCTAAAGGTCTACATAAAATTAAGAAGAAAAAGAATTAGACTCCAGGACCCGCCGCTTCAGGCCCTTCAGTACCTCCCGTCCCTTTAATCCCTCATTACGTCCCTTCCCATCAGGCCCTTCAGTACCTTCCGTCCCTTCAGGCAGTTTTATACCTCCCGTCCCTTCAGGCCCTTTAGTGCCTCCCTTCCCTTCATTACATCCCGTCCCATCAGTCGGTTAAGAAAAGTTTAAATCCAGAAACCATCCTGGAAGAACCGCGAAGAGATGAAAGAACCTTCTTTTCCCAGGATGCTCTACTTAATAGGTAAAATGACTAAATACACGAAGAAGAAGAAAAAAGTTTAAACCCAGATACCTGCGAAGAGATGGAAGGACAGTTGGACCTTCTTCTCCCAGGATTCTCCAACTTCATAGGTAAAATGACCAAAAATACACGATGAAGAAGAAGATGAAGAAATAAGTTTAAATCCAGATACCTGCGAAGAGATGGAAGGAAAATTGGACATTCTTCTCCCAGGTTAGTCCACCTTCAAAGGTAAAATGACCAAATAGACGATGAAGAAGAAGAAGAAAAAAGTTTAAATCCAGAAACCTGCGAAGAGATGGAAGGAAAATTGGACCTTCATCTCCCAGGATAGTTCATCTTCATAGGTAAGATGACCAAGTACACGTTGAAGAAAAAGAAGAAAAACGTTTATATGCAGAACCCGTCCTGGAAGACCTGTGAAGAGATGGTGGGACAGTCGGACCTTCTTTTCCCAGGATACTCCCCCTTCATAGGTAAAACGACCAAATACACGAAGAAGAAGAAGAATAAGAAAAAAGTTTAAATCCAAAAACCATCCTGGGCATACGCTCGACAATTCACCAAAGTTTCATTATAATCGGACAAACGGTTGATAAATAAACAAATTAAATAATTTTCCTATAGGAAATCAGTATAGGTATATTATTGTTGATTTGTAAGTAAATAGTATTAGGTAGGTACCTACCTACAACAACCTTCTAAATAAATTCGATTCCTAACAAATTTTATTTGAATATCACATTCTTTCTGTAGCCATGGAAACGATTCGAACACGTAAGTAATATCGAATGGTTCGGATACATTTTTTGAATATGTAGGTACCTACATTGGTTTGTTCGATGCCATAAAAATGAAAATTGTCAGAAAAATCAAATATTATTTACAAATTATGCAATTTTATTATGCCTTTATCTTTACTAATAAATAACACATTTTTACAATATATGTCTTAAAACTTGCCGTAATGTCTTGTGTTTCATTTTATTATTTCATAATTACATTTATTTCAAAGGTTTATTATTTTCAAGAACATATTCATTCGGTGGGAAAATGAAATATTGTATGAAAAGATATTAAAATGGCGGCGTTTATGTACAAAAGGCTTACTTTAAAAATAAGTTAAACATTATAATTATACCAAATATTCACCATGTTTTTCACTTAAACGCTAAGTTATACTTCAAAATATTTTTTTTTGTGTAAATACCTACTTCTAACTTTTAAACTAACAGATATTTGCGTGCAAAATGTACACTTTTTTGACAGATATGACTTGGAAAATTTTATATGAAAAAAATAATTATTTAAATATTTTTAAAATTCAGCATTTTTATCGCATTCTTTTTAGCGTGACACTGCATCAGGTATACTGTTACATGTTCGCACTTAAATTAGATTTTTAGATGCTCTTGGTTTTTCAGAAGGCGTGAGACAAACACACACACACACACACACACACACACATACACAAACACACACACACACAGACACTAACATTTTGATTGCTTTATTACTTTAGATTTATTTATTTATTTATTAAGGAATACAAACAGTTACAGAATATAAATGTATAAAACTAATAGCAATATGTAAAGTCGACGTTTATCTGCAACCTTACAGTATTCACAATTTCGTTTGCAGAGTAACACAATAACAAATAAAAAGCCATAAATAATAAAAACAAGTAAAGAATTAATAAAGAAATAATATTAATGAAATGAAGTAGTTAAGAAATTGAATATAAAAAAACATTAAGGGGCAAAAATAAACAATAATTATATAAAAACATAAAAATAGTTAAAATATTGAAATTAAAAATTAAGAAGCCATAATTCAAAAGTACAAGTGGTGTATGTGTAGGTGTATTATGTCATCGCGTGTTGTGGTGATGATTTTTGAATGTGTCGTATTTCATGTTTGAATGCTGCGTATGATTTGGAGAAGATGTGTGTGTCTGGGAAGGTTTTGTTGTATTCATTGCACATTCTGTTTATTGGTTTCCTAAATCCTGCATTTGTTTTTGAAGTTGAGGGGAGGAAGAGTAAATTATTTCGTAGGCATCTGAGTGGTGCATGTATGTTAATTGCGCTAACGATTGCTGGACAGTCAAAAGTGCTATTGATTATTTTGTATAGTGTTGTCATGTCAATTAGGGTACGTCTCTCTTTTAGTGTGCATAGATTGTAATTATTAAGTAGGTCAGTGTATGGTAGTCGGGGATTCTGTGTTCTGTACTGCATAATCTTGAGGTATTTTTTCTGGATTGATTCAATTTTGTCTGCGTATTTGTTGTAATGTGGATTCCATACTTGAGAGCAATATTCGAGTTGTGAGCGGACTAACGTATTATATAACATCAAATATGAGCTGGTTTTCTTGAATTGTTTAGTTAATCTAAGCACAAATCCCATCGTTTTGTATGCTTTGTTAATTATATTTTCAACATGGATGTCAAAATGCAGTTTGCTATCAAATACAATTCCTAGATCCCGAATATTGTTGACTTTGTCAAGTGGATGAGTGTCGATGTAGTAATTATGTTCGATAATGTTTTTGTTTTTTGTAAATGTGATAGTCTTGCATTTGAGTAACATTGAGTGGAATGAGGAGTAAGAAAGAGTTGGCATGATTATATAAATGAGATTTGCAAAGATGGCATTGTACGAAGTCAGAATAATAGGAGAGCACGTATGACGCGATACAAGGATGTAAATGAGGCAACACACGCAAGTCAAGATAGAAGAATCTGGCTTTCGGTTCTCTTTGCCTACCCCAAATATGAAAACGTCATGATGTATGTATGTTTTCTTATTTGATAACATTAACGCCAGTGAATTATCGATTGATAAAATACTATTTGCAACAATATCGGGAGAAATTATTAAACGAAAAAAAATCTGTTTTCACAAGAAGGTATCTTCATTTATAAGACAGCAAAATATCAGCGACAGCATTTTATGTTTTTTGAAAAATAGATAAAAAAACTGTGTTCTGAAATTTAATGTATTCTCATATATGTAATTTATGTATGTAATTTAATATGACCTCATGTACTTTAATAATGTTGTGTGCATCCATAATTGGACATCCAGCACACTCATAATAATAACCAATATTTATTTTATTTTATTTAGTAAGCTTCATGTACTGTGTACAATGGCGGGTTTATTGCTACAAGGCAATTTCTTCCAACCAACCAAAGCAACGTGAGACCATAGATAGAATAGTAAACACGTAACATTATTATGAGTAAATTCACAACAAAAAAGGAAATAGAGGAAGGTAGGAAATAATCATAAATAAATATTATTCTTTTTATAATAAAAAATGTAAGCTGGGTGTCTGTCGATTCACCCTTACGAATAAATAAATATATATAATCTTTCATTGAAATTAAAATTTAAATAATAATCCCATTATGTAGCATTTTTTTGCCAAAACTAAAATGATACTTACATACTTCATTGTAACCATGTATGTAACCACGAAAAAAAATAGTAGCTTAGATAAATAAAAATAAGGTATATTTCGTTTGAAAAAAAAAAATTAAAAATATAATAAATATATCTGGTTAGAGAAAGCTCTATATTTATAGATTACATACAAAACCTTTAAACTATACGTCTATATTCAGATCTTATAATATGTAAGTTAAAAGAAAATGTTTGATTGAATTTTCAAAAATATATTGTTTTGAAGAAATTACTAATCTTATATACAAATTTCAAATAATCGTAATTTTGTGTATAAAATTAAAAATCGTTATTTCGTTGTATGTACGTTTTTTTTTACTTTAATATAACTAACAAGCACAGTGAAATAGAATGTAAAGGGCAACGCCTAGAATTATGCAAAAGGTATAACTTAGTCGATTTGGTATGCATGCAGATGGAGTTATAAAGTTTCTAGTGAGGTTTTTTCCAGCAAAAGTTTGCACCATAATAATCGTACCCCTTTCATGGAATTGCAGATCTGTTTGAAGACTAAAACTTCACATTTTTCAGTATCGATTAGTTATAAATACGTTGGCGTTTGTTTGCGTTAAAGTTTGCCATAGAAATTCTTATAATGCAGTAATATCAATTGATTGGAAGTTTTCAAAGCATCAGAAGAAACCTCAAAAGAAGAAAAATATTGATTTATAAAGTATAATTGATATTTAAAGCATCGGGTTGAACAAGAAAAGATTGGTAAAACCATGTAAACTATATACTGAAGAAAATAATGTTAAAATAACAGATGGACTTAAATAAAAGAATATCTTATGTGAATGAGGCGATAAATGTATGCAAAGATTTACGTGTATGGCGCTTTTTTCTCTATGCCTAACCCAATTATGGACATGGTGTGTTAGCATGTATATTTGATGATTAAGAATCTTTTCAGAGAACCGAGTTTTACTGAGTTTAATCATAAAACACACTCCCAATTAAAATTTCAAGATAAGTCGCTCGGGAGATTCAACAAACCAGTTGTAAAATCTCATCCGCCTTTGTAGCTCAGTGAGATATCAGACAACTGAGCCAAAGACTGGTTCCCGGTGGGATAAAGTTTAAAATTGTGTTTTCAGTTTGGATCTGAGAAGATAAGTCTTCAGAATGTGGCAACTTGTTATCTAGCGCGTGTCAAATTAATATTTGACAAAGTGTCTGTTTCATAGTTGGCCGAGAAGCAGTACTAAATAAAAAATGTATCGTTCGATTCAATATCAGATTTGACAGTTTATCGAAGCCAGTCTAGAGATATCTAGAGTTTTTTTTTGCTGTCAAAATGGCCGTTCAACTTTACCGCCTAGCTTGTGTGTCAACACGTTTTTCCTTACATTTATCCTTTTTCGTTCAAAGGACGGAAGTCAAATGGAATTCCATTTGAACATGATTCAGAGGAACGGTGTAGAACACGCCAAGAATATTGATATGAAACTATCAATAAACGACATCCTTTTCGGAGTATTTCCACGGGTTTCTCTTACCAATATTACCAACTGAATCCTTTACGCGATATTGGCTTACATCGAATTTTCTTGGCAGCGGAGAACTTCTCAGAGATAAAATAAAGATTGAGAACTCAACTGAAAATAGATGTATATCTCTTCAAACAATTGATTATAATCTTTATAATTTTCTCTGTCTTTTGGAAATCTAACAGGTATAGTGTAAATTAACAATACGTGCAATCTTCTTCTATCTTTGTATAGATCTTGAGATCTGTTATGTCGTTGAGTTGGTAGTATGTCTTCCGTATATCAACATTTTCCTCATTTTTTTTTTATTTTTAATTCACTCTTGATTTTGAATTATTGTGAGGCACCGGCTTAGAATAGTGCTTCCACTCTTTTCTATTATCATCGTGTTTGGGTGTCCCGTAAAAGTTGGTTAACTGAAAATACAGCAGGTAAAATAACATCTCATATAGTTCAGCAATAGTCACCCACATTAAAGGATATGCCGTGATGGTATGAATTTTTTTTAAATTTATTTGTTTACCGACTTTGTTTGAGGTTTCACTTTGTATCCGATAATAGAGATTACCTAGTGAATATTTTTGTAATTTTATTTATAAATCACAATTTACTATATTATTTTTTACTTATTATTTATATCCACCTCACTAAGCTTAGCCTTTACCAAGGTGGAATATTTAACAGACACATTAATACATCTATATACAATATTTTCATAGCATTTTATTTTTAGGATAAGTAAAGATTTCAGAAATCCACAAACATTTAAAATATTATTTAATTCACTAGTCAGAAGTACACTGGAGTTTGGCTCTGTTATTTGGAACCCGCAATATCGAGTGCACATTAATAATATAGAAAAAATACAGCGTAAATATTTGAAGAGATTGGCATATCGAAGTATTGTTGCACCTATTCCACTGTCACTAGAATCAAGACGTAAATGCCAAGATATACAATTTCTTTACAACATATTGAACAATATTATTGACTGCCCGGAACTTTTATCGAGTATTGACTTTAACGTACCATTGAAACGCTCCAGACATACCAATCTCTTCCGACCTAAATTATACAAAACTAATGCCGCGAAAAACTCAACTATAAATAGAATTATAAACACATACATAAAATATGAGAAGTCCCTTGACATAGACCTATTCAGTGACACAAAACATAAACTCGCTCAAAAATTAAAAACAGGAATTTCATAAGATTATCACTTACGCACAACACGCATGCACATATACTTAGGTATACACTTACACACACACACACCTTCACACGTACACACCCTCACACACACACATATGATTTTGTATCTTGAATATATGACTGTATTTTGAAATAAATTATGATAGTATTGTAAGCTAATAATTGATGTATGGAGATGATAATTGTTATATTTGATATTTTTATACATATATGCTATTCTTTGAACATTGTTAGCTTCAATTTGAAAAAATAAAAAAAAATAAAAATTTCAGCTAATGATAATGTCATTGATTGCATCCAGTTTTCGTGGCAGTAGGTACGTATTCTATAGAACAACATGATTTTTATATAACTAAACCAAAATATATCAAAAAATACAGTAAAAATATAAAACACAACAATCTCAGACATAGTATGGCCTGTTTAGCACACACACACACACACACACATGAAACCCGCATTATATGTATAGTATGTGTTCGGTAAATGTGGCAACACTTCCAACCTTTTCCTCTCCCAAAATATATTGCTACCTACATGAGTAGTCAGTTGTAATACAATCGTCTACAACTCGTCGTCGTGACAATACTGACAGTTGAAGAAGTAAATAAGGCCTACTGTCCACGGATGCGTCATTAGTAGGATGCATGCATCCTACAAATGACGATAGGCGTATTTTGCATATTTGCTATGTCCACGCTGCTTAATGCAATCGTCAACCACGCTACAAAACGTCTCATTTTTCTTTCAACTAACATGGAGAAAGCACGTATTTTCATGTATTTTATGTTTTGCGAGTCGGCCGAGAAGTGACACGCTGCAGCACGTGCGGCTGACGCGACGTTGCCGCTCCGTGGACATAGTTTTGATTGTTTCTTTTCAAGATGCAAGCATTCGTCTTGCATTCGTCAATTGCGTGCGCATGACGTGCGGTTTACGTTGACAGTAGGCCTTAGTTTCGATACGCTCGAAGCCTCGAAATATACATATTTCGTGTCCTTTCGTGTTGAATACTACGCGCCGTGCGCCCTTTTAATATACACAAACCGTGTTTGGAAGTGGTGTGTCTTTCACCACTATTTTGTGTTGTGATACAAGAGTTATAGTGAGTGCCTTCCGTGCCTTCCCAGACGAAGGAAGAAGTTCGCCACCAGGTAGGAGCAATATTCTATTCTCTCTGTATCCAACAGTATGTGTATACAAAAATCGCATGGTAACAATAGTTAATAATTTTATCATTAAACATATATTGCAATAAGTTTTTATAAAAAATCCAGTCAATATTTGTAATTAATTAAAAATAACAATAAGTCTTAACTTATAATCAATTAAAAAACGTATCAAATTATACTGTCTGATAAACGTCGAAACAATATTAAACAGAAAAGCTTATCATCAAATACTATCGAAGCGAGCCATGTTAATTCTGTTTTAACGTAAAGCTTACGTTAATGTTAACGATAATTGACAAAAAACAAATATTTACATTCGCGTTAAAAATATATTCACCTTTGGTTATACGTATTTTCATGAAAAATATTCTACGTCTTTAAAGAACCATTTTGAATTATAAATTTAAACGCCATAAATCTAAATATAAATTAATTATATATTAAAATATTAAATATTTTAATAAAGTCAATGTGTTGATAGTGGAATATGATTTCTTACAAAAATAAATGTAGGTATTTTATTTATTTTTTTTTTTTTTATTTGTTTGGAAACTTAACAGCTATACATTTATAATACTTAATTTCAAATGAGAATACAAAATAAATAGCCAATTATAAAGTTTCACATATTTAAATTATTATACATTATTAATGTTGGGTAGTCATTGTAAGATGGTGAGTGTATGTGGGGGAAAGGGAAGGGTAATGGATATAGGAAAGCGTTGATAAGGAAGGGATGAATGTTTAAGGAAAGTAGGTTTGATTTTTAACCAGTAATACTACCAATAACAGTAATACTACCAATAACTACCATAAATGTATCTGAATATGAAAATTCTGGTTGTGTTTTGGTCTCTATTTTCTCTCTTGTAATTTTGATTTGTTTCTATTATTAATCAATTATTTTTTGTATTTACTTAAAAAACTTGTTGAAATTTTTTTTATAAACTTTAATTTTTATTTTTAATAAAAGGGAATAACTCAAGGAAATGTCCCTAATCGTAATAAACAATTGTTAATGCTAGTGTAAGTGTTAATAAAACATTGTCAAAAAATTGTTTTTTTTTATGATTGATGATAAAATAAATTGATATAGGTATTTAAATAAAACATATGGGATTTATTGTTTAATACGTATACACACTAACGCCATCAACTGTTGGATCTCTTGTGTTACACACAACTAGTAATAAAAATGTATATTGTGCTAAAAATTTCAACTACTGTGAAGTTATTACAGGTGCATCAAGGTAGGTTCGTGTTTCCATCATACATTTTACCTTCCTTCTTAAGATAGTAGTTGTAACATTTATTTTAAAATCTTATTCTATATGATACAGTCCACTAAAAGCACAAAACAAAACTGTGTCAACACTATTATTAGGGACAGTTCTTCTTCTTGTCGTGTCGGTCAACACATCAGACTAAATGCCCATCCGGGCCCAGAAAGCCACAAACTCCTTTGTGTTGTTCTCTAGGTGGGCTCGTTCATTAAGAGTGTCCCAATCACACTGACCAGGAGCGATTGGACATGCTAGGAGGTGCTCGCTGTCCTGCGTTTGTCCACAGTGGCACATCGCATCTTCAACCATTCCCCATCTCTGAAGGTTTTTCCTTGTACGACCGACCCCAGTCCTAATTCTGTTGAGGGTTTTTTTTCCACATTGGCCACGGTTGGTCATGTCCCGGGGGTAGTGCTTCAGTTGGTGTATTAAAAATGGCCCATTGTGTGCCCTCTGTTGAGTCCCTCCACAGACGCACTCTTGCAGTCACTCTTCAGTCTTGCTAGGGGTTTGGTCGTATTTAGGAAACTCCTCCGAGATTTGAGGCGTCTAGGTGGTGGTTGATGTCCATACAGCATGTGTCGTTGATCTAAGACTTGTTTGCTTCTTTCCACCCGTGCTGTCACCTCTCGCCTGATGTCCGGCGGGGCGATTCCACTGAGAGCATACAGCTTACTAGAGGGTGTTGGTTTGAGGCATCCCGTTATTAATCTATTTGCCTCATTTAGGGAGGTATCCACCCTCTGTGCGTGTACTGATTTCCACCAAACGGGGCAAGCATATTCTCCAGCAGAATATGAAAGGGCAAGTGCTGTCGTTCTGAGTACATCTGGACTCGCTTCCCACTTTGAGCCAACCAATTGCCGTATAATATTATTTCTGGCCGCCACCTTCTTCTGTGTGTCCATACAGTGTACTTTATACGACAGAGTTCGGTCCAGTTTGATTCCCAGGTATTTTTTGGTTCTCGCAATTTTCAAGTTCAACACCTTACCATACAATGTGAAGTTTTCTTTTGGCTTTGTTATTTTTCAGATGGAAAGAACATACTTGGGTTTTCACTGGGTTGGGTTTGAGGTAGTTGTCTCTATAGTATACTGTTAGTTTCTTCAACATACCAGCAATCTTTCCCTCTACACACTCAAAAGGGAATGTTGATTTGACTTGACTCGAGAACTAATATTTCCCAATTTGTTTATTTAATAACAAAGTTTGTGTCAAGTACACAAATAACAAGAACATCAGTTGTCAATTAGAGATTGTTGTTTGATGCTTTCAAATAATTATATTCAGAACTTGAAACCTTAAAGGGTCGACGGCTGAATCACTTTTGAAACCTTCGAAGAAGCTTTTGACTTACAGCGGTGACTTCTCAGTTTTCAATATTAAATATTATTCACGGAAAATGAGTATATATTTTATTATTAATATTTCCGGAGATAACATTTTAGCATATTAATACTTTTATTTATTACATTTAACTTTGTTGAAATAATACTGGGTTATATTGCAGTATAACTGGATATAAATTTTTGGCAACTACAATAATTTTCAAAATATAATAATCCTTACAAATATTTTAGAAATCATGAATCTGTCTTCACTTTCACACATACAGACAAATCATTTTTTCACATATTATAATATACAATTGTATTTTAAAAAAAGAATAAAATTTGCTATTCTTAAGGTAAAATAATGTTGTGCAGGGTTAAGTTTCCAGCGCAAAAAAAAAAATAAAAAAATAATGATATAGGTACAATAAAATAAAATATATCACAATTATATTTTTTTTTAATTGTGATATATGCGGCCAAACGATAAATAATAAATAAATTTGATTTTAACAATGAGTATGACATTATTACAAGTATGTACATAGGTATACATCCTCATACATTACCCAAACTATGCATAAATGTTTGTATTATATGTGTTGTAGGTCGTGGAAGGATTCGAACTCGTGACCTCTGGATTACTAATCAACCGTGCTAACCGCTCACGTATTTCTTTCATTTACATACGAGTCTTGCATTTTAATGAAGGTAAATATGTTTTGGTTTATTTTTTTTTTAATCTCCTGATTAATAATGATAATATTATTTTCTTGACCGAAGAAGCTCAAGGAAAAAATTCAAAATTCTAAGTATAAAAGTTTTGTAGGCCTATACCAAACTATTTGTATATCCTGAAATTTTGGGCTCTGTTAATTGAGCGTTTCAAAAGTTATAAAGATATCGTTATTTTATGTCTTGATAATAATATAAATTTAAAACGTTTATCAAATTTAATGTCCTGTAAATAATCAATATGGTTGATAGGTAGTGTGGACACTACTGATGAGTCTCAATCTTGATTTATAAAATTTCTACTTAAAGCCAATCAATGCTTAAAAATAATCGTGTCTAAATTATTTTGAAAAGTCATTCTACGTTGAACAAAACACTCGACGTTGAACGGTGTGCTGTTATGTAAAATGATCACATAACTCTGATTAGCCATATCGATTTTATTAATCTTCTCTCAACTTTCTCTACAAATCCTTTTATTTTTGAATAATCCCATCTTTTCAATACAGAACTTTCAACGTAGAAATTTATTAAGTTTTGAATATGTTTATCTTCAACGCCTTCAAGTTTTTGTTATATTTTACTTTCACAAACATAGGAATATAGTATAATATATCGGTAAAGGTTTTGATTGATTTACCTCAAAGTTTCAGTTTGAATAAAAAAACTTTCATAAAGGTGTCCAGGTTAATAGAAAAATGTACGAAATATTTGTATCAAATATAAAAACTTTTCTTTATATCGAAACATAAATATGAATTGTTATGACAGCTTGTGTACATACATATACATATTTACACAAAATTTGCTAATAGAAAAATAAATTTATTTAAATAATGGAATTAAAGTCAACACATTAACAGATTTGGCCACATGGAAAGAACAACGAACGCCTGACGAAGAAAATATACAATGTTGACTGGAATGGAACCAGGTGCCATTGAAGACCGACATTCTGAAAGAGGTAGCAGTGTACCAAGCTTAAAAAAATTGATGGACATAATATATGAGCCAACAAATCTCAAGATAGAAAAATGTGTTGTTTGGTTCTCTTAGCCTACCTCGTGAAAGTATGTATGTATCTTATTTCACAACGGTCATTTGTCATTATATTCCAAACAATTGGATTAATGTGATTAGTAAATTAATACTTTGTTTTTTTTTCATAGATGTTTAACATGAATACAAATAAAACAGAATACAGTATTTTTACACAGATTCGATTTCTTATGACCGAACATTTTTGCCGAGAAGTCTAAACATTATCAAGGTTGAAAAGAAACTTAAAACTACCTGTAATATATTGATATTGCGCCTTTCAACAGGCAATCTGTATAGCAGTTTACGAGAATGAACGATATGAGATCGGCAATCTTCGGGAGTAGAGGTTTTGATATAAAGGAATGTCTGGGGTTAGGCAGGTGGTCGATTGATCGGTGATTGATCAATGATATAGTGCTCTCACGTTGTGGTTCATATTTATTATACTATTATTTGTACTTCACTCTATTAATATCTAATTACTGTAATTATCAATAAATTGTGTATAAGTTAAACGCGTGTATTTATTTACAATATCTGTGTATCTAAAAATACCAGATACCAAACAGGCGACAGTTACCACACTAATGATGGAGGGGCTTGAAGAATTCGGTATAATCACGAGCTAGAGGCAATGTATAATGAAACTTGTGTAGTCTAATTTCAGCGCCTGCGTTGGCTTGAACCATGTATGCCGAACGGATAATGACCGTACTCCAAAATAGGTATAAGACACCTGTCCTTAAGGGAGAAGAAGTAGAGGAAGAGCTAGATTGAGATGGCTGGACGATGTGCTGTAAGATAAATGGACCTGAGAAATTGAATAAGAATGGCAGTCGATAGGGATGGATGGAGACGTTTTCTGGAGGAGGCTAGGGTCCGTAGCGGACTGTAGTGCCAGTGATGATGAAGATGAAAAGAAACTAAATTAGAAATACTGATCCAACAAAATCTTATTAAATTTTCAAATGGGTTTCCATTCTGTGTCTCTAGAATCCTAAAATGCTTTCTTTGAAAAATTAATTTCAAAACAATGAACGAAAATAAAGAAGATCCTAAAGAATTAACTATTTACTTATCATAATGAATTAACTATTCATAAATCAATTTACTATTCATAGTAAATTTACTATTCATAAATCCATGCAAACACACCCTCATAAATACACTTGTTTTTCATCCACTTGTTTAGTTGTTCTTTATTTATATATTTATACATTTTTAATTTTATACTTGAATGAAAATTAATGTAGCAAAAATTTATTACATAACTAGCTTTTATGTCCCGCCGTTGGCCAAGAATGTAAAATTTGTAAGAAATAAGCAATCGTTTTTTATAATATTGTCACCCAATTATTTTGCAATATCGGACTATGAAAAGTGGTTTGAAATTTGATTGAGTTTAAGCATTGTAAAATGTTCAAGTGTTGGCCACAACCCATTCTTTTTTATATATTGCTATAAAGTGTGAATGAAGTATAATATACAATTTCTGCACGCATGGACTATGCGAAATGGTTTTAAATATATGACTGTTTATCAACGTTCTAAAGAGATTGGTTTGGCCACAACCCCCATTTTTAAATATTATCATCGAAAACAAATTGTAATATGTACCTATTGAAAATTTAGTAATTTTGGATGTTGGAATGTGGTTAAAATTTGATTAAATCATGTACCGAAAAGATCTAGCGTTGGTCACATCCCATTCGTTTTTATATTTTTTCATCAAGTGTGCATTATATTTTTGCACAATTAGACTGATAGACTTAAAATTGATTCAAAAGTCTACATTAAAGAAGAAGAAGAAGACTTAAACTATAGTAAATAGTTTTTAATTTGAATATAAACGTTGTGAAGAGTTCAGTTATGGCCACAACCCCCATTCTTTAAATATCGTCAACGAAATCAAATATGAAGGTGTTGAAATTTATTCAAAATAGGATGATATAAATGGTTTAAATTTGATTAAACAAAAGTATTGAAAAGATTCTAGTGCAGGTTATATCGTCACATCCCACATCCCATTCGTTTTTACATATGTATTTTCATCAAGTGTGCATATCGTTAATAATATTTCTGCACAATAGACTATTAGACTTAAAACTAACCCAAAAGTCTAAATAATAAAGAGAAGAATAAGTATAAGAATATAAGAAATAGTTTGTATAAAAAACTATCCCAATGGTCTACATAAAATAAGAAAACATACACAAAATAGAAGAATTAGACTATTGGAAATAGACTGTATAAAAACTGACTAAAAGGTCTTCATAAAAAAGAAGATTAATCTATAGGAAATAGTTTTGTATAAAATTCAACAAAGAAAACGAAGAAAAAGACTAAAGGAAATAGTTTGTGTAAAAACTGTAAAGTCTACATAAAATTAAGAAGAAAAAGAATTAGACTCCATGAACCGTCGCTTCAGACCCTTCAGTACCTCCCGTCCCTTCAATCCATCATTACCTCCCTTCGAATCAGGCCCTTCAGTACCTCCCGTCCCTTCAGGCCCTTTTATACCTCCCATCCCTTCAGGCCCTTTAGTGCATCCCATACCTTCATTGCATTCCGTCCCTTCAGTCGCTTAAGAAATGTTTAAATCCAGAAACCATCCTGGAAGAACCTCGAAGAGATGAAAGGACCTTCTATTCCCAGGATACTCCACCTTCAAAGGTAAAATGACTAAATACACGAAGAAGAAGAAGAAATAAGTTTAAATCCAGATACCTGCGAAGATATGGAAGGAAAATTGGACCTTCTTCTCCCAGGATAGTCCACCTTCATAGGTAAAATGACCAAATACACGATTAAGAAGAAGAAGAAGAAAAAAGTTTAAATCCAGAAATCTGCGAAGAGAAGGAAGGACAGTTGGACCTTCTTCTCTCAGGATACTCCAACTTCATAGGTAAAATGACCAAATACACGACGAAGAAGAAGAAGAAAGTTTAAATCCAGAAACCTATGAAGAGTTGGAAGGAAAATTGGACCTTCTTCTCCCAGGATAGTTCATCTTCATAGGTTAGATGACCAAATACACGACGAAGAAAACGAAGAAAAAAGTTTATATGCAGAACCCGTCCTGGAAGACCTGTGAAGAGATGGAAGGACAGTTGGACCTTCTTCTCCCAGAATACTCCAACTTCATATGTAAAATGACCAAATACACGATGAAGAAGAAGAAGAAGAAAAAAATTACATCTAGAAACCTGCGAAGAGATAGAAGGAAAATTGGACCTACTCCTCCTAGAATAGTCCACCTTCATAGGTAAAATGACCAAATACACGATGAAGAAGAAGAAAAAAGTTTAAATCCACAAACCGTTCTGGAAGACCTGCGAAGAGATGGAGGGACAGTCGGACCTTCTTTTCCCAGGATATTCCCCCTTCATAAGTAAAATGACCAAATACACGAAGAAGAAGAAGAATAAGAAAAAAGTTTAAATCCAGAAACCATCCCGGGCATACGCTCGACAATTCACCAAAGTTTCATTTTAATCGGACAAACGGTTTAGGAGTACATCGCATACATGCATAAATAAACAAATAAAATAATTTTCCGATAGAAAATCAGTATATTGTTGATTTGTAAGTAAATAGTAATAGGTAGGTACCTACCTACAACAATGTTCTAAATTAATTCGATTCATAACTAATTTTATTTGAATATCAGAATCTTTCCGTTACCATACTAACCATTCCAATTCGTTAAAAATATCAAATGGTTTGAGACTTTTTTGAATATGTAGGTACCTACATTGGTTTGTTCGATGCCATAAAAATGAAAATTGTCAGAAAAATCAAATATTATATACAAATTATGCAATTTTATTATGCCTATATCTTTACTAATAATAAACACATTTTTACAATATATGTCTTAAAACTCGCTGTAATGTCTTGTGTTTCATTTTATTATTTCATAATTACATTTATTTCAAAGGTTTATTATTTTCAAGAACATATTCATTCGGTAGAAAAATGAAATATTGTATGAAAAGATATTAAAATGGCGGCGTTTATGTACAAAACGCTTACTTTAAAAATAAGTTAAACATTGTAATTATACAAAATATTCACCATTTTTTTCACTTAAACGCTAAGTTATACTTGAAAATATATTTTTTTCGTGTAAATACGTACTTCTAACTTTTAAACTAACAGATATTTGCGTGCAAAATGTACACTTTTTTGACAGATATGACTTGGAAAATTTTGTATGAAAAAAATAATTATTGAAATATTTTTAAAATTCAGCATTTTTATCGCATTATTTTTAGCGTGACACTGCATCAGGTATACTGGTACACGTTCGCACATAAATTAGATTTTTAGATGCTCTTGGTTTTTCAGAAGGCGTGAAACAAACACACACACACACACACACATACACACACACACACAGACACTAACATTTTGATTGCTTTATTACTTTAGATTAAAGTTATTTAAAGTTTTTGTTAGATTGTATTTCTTGTACTCTATTATGGAAATATTAAAAAATATATTTGAGATGAAATTGATCAAGTATTTGCTGAAAACCGAAGGTTTCCTGGATACGGTAAAACATAAATTTAATAAACAGGTAATTTAAAATTGATTTTTTTTATATATATACACAATATACACATACTTAAGAATTGTGGATTTAAGTGATGACCAGAACCCACTCATTAAGGTTAAACAAACGAAGAATATAATTCGGATTAAATGACCTCCGAATTTGCAGACACAGCACCAAGTAGTTCCAAACAAAGTTAATATAGACGAAGCACAACTTAGAAGTTAAACTACTATTTGAGTAGCGATAATTATATCATATAAGTACTGAATTATGTAAATATTGATATTTCGCTATGAGTTTGAAGAGTAAACTCGAAAGTTTCAGATACGTACTTAAATAATTTTACGTCCTTTTTAGATCTTCTGTAAACCTAACTGATATATTAAAACTATAATTTAATATTTTTCTTACTAACATTATTACTTATTTGATTATTATATTTACTTCTACCTTATTTACATACATAGTTTAAGAATTTACTTTTCCTTACTTGCTATTGTTTATTTTTTTTTAATTTTTGTGCTTGCATTGTTTTTAGCTTATGTTTTTATTTTACTCGTAAATAATAATTGTGTAACACATGACTAGGTTTAAAAACGTAAATAAAAAAAATGTTTGCTTTTATTTCATACCCCAATTTTCTTAAATAAAAAAACCATTTATGTATTTATTTTTTTCTGCACAATATTTCATTTTGACTTTAGAGATGTTTCAGAAAATTTTAATAGTGTGACATCTGTGCGATAGCATTATTGCCCCATGTATAAGGACTGTTGTTTTCATTGTTTTCAAACCAATTTCTCAATAGATGGCGTTACACAAATTACTGGTCAGAAGTATTTTAAATAGGTACTTACTGTACTATCTTGTCGGACATATTGTACAATAATAAGAGCTACATGGACCAGGTGATCGACGACATGTACTGTAATAGCTATGTGGAGATGAAGAGGCTGAGTAGAAGAGAGGCAGCCATAGCTGTTACAAACCAATCCTAGGATTGAAACTGATAAGAAGAGAAAGTATCAACATTAATTTTATAATCAAGTTCATCCCTTTACTAAAATAGATGTCTGATATTGTTAATTATGTCCTTGTTATTAAAAGTATCTTCGCTATGTGGTATACTTTATTACACACAACCAACGGTGTTATGTATGAAATCATCCATCAATTATATAAAATATAATCGTTCTTTTCCATTATCCTTTATTGTTTACTAACCTGTCTGCGCTCATAATATTAATCTGTCAACGTGGTGGTGTTGCATGAAATAAAAATAGCCTTCAAAATTAAAAACGGGAAATGGCGGAAAAATACTAAATAAAATTTATATTTTTCAAAGTCTAATGGCGGCGTTACACAGAAAATTTTATAGGCATAACTTGACGCGTGAACATTATTTTTTTATTCTATGAAATGTTGCCACATGTTCAAGGGTGTTTTTTTTACATATTAATCAATTTAGAAGCTGTAGTAGGCTTAATAGTATTTTTTTCTTCAATACCATCAAAAGATAAGTCTTTGAAATAAAGAAAAGTTTATTTTTATGTCTTTATTCTATTGCGTGAGTTTTTTGAAATGAGAATTTGTTTGATATTTTTCTTTTTACATTAATTTTAGTTATAACTCTTTTTTTTTGTAAGTAACTAAAAATCTACAGACTAAGTTTTTTTTACTTTATTAATTACTTATCTTGCTTAAAAAATCTAAATTTTACCCTTGCTTCACGGAAAAATCTATGATTTACAATATTTTTTCGTGTACATTAGAAGGTAATTTAATATGTGCTAATTTGTGTACATCCATGTGCCCAGGGTATCTATACAAGGACCCTCATTAGATTTGATGAAACAAATTACAATAAAAACCACAAAAAATATAAATACCGAAATAACATACATTATATAACATGCAAAGAAATGAGAAATTAGTAAAATATACCACTATTCGTGCTATAAAAACGACAAAAAATAATTTATTTTTATTAATAGTGCATTTTTTATTTGGGAGTATTCCGTTTTTTATTCAATTAAAATAAAAAAAATATGCTTTTAATTCTACATATAATTTTACTAGTTTTACGTCGATATCTATTTTGCCTTGTTAGGGCGTCTCCTAACAAGGCGATATAGCTATCGACGTAAAAATAATATATTGTATGTAGAATCTAAAACATATTGTTTTAATTTTTACTGAATAATTTACTGTCGAATTTTTCCTAATTCAAAAGTATCATCATAACATATAAATTATGCAAATAGAAAAATAAATCGCTTGATATTATTTGAGAATTCGAATGCGCATATTTGATTACTTATAACAGAATGTATACTAATACGTAAATAGATTTTGTCAATTTAAAATGATTAGAATACATGCATCAACGATGAAAATGACGATGATGACTTAATTAAAGTGAGTGCACTTATGATTAGAATGCCTTTAATAACGATTTAAATGCGTACAATAACTAAAGACATGAACTATTCGCGTTATTTTTTTGGAAAAGAGGTGTTATTTTTGTAGAAAAGCGAAAAGTTGTGTTATTCTTATGAAAAGCGTTATTATTTTCTAAAAAAAAATTAAGAGCAATCAACAATCAATTAAGATTTAGATTTAAGTTACTCGTTCACTATAAATGATAATATTAAATCAAATTTTAATAAGAATCAAAACAAACAATCGCCATCGTAGCCAAGACGTTTTTTTTAAAGTTTATTCTTCTGTCTGCCAAAACAGTGTTTTAGGATGATAGAAACATATAGGAATCACGTAAGGTAGGTACCCATATGATATTACATATAGCTTATATTGTCAACAAATTCTTATGGTCAGAATTGTTTATTTTAATTTAGCTATATTTAATTCATTGACTGTGTAGAGTTCACCAGCAGAAATTTGAGTAGTAATAATTATTTTTTAATTCTGCCTTTTCGGTGGATAATTGCTGTGTATTTTTTACGAAAATGTTCAAAAAGAACCTAGTTTCAGTGTTGTCAAAAGCGCAAAATTCGCGTTATTTGCGTAAATCGCGAAGAAAATTGGGTTTATCGCATTCGCGAATTATTTAGGTCTCTACAAATGACTTATATACCTACATAGCTTCACGAAGAAAATATTTTTCAGCGTTGTCTCAGAGAAAATGCTCTCGATTCTCGTGGAAAAGCGTCTTAATGTTTACAATGGGTATCTGAAGATGTGGAGGGAAGCCATTTTTCAAAGGAATTATAATTAAACACCAGTCATTAATTCATATTGTCAAAAAGTATAACTTGAAACGGAAAATATGCTCAGAGGCACGAGAAATGAAAATCCCTTACAATTGCCGTTCTACACAAGATAAATTTCACTCTCTTGGCCTCTTTTATTATGTCCCCATCAAGAATACTTATTTTTCTTCTCTCTCCTTTCTTGTTTTCTTTACTTCGCCTACCTATTGACCCCTTTGGACACAGGGTAAATGGAAATGGTTATACTTCCGCGTATTCATATCGTTTACCATATAAGTTGTACCTACCTTTTAGGGTACGGGTTTAAGTGGTTATAAAAATAATATAAATTTTATTGCGAAATAATAGAGACGTAGAAATAAGATTCCATATTTTTATTAATTCAATATGTATTGCTCACAAGAAGAATATACGTCACAGACTACCCACTGTATTTAAATATGTATGAAAACAGTAAAATGAATGAAGACATTCATTTTACTGTATTTCAAGAAATTCATATCATAATCGGGACCTATCTGTCATTGACTGTTACCTGTTATCGCAATGTTCACTAATTATGCCTTTTCATTGAATTCCTTTATAAATCCAATTTTTTTGAAAATTATATACATATTTTTATCGACAAACTTTTTAACATCTCAATCGAGATCAAGTTGGGATATTATAAAAGAACCAAGAACTCAAGGCACCTACAGGAAATACGACCTGTCATCGGATCACTTTATGCGCTTGCGCAACGTTCAACAATTACCTATGCCTTATTGAGTTCACTTATCAATATAATTTTTCTAAAAGTTCTGTATATTTGAATTATGTGTAACAATTCACCTGAAAATAAGAAATTATTACCATAACCATTTTTGAATTTGTCGTCTTACTCTATAGATGGCAATAGTAATAATGTCTTATTTTCAGGTGAATTGTTACACATTATTCAAATATATAGTAGAACGTTCAAAATTACATTGATAAGGGAACTCAATAAGAAGGCATAATTGGTGAACATTGCGCAAGCGCATAACGTGATCGCGTAAACCAGCCGATGACAGGTCTCAAAGCCCTGTAGGTGCTTTGAGTTCCTGGTTATTCTATAACATTCCTGTTGGCGCAGATGACAGATAATTCCTTTTTGTACCTATCCTCATCTTCCTGACATACCTTAACCCCATCATACCTGAACGTGGCAACAATAATCTTGCCTGGCTCTGTCTGCGCGCGAGCCAACCACGTTCTTCAGTCTCGCAAATACGCGTCTCAATTACACATCTCGTGTTACACAAGCGCCGTGCGCAATTCATATAAAAACGATTGAAATACGTTCGCGGCATTCGCACGTAAAGTACAGACAATTTGTGAATATATTTTATTGAATCAGTGACGAGAAGGAAGAATTAACGCGACAGAGAAAAGATAGAAAACAGCTGGCACAGTAAGTCCACTCCTTTCATTTTCCATCTTGTCCTATTTGCTCTTTGCCAATATCGCACAATTCCAACTTCGTCTCTATTGAGATGTTAAAAAGTTTGCCAGTAAAAATACCGTTTGACTCCCGACTGGAAAAAAAATCCAATGTTAGGGAATATGCAATTAAAAAAATTCGAGTTACATATATACATTATACATGCATGTTAATCCCGGTGTAGACACAGTTTTAAATTGTATTTTCAGTCTGGATCTGTGAGAAGATTCATATCGTAAGTCTCCAGACTGTGGCAATTTGTAATTGGGTGCGCATTAAATTAATATTTGACAGAGTATCACTGTTAGTTGCCCGAGAAGTAATATAAAATAAAAATAAAATAAATGTATTTTATTCCGATCATTACTTATGTACGCTTTATATTACTTCATATTTATAAAGGTATTTTCACCCACTTGTTTAAGTGTCGTTGGCACTTTCAAAAGGGCACTTTTCACCTTAAATAAAATATGCACGGAATTAACTTGGAGGGACGAAATGTCTTGACATTAATTATTTATTGATCCGCTGATAAACTTAAAGCAATATTGGTTGGACCATGATGTGACATGAACTATTCAAATACATTATAATAAAACATAACAACAACTAGGTATGCGAAAAGGTAAGTATGTAATATTATTAATGATCAGCTTTCAGAAGGTTGACTTGTAAATGTATTAATACTTAACTCGATATATGCATAGAAAATATAACACTCTTTAAATGAAGTTGACACTTTGAAAAGGATTAAAGATAAACCATTATACACAATGATATATAAAAAAGATAGATACATTAATAATTACCAAATAAAGTTACTTGTGTTTAAATTCGGTAAACAAAAAGTAATGCGCATGGTGGAAAAGATTGTTACTTAATCATAGATAATATTTATTTCATATAAACTACCTTGTTTATTTCCAATCATTATTAATTCAAAATCATTATAAATTCTAAACTTATCAACTTGAAATATAACCTTAAGTCCACTTAACACCATTTTTGATACTGATAATAAATTTCTCCTCAAATCTGGGACATAATATACATTTCTAATGGTACAGTTATTATGTTTTTTACCAACATAACTTATTGCTTTAATGTGTCCAACCCCTATGGCTTTCAGTGTTACACCATTCTTTGCTGCTGCAATACACTTAGGTTCTGTAAGTTCAATATATGTTGAAAAGTAATTTTTGTTATTAATCAAATGATCTGACGATCCTGAATCTATGCACCATTCGATTCATCATCACTCTTGCACAAAAAGGCTATATCTGTTGTTTGATGTTCTGATGTATTTTCTGTTTGATGACCTCCACTATGATAAACTTGGCTTCCTCTTCCGTGTGAAGTACTAGGCCCATATCTTGAATTACTTGACGTATTTTCATAACCTCGATGATTTCCTCTACCTCTTCTGAAGTTTCTTGAAAATTGTTGTAATTTTAATACTGGTGAATATATATTTTCAAAATCTTCTTTCTGTTGGAATCCTCGTATTTCTTTTTCATCAATATTTTTCTTTGAGAAAATCCATTTTGTGTCTAATAAGTTTTCTTTTTCTGGCATCGGTACAATCTTCCATGTTTGACTTTCTTCTAAAATTTTTAATTCTTGATCAATTGCATTTTTCCATTCTTTTCCATCTTCTCGTTTGTCAATTTCTTGATAACTCATTGGAACGTCTCCCTGATTCATCATTAATGCAAACATCGCTTCATCATCATTTTCGCTCATATTTATTTCATAATCTTTATAAGCTGCAAAATAGTTAAAAAATATTTATAGCCTTCTCTGCTTATAGGGGTGATGGGTCCACAAACATCGATGTGCACTAACTCTAAATATTATTGTTACTATTTTTAAGTAAACACCATTTTATTTAACACATTTTTATTATTTCACATTATCAAATACATGACATCTTCCTTATTATATATTAACCATAGATCATATAAAAATATGCTTTGCTTATTTCAACAAAGATATAGGTTAAGGAAATAACCTTGCCTCGATATTATTTGTTTATTATTTGTATTATTTGTGTTTGATAATAGTTTTAATAGGCGTGATGACAGTAAGAAAAAATCATTGAAATTATGATTTTATAAAATAAAATATGTTATAAAGATTTGAAAAAATATATTTATTTTCATTTTAAAAGAGCGAATAATATTAATATTATTAAAATAAAAATACAAAATATGTTTGTCCGCCATTTTATGTGAAACACCAATCAGAGCGCATGACGTCACCATATTGTTACTGTCAATTGTGTTTGTTACTGTCAACTGTAGTGTTGTTCGAAATGGCTATTTTTTTCATAACAAGCTATATGGAATATGCTGCTTATTTTTAACATGCTATTTTTATTTATTGATTTATTTGGTTTATTTGGGACAATAAACCAAATAATATCGCTATCCGCTCTATTGAATCGTTGACGCATATGTTATAACACGCACCGAGTATTGTAACGTGGTGGAGAATATTTAACGTTTCAGAAATAAATAACTTGGTGGCTTTCATTGCTTGATTATAAAATAAAATGATGTTATTATATTGTTTGTGGGAGTTGTACAGTGTTACATGAGGTTGAAATGGAAATACACAATGTATTATGATGAATCTAATATACATATGGGATAATTGTTATGATTCATATACATATTATGATTAATATATTAAAAAAAAATAGAATGTTATGTAATAGGTGTGATGACTGTAAGAAAAAATCATTGAAATTATGATTTTAAAAAATAAAATAGGTTATAAAGATTTAAAAAATGTACTTATTTTCATTTTAAAGGAGTGAATAATAATATTATAAATATAAAAATACAAAATGTGTTAGTCCGCCATTTTATGAGAAAAAACAATCAGAGCGCACGACGTCATAGTATGGTCGCGTCAATTCTTCTGATAGTCTTCAATACAATATACGCATTAATTGTCGGTCTGGACAATGTTTATTTTGGTGTTTTTGATATATTAATATTTTAATTAGGTACTTAAAACTAAAACAAAACAATAAAATAGCAATGGAACAAGGATTCATCAAAGCAAATAGTTTCAATTTACCTAGATACTCGCCTACCTATCGGGGGATACTATGGGCCGGTATTACAGTGTCAGTTTAAGAGCTAAACTCAAGTTTCACAAAAATATAGCGTATTACAGTGTCCGTTTAGGCCTAATCTTCCCTCAAATATGTCACTAAAACGACAAATATTTAACTCAAAGTTTCTGGCAGATTAAGTACTTAACTGTGAGTAAACTGTCATTTGCTAGGCAACTCGTGTAGTTTCAGTTTCTATCACTAGAGGCGTTAGGCAACGTGTGTAGTTTCAGTGTTGTATCACTAAAGGCGTTAGTTGTATCGACGGTGGCGCCACACAACAAAACAAACTGACAGCCGTATTGAACATGGGCATTTAAAAGCATTATTTTGGTGAAAAAAATTAAATTTACCATGTTGGATAATAAAACAATGGTATTTAAAGTCGTAGCGTCCCGATTTGTATTTCGTATTATTTGAGGTTATTTAAATTTGACAGATAATAACCACAGAAAAAGTGAAATATGTCTATAATTGAAGATTTAGTAACTGACATGTTATATTGCACTGTAATACGGAAATGGATTCAATCTCCCCTTAACATTAATCTTGAGTTTAACAAACTCAATGAGTTGAGGGCCGACTGTAATATCGGGCCTAAGTTTATTGTATTTTGTATGTAACTTAGTTCTTATTGAATAAATAAATAAATAAATAATGAACGCTCGCAACGTATGGTAAACTAATTTAGTTTTAGTATTCTACAATTTTTGTCACGCGATGGTGAGCTGACGAACGTTCGACATGTTATGATGCTGGTCACTGCCAAACTAAACTAGCAAGCTATATTTTTTTCATGCAATGAAGCGATTCGCAAAACGACGGCGATTACGCGAAGCATGCGTTTTAAAACATCGTTACAATTTTAGCAGCATACGAATTATTACATAGCGCTCGTTATTTGTATTGTGTTAATAACAAGCTATATTTATCTGCTATCGTTATTTTTAGCAATAGCAGCCATAGTAGTTATTTTTCTGCCTGTCTTAACTACTCTTAACTAGAATGGAACTTTTGATGGTCGGATATTTCTTTGCGTCGAACAAAGACTTTTGTTCATCAGAATTTCGAAACGTAAAAACTTAATAATAAGTACATATAAGTACTTTATTTATCTGTAATTTAAATACAACTTACATCTCGAAAATCGATAAAATATGCTCCTTCTTCTCTCTACATTATGTGTTCATAAGCTAAAAACATACGCGGGAAACGTATGATGGCCTATTTTGACGTTTGGACATTAATGAAGTTCTTTATATGCTTATTGCCTAAATAATGGTAAATATTATATTATTGAGAGCTAAAAGTGGGGGAACAAATACTGTACTTCATTGTAAACGCGTACTTAATAAAATACACTTATGTCTCGCCGTGCGAAATTTAATCACTTATTTCTCTTTTTTTTCGCGTGGGACGAAAACATATACCTCAGTAGGTGTTTTTTTCGTCGTGTTTGTACATTTAGGGACCGCACAACACTTATGCACTTTTGAATGGATTATAAATACACAAATCGTCCTAGAATACATATATTACATATAGTAGTGATATGCAGTTTACAATATCGTGACGTCACCGTCAGGGTCGGCAGCCGCCATGATACTACAAGCGTTTTTTGGCGTAAATGTCAAATTTGATTTTAAAATGGCGATTTTTGCTACTAAACCTTTATTTTATGAAGAAATGTATATATATTTGAAAACAGTGAATGCGTAAAAACATCGTGAGATAGTTTTTCAAAATTAGTCATCATGCCTATTTTCACTTCAATGAAGTTAATTAATTTATGATTGATAATATATATTTCAATAAAGAGCGGTGCGGTGCGTTTGTCAAGATGTTCGACATTTACCATTGATTAATAATATGTACTACGTACAGTACATATTTACATATGATTCAATGACATTTACACAGAATAATTTGAAGTACTTCAAAATTAGGAAAACAACATTATAATTAAACGGAATACTTTTTCACTTTATGTTATACCTATTTGAAAATATGTTTTTCTCGTATACATTCGTACTTCTGACATTCAAATAAACAAAATAATAATTTGCTCACGTTAGAGTAGGTACACTTTTTGACGTAAAGATGAAAAATAACACCGTAAAACACTAAAAACTTGATTTTTTATTAGTCTACTTAACTCACTGTTCGTAAAAGAAGCGATGTGCAGAAATATATTTCCTTTAAAATATTATAGTTTATGATTGATGCTTGAACGAAATAAATAAATAACCATATAAATAAAATTGAGGTGTTAAATTAAAAATACCGCTAGATAATTATTCAATATACATACAAACCAGTGTAAAAATGGCAAACATCGTGAAGCCTTAGTTGAATTCGTTACAATCAAAGACCTTACATATTTCAATTTACGTTTGAAATTGTCTTTCCTTTGCCAGTCATAATAAAATCGCGGCAAAGAGAATTTTCAAACAGACAATTCCACTATGAACTATGTACTTTAACGTTATGGTTTAATAATTCAATTTGGTGTGTACATATGTATCTACCAATTTCTACTTTGGTATTTACCACAAACAATCTAGTTTCTTTTGGGCGTCTTAATTAGGAAGTGTATTGCTTTCAGCAACCGCCTTCACAGTCTCCTGAGACACCCTGTTCAATTTTCTTATTACCGAGTTTCAAATCTTTTGTACAGAATTAGAACAGCGAATAAAAAGAGGAAAAAAGCCGAAATAGCCAATTAACCTAGTTGTTTCATAATTACGAAGGTATTTGTTCAATTTCATAATAAATATTTACCCGTGTAATCTGACATTTCCAAGGATCGGTCATGTTTGCTCTTCATAGTATATCAGTCTAAGGCTGAGTTGTTTCAATAAAAGTATTAATAATAGTATAATAACTTTTAATTTTATTTACACTGACAGCGTTTACTATGTAGAATTCCATTTTTAAAATAAATTAAACACTTGTTTTTCTTTCTACATTTATTTTTACTCTCCAGAACGACCGTTTCGCCTGGTGAAGGCCTTTTCAACTGGTCAATTCTTAATGATAAGGCCTTTTCAACCAGTTGAAAAGGCCTTCACCAGGCGAAACGGTCGTTCTGGAGAGTAAAAATAAATGTAGAAAGAAAAACAAGTGTTTAATTTATTTTAAAAATAGTATAATAGTTAAAATACTTTGATTTCATAAAATTGTTCAAAATTGTGTCGTTTGACGGCATTAGATTTCAATGACACAGCAAAAAGTATTGCACAATTTTATGAAATCAAAGTATTTTAAGTATTTTTTTTTTTATTATTATTGAAACCAAACAAAATATAACAATATAGTTACAAACAATAAAATATTACAAAAAAGTACAATTTAAATAAGTTATATATGAAACATTTTTTTATAGGATTATTTGGTATATACCACCTCACTAAGTATACTTGTAAATATTAATTATGACTGTAACCTTATAATTCTATGTTATTGTATTTTGTTTATTTAAATGTTAAGTATTTACATACATATTTCATAATTCATTTTTTCAATAAGTCATCTTTCCATATTTGAATATTTTTTTGTTTTGATATTATTTTTGACATTAGTGTGATAGAAAGAAAAATATTAAAATGTTGTGAAAATAAATACATAAATGTCGTTTCTCGCACAGGTGACTCGACAGTAATTAGAGCAACACATGAAGGTAGGTAATTTTATTTTACAAAACTAAGAATTTACTAATAACAAATTACAAATAATATTTTGAAAATTAATACACAAATGTATTCAACCTCACTAGGAAAAAACCTGTATGGAGCATAGAATTATAATGTACAGAAGCCGCGTCTAGTAAAAATATCGAATTCAAATGTATGCCAAGTTTTTTTTATATGTGTGTGTGAGGCGCTAGATCGGTTGGTCTACGTTTTATGTAGGTGTGCGTATCGGTAGGTGGACGTATACTAGAAATTCGTCTGTTTCCTCGTAGTTTTAGTTGGCATACATTAATTGCGCTGACTAGGTATCTCTATCATATATAATCTAAGGTATGGAGGTTAAATATAATCACATTTTTGCTAGCGACATAAATACAGAGTTTATTGAGTCGTATATTATAATTCTATGATTGAGTCTAACATTTTACAACAATAATAGATATCAACAGTACATATTATATAGGTATATATATCGATACAAAACAAAATGTATAAAGTGTATAGGGCGACCATGATTAATACAGATGAAGAAAAAATATAAAATAAATTAAATATAAATTAAATTTCTAAGTTCTAGATAAAAGTAAAAATTCGAAATTATATTATAAAAATAACCCTATGGAAATAACACAGTTTTTGTTAGATTGTCAGAGAGGTCATGTTTTCATAGTCTCATGTCAATCTATTATCTTATTATATTTATTTTTTATTTATTTATTTATTATATAAAATACAATTTTCCTTAAATCTAGTAACAAAGAATTTTTTTTTTAATACAATATAATATATTTAACTTAGGTTACATAATAGTTACCAGATATATTTCGATGCCAACTTCAGAGATGCATAATGGTCAAACTTAGACCTATCCTTTTAAATGACTTTTCACACACAAAAATAAATAATCAAATTTTTAATGTCAAAGAACTAAATATCTTTTACTATTCCAATTCATAGTACTGAATTTTTAGCTCTTCATTTCAGCAAGGCAATGGAATAGTCCAAGTCCTGATATTACGTCAGCAATCCCCCATTAAACGTATTTAATAAAAGCAATTAAATCAATCTGATAATACTTGATTTCTTCTTCCTCTTCGCCTCCTTTCTTTATTCTTTTGTTTTCCTTTCATTGCTATGAACTGTTATTATATTCAATATATTTTTTCTTTGTTTTTTGCTTTTCTTCTGTTATTTTTGTAATCTTTATTGTACATATTTATTTATTTATGTCATGTCATAACCTTATTGCCATAGTACACATTGTATTGTATGTTCTCATCAACTTTGGTAGGTTGGAAGATATAGCTGTTTAGCAATACACCCGCCAGTGTGAAAATTATGTGTACAAAAAGATGAATGAATAAATATTTTTATGCTAGCCTGTTTTAAAATTAATTAACCATGAATACGACCATTTAACTGCCATAGAAAACACCCTATTGAAAAATTCAATTCTAGATAGCAAAATAATTACGAAGATAGCTCTTGTTTCATTTTAAGGAAATTAAGAGTTAAATGCAATCACCTACAAATAACATAAACACGGGAACAGTAAGTGTTTATGTATTTTTCTAATTAAAGACCAAAGACCAATTAATTTATTAATATATAGCAAGTAGATGTTACCTTATTTTGTATTTCAAAATAAAGATTCGATTGAAAGAGCAAGGTTGTGACATTTCATCTCCAAAAATACTTGGCAGGAAGAGAACGCCTTCAATCTTTTTCTTGCGTAGCACTTAAAATATAAAATAGTCGGAATGGATGTGTTCTACATTTTTTATACGGTCCACATTCTTTCAGCGAATATATACATATATCCTTTATCTTTACTTCTTTATGCAGGGGTTTCATCGTGGCTTCATCCCTTTTATTATTCATAACTTTTACCCTTTGAATATTCAAAACCCTGACTGCTTTATTAGCATCTAACAACATACTGTATCAGTTATTACTATATAAACCATACCAAATCAAAATATACATATTGTTTAAATACAAATGTAAAGTGATTTGATATGATATATTGCGTAATAGTCTAATAGATAGCAACGTCAAAAAACAATTATTTTTTTTAATAGCTGGTTTTTTATTGAACCTGGGAGTGATTGCGTTTACCAATGAGCATCCCCTTTCTATAAGTGAAAATCGGAGATATTAGTATCATGTGCATGTTTGTGGGTCCTTACAATGAAACTTCTGATTACAATGAAACTTGGTGATTTGTTCAGCTCATAACTGGGAAGATTTCTGTAAAAAAATCTTCTTATTTTTATTTACATATTTCAGAAACACTTTTTATTTATCGTATGGGTTAATCACATACACATCATAATAAAACAAAGTTTAGATACAAAAATAATAGTAATAAGTACAAGTAGGCTTGCTTGTCAAGGTTTAATGTCAATGATTAAAATATAATTCGTCGTTGAGTCACTCAACAATAAGAAGTCCCTGTAATCTCCCGCGTACGCCCTGAGGTCACACTCGGACACAATGTGGTCCATAGTCTGTCTATCCGCCCTGCAGTCACATCTAGGGGAGTCCAACCAGCCACATTTGTGAAAAAAGTCAGCACATCTGCATGTCTGACTTTTTTATATACACTATGCACATATTTCATAAACGGACGGATTTTAAAGGTAAATATAACATACAAGTACAAATTATATTGAAATAATGTTAAAATCAGCATTGAACAATCGACGAGCATCTATGAGACGATGCATGGATGTAAAGGAAGCCAGAAATGTGTGCAAAAATAGAGGAGTATGGCGCTCGGTTCTCTCTGCTTACCCCGTAAGGGACATGGCGTGATGATATGTATGTATGTATGTTAAAATCTGCAATTTTCACATGAAAAGAGGATGCGCACTGGTAAACGCAACCACTCCCAGGTGCCATACTTACCTTTTTCTCGGACGATATTTTATATTTTAAATATTCTATATTGTATTTTTTTACATTTCGATGAAATAAAAATGATTCAAGGCAAGGCAATCAATCAAGCAAGTCAATAATCACGTCATCTCAATCCAATCAAATATTTAAAGGTAAACTAAAAAAACTTTATTTGTCAAATAGTTCCTGAATTCCTTCTATATCCTTCCGTAACCTCCTTTTCCTCATTGCTATGTGAGGTGTTATTTTTATTATTCTTTTTTTTTTAAACTCTCTTTTCATTTTTTTTTCTCTTTGTATTTTTTATATTTTTTAATCTTTTATGTTATTTTTTATCAATTTATTTCTCAATAAATTAGTATTGTACCAATTTAACTTAGAGACTTCACGTTGCTCGGGTTGGTTGGAAGAAATTGCCTTATGGCAATAAACCTGCCTTTGTACACATATACATAAATTATATAAATAAATAAACAAATAAATAATATGTGGCAACTTGTTATCAGGAACGTTTTTTTTTTCATAACACATACAATTTGCTTAGTAATACAAAAGAAGTGAAAATATCGTTTTATTATAGTAGGTAGGTACCTTAATATTAAAGAAAATTGTCTCAATATAATTTATACTTAAATAAAAGGAAACAATTAAAAAGCTTTCAAGAAGGTCTGTCATAGTTATGGAGCATTACTATTGGTTGATTCCCATCAAGTTTTTTTTTACACAGATCTCGATCACACATTTGATGCTTTTAATTTAAAAAGATCAATGATAGTCCACGAGTGTGAATCTTTTATTCGTATTTTGTTCTTTTCGAACTATGGTGTAGAGATTGTCAATCTAGAGGGCTCCATGCTTTTCTTTTCGTGCTATGCATTTTTTTTTGTTGTCGATCACTTAGCGTTCTGTGAAGGGGCCGTTTACAGTCCCCATATGCAGAGCGGGTGATGGTGGAGTAGCGATACCTAAATATCAAACATACTTTAATGCTATACAAAAAATAATTATTTAAAGTAGGACAGAGACACCAGACGCCTTTAAGATAGGAAGAAGATTGGGAGAAGACCAATATTAAGATGGAAGGGAGAAATAATGAGATATGCGGTTCAGCTTCTTTAAGTGACAAACTGTAGAATGGCGGAAGAAGACAGACAGAGTTGGAGGTTTAAGAAGAAGTAGGCCAAGTTTAGATTTAATGTGTAGTGCCATGGAAAAAGAATAAAACGAGTGGGTTGTGGCCAGCACAAAAACTCCTCACTAACAAGAAACTCCATAAAAAATTCATTATAGTATGGAAAATATTTAGCATTTTTATGAAATGAGTTTCATTAAATTATTTTGACTAAAATATTTTATTATAAAAAATTGAAAACTCTTTAATTACTAGAGAAGCACTTTTCAGATATCCTTCAAAATCTAATGGGGTCTAAGCGAATATTAGATATACAAATTTTCAAAATTTGAAAAGAATTAAATGAGTACTTTAGTCTATAATCGATAAAGTAAAATAAACACGCCGTACATAACACACAGCACATAGCACGCACACACACACAGATACATTGTGATGAAACTTTCAGAATACAATCTCAGCATGATACTAGTTGATAGTCTGCAATATAAAATATAGCTTTAAAAATTGCGAAATCAGAACTCCTCACTATATCCCCTTGGGTTAGTGAGGAGTAAAAACTTTAAGCTGTCTTTCATTTACAATTTATTTGTTTTTGTTGATGTACATTTAATCATTGAATTTGTATTTTTGCCAAATCATTGGTAATATTTTCCAAAAACTTAAGAGAAAAGAATATATTCCCATATAAGACATACAACTTTTCTTCTCTTTTGTCCTCTTCCTAATCCACTTACTCACTCTACTATCACTAATGAAAAGCTTTAAAATATAACGCTTGAGGTCGATTTTTTCCATGTCTGTAGTGAACAGCGATGGGTCAAAAAACTTAATCCAAAGGAAGTGCTTTGCTAAGGATTATGGAAGATAATAAAACAACAAAACGTTGGAAGTATGACAAGCCAGAAACATTTTGCTTAAGATCATTTGTTATTTTCATATTCGTACATTTATTTTAGTAAGAATCAGTATTTATCGTCGCTTTTCAAAGGAGGTGCTTGAAAAATCGTAATATGTTGTTTCAGTACATCACTTATATATTGCTTCAGTTCCTTGTCAAACCATGAATGTATGAACATAGGTCTTACTATTTGCAATTTGTGTTTAATCTGATACTAACCTAGTTTTTTGTATGGCCGAAACTGACTTAGCATCGGATTAAACTCGTTTTTTTCAACTGTCGATTCGTTCATGAGAATTCAATTCTCTGAATGAATCGACATTATTAAACCAAGATGCGTGTACGAAGGAACATTTTGTATGGCGTAGTGTACTTTTTGCATGCAAATAACACCAACTAGAGGCCTCGCAGCATATATGTTCCCATACATGGATTTACTCAGAATTCGGAGTAGAACATTTTATGTGAGTTTTGTGTGTCTGTGTGTGTGTCTGTCCGTCCCCCCTTATAACTTTTGATCCGCTCAATTTACAGAGCCTCAAATTTCAAAATATATAAACAGTTATAGGCCTACAAAACTTTTATACTCAAAATGGTGAATTTTTGTTTCAGTCAGGGGTTATCAACTTTTGAATTTTTGGTTTATTTTTCCATATATCTCAGAAACCATAAAAGCTAAAACGCTGAAAATTGGTACAAGCATAGACAAATATAAAATCTCAAATCGGTTTTTTCAAAAAAAAATCCAGGATTTTTCAAGCATTTTTTATTAAGAAAAATATTTTTTTATGATAAATTTATGAGTTTAACTGCCTGTATTTCCAAATCTTTCAAAAATATCGAAAAAAGCCGAAACACCCCAACTAGATAATTTAATTTTCTATAAAAAAATATTAACAAACGTCAACGCAACAAAGTCAACGCAAACGGCAGCCATTTTGACTCGTCGGTAACGACGACAGCGAATAATTTTACAGATTTCTGTTTTACCAAAAAGGATGAAAATCGCGTTGAAAATAGAACACGTTCTATTTTTTTGCCCATCGCGTTGAAAATCCCGTCGAAAACCTGAAATCCGTTGAAAATAGTGTTCGTGTAAAGTGCACTTAAGAAGCGTGAACAACATACGAACATGTATAAGTCGATGCATGAATATCGACGAGACGATGGATGTGTGCCGGAACGAAAAATGTGGCGTTCGGTTCTCTCTGCCTAGGTATGTATGTAATGAAATGAATTGAAATGATAATATACTATGTGTAGTTGTTCTTATATGGAAATTTACTGCCTCACTAGAAGATTTAACAGAAAAAATATATATACAGAGACCTCTCAGTTATTTGAACCTTTAAAATTGTAATGGAAATGATGAATGGCACCAAGCTTAAGTAGTGAATCTCAGGTTATGAAGGCAGAGAGTAGTGAATTATGTTATGATATTTAACAGTTTATGAGCAGATTGTATTCCACCATTACTTTTCAGCCAGTCTGTTACCAGTTTTTTGAAGTTTGTTACGTCGCGTGAGATATTGTGTTCTACGTCAGGTAATACGCAATTACCAAGTCTATGAGCAAGGAAGGGGTAATGTCGCTGGGCAAAAGTCGTCTTCATTAGTTGGGGTCTTATCTGTTGTCTATTTCGCTGTTGGAGAATACGCAGTCAGGTAAGAATTCCGTCATGTTATTAATGTTATAAATAAATTATTTAGTGTTGAAATGTCTGTGATTAATAAACACATTAAAAAATACTATTGATTTAGCAATAATAGGTATCTACATAATTATATTATTAATATAATAAAAACCTTTTTAATGATTTTACCTTTTTTTCCATACGAAAACGGTTGCGTTAAATTCGACAAAAATTTGCAGAGGATTTTCGCCAATCAGCATAATATTATCACAAGCTTTAGCGAAAATAACAACAACAAAAAAACATGTAATTGTGTACGTTAAAGGGGAGATAAAAATATACAGAAAACAAAACGTAATCGGAAATGAAATAAAAATGATGAAATAAATTGTTCGGTACATTGAATACATCCGGAGTGGATACAGCATACACATGTTACCTTCTGCCCTTATTTCTATAACCTAACCCCATCCCCCAAACACTTTTACTCTAATTGCAGGAAAAAGAGTGGAACACGTATGGAGCAAAAAAATATATAAAATTTGTTTAGCAAATATTTGTTTGGTTACGAAAATGTGATTCACAATGCACAAGTCGAGCGTGATTCACAATGCACAAGTCGAGCGTGATTCACAATGCACAAGTCGAGCGTGATTCACAATGCACAAGTCGAGCGTGATTCACAATGCACAAGTCGAGCGTGATTCACAATGCACAAGTCGAGCGTGATTCACAATGCACAAGTCGAGCGTGATTCACAATGCACAAGTCGAGCGTGATTCACAATGCACAAGTCGAGCGTGATTCACAATGCACAAGTCGAGCGTGATTCACAATGCACAAGTCGAGCGTGATTCACAATGCACAAGTCGAGCGTGATTCACAATGCACAAGTCGAGCGTGATTCACAATGCACAAGTCGAGCGTGATTCACAATGCACAAGTCGAGCGTGATTCACAATGCACAAGTCGAGCGTGATTCACAATGCACAAGTCGAGCGTGATTCACAATGCACAAGTCGAGCGTGATTCACAATGCACAAGTCGAGCGTGATTCACAATGCACAAGTCGAGCGTGATTCACAATGCACAAGTCGAGCGTGATTCACAATGCACAAGTCGAGCGTGAATTCCGTCGAAAAAAAATATTTTGATAAAAAAGTAGACCTAGTATTTTTGTGATTTTTAGAAAAAATATAATAATATTAATAATAAACACTTACTTGCAACCAGCGCAAGTGGGGACTCTATTGCCATATAGCAATTTCTTCCAACTGACAAGTGTTTCCATCCCAGAGAAGCAATATTAGCGTGAGAAATTAATTTAAATAATTTGACCTCTGCTGGAGATCGAACCCAGGACGCCCGCACAAAAACCAAACGGCTTAACAACTGAGCCACGGCGGTCGGCAAAATAAAAATATGAAAATAATATTGAAAGTAATCGTATTTGATGTAATGCAAAACCATGTTAATTTCGACACTGACATAACTGTAATATTTTTTTTAATTTTTTTTTATAAATAATCAACAGCTATGTAAATTTTAATTATATAAACAATTACATATAAATTGAGCCAATTACATACAGACTATTATATAATAGTTAATTCATATTAAACACGTACACATATTCATAGTAAATATATATAATACATATAATGACATAAGAGAAAAACTATACATATTACTGCATGAGTACAAAAAATAAGAATATAGCCACATCGTCACTGAAGGGGTATACATATATGTTTTCATATTATTATATGTATTTAAAATATTTGATTTAGGTGTTGTCTTGGTGGGAATAGTCATAAAAGAAATTAAGATATCAAAAATTTGATGTAATAAAAGAATTGTCAATCTTTTAATAAAATATATTCTCTGTTCACTAATAGTTTAGTTGCGGATTTGACGGTGGCTTTGTGGTTGTCCATGACATTAGTAACTATGGTACAAATACCACATATGAGTTAAACTTTGCACGACTATATGTCCTATTTAGATTCGTCTAAATTTATCCATCTGAATTTTAGTACATGAGAAATGTCAAAAAGTTGACTGAATTTATACGGGACTCATTACGTCACACCGCGCGAGTAAAATCCTTTTATCCACGGTCTCCCGATTATTTAGACGTTTTCGTACTCTGAAACGAATCAGAATAGGACATTATGTGTTAATCATAGTATTAACACCAGTATATTCTCTTTTATTTTCGTGTAATATTTATTTAATAACTAACTAATAAAAGTTGAAACTTCTTGAAATTTTTTTTTTCTGTATACCTAACTCGTTTACAAGATTATACTTAATTGATTTTTATATGGGTCGGTAACAAAGAGGGCATCGCGCTATATTAGTAATCGGGTGAACTTGAATTCGAATTTCAACCTGCCTCAACCGATTTTGTTCAACAAGCAAGCAGAGCAAGCGTTTTTTGTATGTTTAGGGAATTCACGAGGATCTATATGTTTTTGTTACAAAACCATTATTTTGTGCTTAAAAAAATAAAAATAAATTCATCCCAGTATGGACGAATATATTTTACGAATATTTGACTCTGATACAAAGTTACGTATTGAGTCTACTACAAAAGCTTTTGGAAAAAAATAACAAAGCTATCGATACAAATCTTAGACGACAGCTACAAAAATATCTCGGAAAATATTTTCTGAAAACTTTTCAATTTAGTGTGAGAAAATTCAAATCTTTATTTTCGCAGCGAACAGAGTTTCGTCTTGCTACTAGAGAAGGAGACGAACTTTTAAAATAACAGCAACAAAAGCATGGAAAACACCAATACGTAACACATCTAAATCATTTCAAGTTAAAGGGAACAAGTTTGTGTGTGTACACATACCTTTCATTCTTTTTGCAGAAAATATACTAGGGGTTGTTAAATCGATCGTCCCATCGCCTTACACCCCTCTAGTTTCATCCCCATAAACCGTTTCATACACCCTCTCTCCATCCACACCCCATACTCCCGCCCTTGAAACGTCACCCACGCTCGTACCATATGTAGGAACTACAAAATAATGGCGTGACCGAAATTGACATTAGGTAAACTGGATGACCATTTGTTGAGAAATGGGACAAAATGATAACAAATTTACGTAATAATTATCAAACGTGTTGCGTCTCATAAAATTGGAGAATAAACAAGTTTGTATCACTGAAATTTGCGGACAGTATTTATGGTCATGGACATTGTTTCCACAAATTAAAATGCGCGCAACGATCCATGGAGCGGCAAATGTTCGGCATAAGTCTGAGGGATAGAATAACAAATACAGAAATCAGACAAATGTTGGGCATAAGTCTGAGTGATAGAAAAACAAATACAGAAATCAGACAAATGTTGGGCATAAGTCTGAGTGATAGAATAACAAATACAGAAATCAGACAAATGTTGGGCATAAGTCTGAGTGATAGAATAACAAATACAGAAATCAGACAAATGTTGGGCATAAGTCTGAGTGATAGAATAACAAATACAGAAATCAGACAAATGTTGGGCATAAGTCTGAGTGATAGAATAACAAATACAGAAATCAGACAAATGTTGGGCATAAGTCTGAGTGATAGAATAACAAATACAGAAATCAGACGCCGAACAAAAGTCGCCGATATCATGGATCGGATTGCAAAATTGAAATGGAAATGGGCAAGACACGTGGCCAGACAGCCAAATTCAATATGGACCTCCAAAGTCTTAAAGTGGGGGCCATGGGAATACAAAAGGGATGGGCCGACGATATTGTTGTGGTCGCCGGAAAGAAATGGATTGAAGTGGCACAGAATAGAGGAAAATGGAAACAGATGGAAGAGGCCTACATCCAGCAGTGGAAGGAAGGCTAGGAAGAAGAAGAATATCACTGAAATTATTAAAAGAATAACAAAATAATGAGTATATTTTGCGTACTAGTTTCGAACACCTACTCCGTCAAAACTGTGATCAGTATTCATCTGTTCAGTTTTAATAAACAAAAAAGTAGTAGGCAACTGGCAACAATACATGGTGAACATGTGTTGAAAAGCAGCTGGCGGTGCAAGGTGTCCCATAGAAGGCAATCCAGAACATGGCAACTAAATACAAGGCTCAACCCCGGATGATCTAGGATAGAGAGGCAGGAAATGATGAACGATGCCATGATGATTTTTGGAGCAGACTTGCTTCTTCTTTTAAATAGATTAAAACCAAAGGACATAAAATCTGCTCCGAATCTAATAGAAATTAAATACTCGGTAATAGTGTATTTATTTTAATAACATACAATTTTATGTAGATTTCATAAAAACTGTGTAAAGTACGAGATAGCCTATGTACACCTCCACTAATCACGTCGGGGTCACCGTTATTTTATCATATTTCTTGTGCTATCCATTGTGTAGTCTTTAAGTATGTGAACCCCCAAGTTTATTATTCAGGAGGGCTTTTGTGAGTACCAGGTAATCTATATTTATACCCCCACCAATTACGACCTGAGTCAGTTCTCATTCAGCGTTCTCTCGTGCTAGTAGCATTAATAAACATCATGTAATCGAACACAACAGTTTTGATTTCGTCCAACTATAGGTACCCGTCACACATATTTATAGACAATCTGATAAAAATAAACACAGAATAATATTTCGAGTACAAAAATCTTGTTTTATAAATCGGGTTTCCACTGTAAGTTGAGATATTAAGAAAAAACAATAATAAACACTTCCTTGCACTTATTACCATATGGAAATTCTTCCAACCAACCAGTGTTTTCAGCCTAGAGAAGCAGCATTAGTGTTAGAATTTAATTTATATAAATCTCCCGCATAGAAACCAAACGATATAGTCGTATTTGGGATTTTTTTAATGTGATATGAATATGTTTTTGAAGCATGTTCATGTACATCCTCATACATTCTCTGAATTAAGCAAATGTTTAATTTAGAAATTTGTCTAGATTACTAATACAGCGCGCAAGCTGTTCTGCCACTGACAGCTTGCGCGCCATCAAAAAAATGAAAATCGTGTTCGGTTTATGAGATGATTATTTTATGACTGAACCGAGAGAACTGTATTGGGCCAATGATGGTGAGAATATATAGGATAGCCAAAAGGGCTTCTCCATATCTCTACAAATATATAAGACCTACTGCTACATTAAATTTGAACTAAGAATATTTACATTTTTCCCGTTTTCTCAGTGTATACAGTATAGTCGCATATTCTTGTTCGTGCTGCACCCAAACCAAACAAACTTCGTTAACGGTAGCAGCCAATTTCATGTGACGTCACAGTTATGTAAATAGCGAATAATTTATTTACTCGGCCGATTGATTGAGGAATTATCTTTACAATTTGTCTACAATAGAATTGGACCTCCAAATATTTTTACTAAAGGTGGGCGGTATCGCATGTGGCAATTATTATAAGTAAGTATTTATTTGGATTATGAAGCCAAACGGTACGTTTTATGCTGAGTGGGCATTAAAAGAAGAAACGCCTTCATGTTTCATGAACGAGAAAATTTAAAAATACCGTTTATAGTATGAGGTGAAGTCACTAATTGCTATGAAATAGCACAAGTTTTATCACAAAGAGAAAGGAAAATTAAAAAAAATACAAAGGAATACAAAACCGCGTAATAAATTTAATGGTGTTATCACACGTAAGTAAATTCAAATAAATAAATGAAATAACGTCATTATCGTATTATAATGTTGCCAAATTTAACATAATATATTGAAAACGATTATTAATACACACAAGATTAACCTCAAAACGCGTTTAAAATGACTATTTGCAAAGTAAGATTAGATATACATAGTAGATATACCCCGAAATTCCTTAGAATGAGTAACAAAACATCAACCTCAAAACACGTTAGTAATATGTGCAAAGTAAGACTAGATATATATCCCAAAATACGTTAAAATGATTAAAAAAACATCAATCTCAAAACACGTAAATATTATGCGCAAAGCGAGAATAGATATACCTACTCCAAAATACGTTAGAATTAGTAGCAAAATATCAGCCTCAAAACACGTTAGTAATATGTGCAAAGTAAGACTAGATATACCCCAAAATACGTTAGAATTAGTAGCAAAATATCAGCCTCAAAACACGTTAGTAATATGTGCAAAGTTAGACTAGATATACCCCAAAATACGTTAGAATTAGTAGCAAAATATCAGCCTCAAAACACGTTAGTAATATGTGCAAAGTTAGACTAGATATACCCCAAAATACGTTAGAATTAGTAGCAAAATATCAGCCTCAAAACACGTTAGTAATATGTGCAAAGTTAGACTAGATATACTTACCCCAAAATACGTTAGAAAGAGTAACAAAACATCAACCTCAAAACACATTAGTAATATGTGCAAAGTAAGACTAAATATGTCCCAAAATACGCTAAAATGATTAAAAAAACATCAATCTCAAAACACGTTAATACTATGTTCAAAGTGAGACTTGATATAACTACCCCAAAATATGTTAAACTTAGTAAATAACATCAACATCAAAACACGTTAATGTAGACTATGTGTAAAGTGAGACTAGAGAAACCCCAAGATACGTTAAACTACGTAAAAAAAGACATCAACTTCATAACGCGTCAAATCTGACCCAATACAACATTAAAACAAACTCATACCGCATCAAAATTGACTACAAGAAAGTCAATAATTTACTGTAATTTAAATCGTTAAAAAATGACATTTTTCAGTGTCCTATAAATCAATTACGTCCTGCATTTTTTACAACGAATACATGTAGATTATCGAGTGAACTGAATATAGAATAACACCAATAACTGTAAAAATTAAACGAGTTCAACTACAAATGTATAATTCAAATATTTAAAAAGCTGGAATAATATTATTTGAATTCCAACTGCTTTGTTTTGAATTTTAAAAAAAATGTCAGTGAATGGTTCTGCATTGATTAAATTGAATTGATAGAATAATTTTGCTTTGTGAATTGAACAACTCGGCAGTAATTTACGATTCATTCAGATTTTAAAGGGCGAAAGTTAAGAAAATATTACCGAAATGAAAATAAAAATATGAAATTGAGCCATTGGGACATAAAATATACATACATACCATCACGCCATGTCCCTTACGGGTAAACAGAGAACCAAGCGCCATATTTCTCTGTTTTTGCACACATTGCTTGCTTCCCTCACATCCATGCATCGTCTCATACGTGCTCTTCGATCGTTCAAGATCCTTACGTAACCTTCTTTTAAAATATCTTTTTAATTGTCATGCCATCTCTTTCTGGGGCGGCCCCTGCTATTCACTCCATATATTACACCCATGTATATTTTTTTGGTCAACCATTCATCGCTCTTTGTTCAATATGTCATTTTACTTATAATATCTTTCTTTATCTTTCATTCTCTTCTTATGTCCTCATTTTTTATTAAATCATATATCGTTCTATTACATACTCTTCTTAGTGATCGCATTTTTTCTACTTTCGTGTATCTTTTGCCACGTCCATGTTTCACTGTCATAAGTCAAAGTAGGCACTACAATTGCATTATGTACGGCAATTTTTGCTTCTTTGAGATGCCTGAATTGGACATTACTAGTCAAAGTGCTCCGTTTATTCTGTTACCTGCCATAACTCTTCTTTCAATATCTTTATCAGGTCTCCCATTCCGTTAAAACATACTCCCCAAGTAAGAATATTCTTCTAGTTGATCCAGCCAATCGTTCTCTACTTTTATCTTACATGCAGTTATGCTATCATTATGACAAATATATATTATATATCTATACAGTGAGACGTCTGATAAATTTCATTGTATTTTATACAATGCATGTGTTGTTCTTCCTTTTTATAACGTGATGCTCGCCCGCACACGCTGGTTATCCTATATTGTGGGATATGTACGTAGATTAATTGACAGAATATATAAAAAATACATTTTTACGTTTCAGTACACAGAGAAAAAGAAATGAAAAAAAATATTGAAAAACCATAATTCCCTTTATACATCCTTAACATTTTTTTAATGAATTCTGTTTTATCAATCTATATTATATTTAATATTTCTATAATTTAATTAAATTCTTACATAAATTAGCATACCTTTCGTAAAATATTAAAAAATATTTTAAATGTGAATCTTTTTGACAAATAAACCTTCGGTTAAAAAATAATATATGCAATTAAATTTGTTTACAAGCATTTATATTATGCTTATTTTGGGGAACGTAGGAAAATGTATATATAGGTACTTACTTAAAACTAAAAGTACTGCATTATTTGGTAGTGTAATTCTTACAATTAAAACAAAAAGAATAAATAATTATTTTAATTATTTTAGCGATTAAAGTCATCTGTTATCAAGTCATCCCTACAGGTAAAAATATTGATTCGGATATTTTGTCATCACACACACAATCACACAATCTTATTATAGATATACGGCAGTCTATATATTTATCCATGGGCGTCTATATAAATAAAATCCTTTATATTTATGGGAAATTTGATATTTCAAAAATGTGGGAGTAAGCACTCAACAGGAGTGGGAATCAAAGGTCACACTCAGGTAACGAAATGTCAAAAGTTTCTAAATTGGAAGACGACAATATTCAACAATTAAATCAACGAGACACTGAAGAACATGAAAAGCTTATTTTGACTAACGCTAATACGTAAGGAATTACTTTTTAATACACGGAGCTGGCCTACTTATTAATAATTGAGTATTACAAAAAATAAGTTATTTGAGAAAAGGTAAGATCCCGTACTGCGTGAATACTGCTAACGGAACCTCAACTTTTTCTTAAATAATTCTGAAATTACTCCTGTAATACGACCCTTAATTATTATAGTGTAAAGAGCCCGCAATGCCAGACTTATAGGACAAGAGCCAGCGACAGCCGAATTTAGGACTTGGTTTAACGGCTGCTTTTTTTCTGTAAAAGGATACCATAGCAAATGGTGGATTCTGTAAATGGTGGCTTTCGGAGATAGCCGCCTTTAAAGTGTTGAAAATTGCAATTGAAGACTAACAGCTATTCATAAGTGTTACATTAAATATATTAATTTAACAGCCAATTACAAGATTCCGCTGATAGGCTATACCGTCAGTTGCAAAATGAAAAATATACCTAACATCATAATTTGTCGAATATTTTTTTATTATTGCATATGCGCAAACATTAATTAAAAATCTGTTAAAAATACCTTTGACTCCCGACAGGGAAAAAAATCTAATGTTTGCGCATATGTAATAATAAAAAAATATTCGATTACTTACACATTGGTACAAGTAGGTAAATAAGACAAAAATGACCTTATAAGTCTGGCGCAATTTAGGGGTGACTTCTATGCGAAAAATGCATTTGTCACCTCAGGTATAAGAATTGTTGCTCTCATTATTTACAAAAAACCAATTCTCTCAATAGATGGCGTTACAACAAAAATATATAAAAATAATAAGAATGTTATTCATAATTTCACACATAGATGGCTGTAGTAAAAATTCCTTATTTTCAAGCGAAAAGAATTTCAGTATTACAATAAATAGAACTTTCAAAATTGAATTGATAGGGATCTCATTAAAAAGGCATAATTGGTGAACGTTGCGCAAGCGCATAAAGTGATCACGTAAACCAGCCGATGACAGGTCGTAAGCCCTGTAGGTGCCTTGATTTCCCGGTTCTCCTACAGTAAATATTCCAACTTCGTCTCTATTGAGATAATTAAAAATCTGTTAAAAAAAAATCATAATTTGTTTTTGTTACACATAAAGTTTCATCCTGCAACCGAGGTAAACATAATATTAAATATGTAAGAGAAAAAAAAGAGTAAATCACAGAAAATAATATACGAAAATTTAAAATTGAAATGGATTTTTTTCGGTTAATGTTGGTATGAAGCGTTTTTTTTTATATTCACTACGGAAGACTATTAGATATCACGTCTTCCATTGAAACCCCTCGACAGACTCCTTTTTGAAAAAAAATTATGTCACTTTGAAATTTCTTATTTTGTATGACACCAACAAAACGCGATGCAGTGATCTGTAGTATGCCAAGGATTCTGTATTCGCTCCAAATTCGCGGAATATTAAAAGCGACTTTACATAATCCAGCTTAAAACAACTCTTGCGTTGTGAAAACATCTCTTAATCCTTCCCTGTATATTCGCTCAGGGGTGACTAAAGGATGGGGGGGGGGGAGGGGTTAACACATTCCACTCCCTACACATATTAAATGCGTTCACCCCGAAATGTCAATTCGCATATGGACAGAGTATGTCACAAAGTAATTACATGAGTTTTGATTGGTTCATTAATGTTATTCCTGTGTTCGATGAAGATTGAGTAAAATTTCACATGGGGTTACATATTAAAATAATATGCAGTGTTGCTAGGATTGATGAAATGTTTTGAATGTTTAAGTGATAATTTTATTAAATTATACAATATCAAATATCACAAATAACACAACAATGCAACAGATTTGTAATTTATTATTACCATTATACCTTTCCTCAAAAGAATTAGCAGATAAATGGGTAAATAGTAAATTATTTGATATAACAAAATCAAATGCAACAAACGCATCATCAAGCTTTCAATTGGGAATAGTTCACCCATCCAGATACATAACATAACAAATGATTAGGATCTGAGGAGGTCTCTGTACAACCTATCAACCCTACTGATTCCAGAATACTAACGTTTAAAAATCTTTATCGATTCTACATGGCATGTATTCATTATAACCGTTTTTTTGCATTTTTATTATTAAGTTTTTTTAGAGAAAGTAAGCAAAACATAAACAAAACCAAAACAGGTATTTTAAACAATCTTAGTCATTACAATCTAAATATTTAACCTCTTTAAAACTGACTTTCCATTCATAAGAACCTACTAACATATCAAATTGAAAGCATTGGCAAACAACTGGATGATTACTAAAGAAATAAAAAAACTGAAAACTAATTTAATATTACTACATAATCGACTTAAAAAGAAGCAAAATTATAATAGCAATAAACCTTTTTGCATCAAGAAATATTTCACATTACACTAATACGTACTGTCTCACTTCAACCTACCACTAAACCTTATAAAAATTAACTTTCATTACCTATGACGAATAAAAAAATAATAGAATTGATTAACATACATAACGCTACTGGGACAGGCGTAGCCAAGTATATTAAATAATTATGACTTAAATAATTATGATTTTGTATCTTGAATATATGACTGTATTTTGTAATAAATTATGATAGTATTGTAAGCTAATAATTGATGTATGGAGATGATAATTGTTATATTTGATAATTTTATACATATATTATTCTTTGCACATTGTTAGCTTCAATTTGAAAAAATAAAAAATAAAATAAAATAAATAAACTTCTAAAGTTTAACTTAGTTATAGTGTTATACATTTAATTACTATTTTATCAACTTATATTGTACCTACATCAGATATTATTATATTTGTAAAAAAGGATTTTAAATAAATAATTAAATATCAAAATATATCATACACCAGTAGGTACATACACCGATAAAAATTGTTAAATGATTATTTTTAAATCTTTTGTCTGTTTTAATTAATTTGGGTGACAATTGAAAAATTTTATTCCCCAATAAATATAATTGTTTTGTATTTATTTTGTGTTATATTTGCATACTTCCATCAATGAACTCTCTAACACCGGTGACACCGGTGGTTGTGAAGCGGAAGTGAAAAGACGCATCGTTATGGCAAAAGGAGCACTGGGAAAGCTCACAAGAGAGTGGAAGGACAGTACCATCACAAAAAACACGAAGGCTAGACTCATCAGGGGTCTGTATTCTCGATGTTCCTGTATGGTGTGGAAACATGGACCCTTAGGGAGTCAGAGCAAATGAGGATCGATGCTTTCGAAATGTGGTTCTGGAGGCGAATGTTGGACATCCCTTGACGAGCTGAAGATCGAGGATCGTCTGTCGACGATATGTTAAAGACGTATCCTTCAATTCTTTGGACACATTGCCAGAAGGGAACCAGACTGCCTCAAGAAGCTTGTTGTGATGGGCAGCGTGAAAAGACGGAGATCTCGTGGTCGCTCACCAACCAGATGGAGCGATTTGGTTAAGTCCACAATGGGGTGACTGGTGCTCTGCGTTCAGCCAAAAACAGATTGGCATGGAGGCGGGCCATACGTGTGGCGACTGTCTACAGCCGCTATCCTCAGTCATGAGGAAAAGGACGAATATATATTTGCATACATACATACTTATTTTGTTTATATCATTTAATGAAATTGAGATTCCCTAATAAAATTCGTTTTATTTGAAGTTTAAATAGTATACCAGGAAATTTATTTTCTTTGACCCGAAACTAAGTAAGTTAAGAAACAAAGGTCTGGCACTTCTGTGGGAGATGAAATTTGTTTCTGTTTTAAAGAATGTATGTTAGCAGCATGACTTGGTGTTGTTATCTGTTAAGGCCTTCTGTGTAACTTGACCCAAACTCTTGATCCTTTTTATAAGATATACGATACCTACTTACTATCATAACGTTTTGCTTTGAACAAATCTTCGGGTGGAGGCTATTTTATACTTGCATATTGTACATATATACTATCCGCTTCTATGGAGTATTGTATTGTATTTAATACGCACCCAATAACAAGTTGCCAAATTCTAGAAATTCGGTTTGTGGCCTGTTTATAAATAAAAAAACGACGTTTCGAAAATAGAACTCATTGTCATTCAGAGGAGGAGATAGAAAATGTGGTGTATTTTTCATCAAAAATGTATGTAAGTATATCTTTCTAAACATGTGTATAGTGATGAGCAAAAATTGTCTTGAAAGACCTAGGTGTACAAAACTAAGCTTTATGTGTTTATGTATTGCCAGACTAAGATTCTTGCGTTCTTGCAATGTCTAATAAACCTGTATACTTTTGATAAAAACTAATGATTTAACTACGTATCTTCCATCAACAATATTTTATTTTATTTTATTCAAAGTATACAAACAATAACTGGACAAAATATACAGGTGATACAAAATTAAATAAAAAATAATCATGCCCAGCATCACTCACATTAAAAAATAAAAATCACTTACATTTAAATTGGCGTTTTTTTTAAATATTCCATTGTTATTACTAGAATTTTAGCTGGTGGCACCAACTTAAAATAGTGCTTCCGTTTCCGTGCTTCCAACTTAAAGTTTAGCAATGAGGTTCGCCACCCATTCTGTTGCCCTTTTACGTGACACAAGCGTGTGAGCATGCGCGCATGTGTCGTGCTTCATTTACTACTCCCTCATCATGTGATATTCTGTGATGGGATGTATGCTATACGAAACTTTAACAGATTTTTTTTGTAAAATTTAAAAGACCCGCAAGACTATGTAATAACAAGAGGGGTAGTGCCCTGTAAGTGAAATATCGTGCTCTGGGGTTTAAGTTTTTTTTTCACATATAAAATGACATCAAAAAAATCATCACAAGTATTGTAATACTTTATATTTTATTATTGTACTGTTGTATTTAATCTTCTTCTTCTTCTTCTTTGTCCTGGCCTTTTCTTCCCATTATGTGGGGTCGGCCCTCCTCGTCCTCATTCGCCAAGTCCTTCTCTCCTGTGCGTCTCCTTCGCGCAAGTCTGCCTCCCGCAACTCTCTTGTGATGGTGGAGTGCCACGTTGTCAGCGATCTGCCTGGTCTTCTGGCCTGTACTTGGATGTCCATCGCTCTAAGTATCATATTTTCCTCTGGTCGCCTTATGATGTGTCCGTACCATCTCAATCTACTCTCGAGCAGCTTATCGGTAATAGGGGCCACACCAAAGCTTCCTGTTGTATTTAATAATGTGTATATATTTGAATACTTATTACTCAATAATCTATTAAAATAATGAATACGTTACTAGTGTTTAAATTCGATAAACAAAAGGTAAGGCGCATACCTCACTTAATTCATACCGCACTTTAGTTACACGCGAGATGTTGTAGGGTTCGGACGTATTGTCATAGTCAAAATACCATCTTGTATAATGAAAACATGTAAAGATTACATCATCATCATCCTCAGCGTTACAACCCTTGATGGGTCCTAGCTGCCTCCAAGAATCTTCTCCAAACTGCTCTATTGTTGGCTGCCACTTTACAGTTCTGCTGCCCCATAGCCCGACAATCCGCGACAACGCCGTCCAACCATCGTAGCTTAGGTCTCCCTACGCTTCTTCTTCCGGTTGGGTTGTTAGTCAACACCCTTTTTGGGAGCTCCAGATCATCCATACGGTGTACATGACCCAGCCAGCGTAGTCTGCTAATCTTAATAAACTTGACCACGCTGATGTCCTGGTAGAGATCATAGAGCTTAGTGTTGTATCTCTTACGCCATGTTTGACCATCATTAATTGGTCCATATATTCTGCGTAAGATTTTTCTTTCAAAGGCGTCAAGTCTGTTTTCATCGTGCTTGGTTAATGTCCAAGTCTCCGAGGCATATTTTAAGACTAGTTTTTCTGGACAATAGGCATGATTTCAATTGTCCAATGAGACCAAAGTAACTCCGGTTAGCTGCAAGAATCCTCTTCCCAATCTCAATACTTATATCATTCTAGTTATGTAAAGATTACACTAAAACTGTAAAGGAATGTCCAGATATATCATTTCATGCTGCATATTTATTTAATTACTTCATTTAATATTTATTTTTATTTTGAGTAAACGAGAGAGTGGTCAAGTTATATTCGTTGGGAGCGATGTAGAGAGATTCTGTTATTCTACTGTTTTAGCTTTTTCATTATTTGGTTTTTTATTATTCTTTCCCATTCATTATTTGATGTGAGAGATAATTATTATAAAGTGATTGCACTAGAATAAAAGAGAAAATATGTCTGCAGTGTGTGTCCATTATCGTATGAACTCTTTCTCACTCAACTTTTCTGTCGTGTGTGTCTTTCTTGTGATATTGTAAGAATTTATTAAAATGTACCATTTTTGTATATCGTTTGGTTTTCATTATAACGTGTCTTTACATAAAATGTCATTGTTGTGACTAAGAACAATATACCACAGTACCTATACAAGACCAATACTACGATACTACCTTGCGCTCCTCACTAGTTGTGCGCATAAAATTCGACAGAGATAGATTGATTGTGAAATGTTGGAATAAACCATAGTATGGAGTGTGACGACATCTCTCGGAGAAAAATCGTAAATATATTCACATGATGATTCAAAGGCGTGTTTACTTTTGTAGGTAAGTAGGGGAGTACATTCGCTTCAAATATTCTTATTTCCTTGAAGGTTTAAGTAGACGCTACCAAAGGCGTAACGTAAAATAATACTGAGGAGTAACAAAAAAGATCAAAAAACAAGTTAATAAAAAAATAATCGAGTACATCCTTTTCAATGTGTCTTTCACATATTAAATTATTAATCGAGTTTTCACTAACATAAACTACATACATACATGCACGTCGGTAAATCTTTCTTTATTATATTTTTTACAGTGAAATCATGTTTAGAGTTTAGTAATGTTTATTTTTACGATTTTAAATATATTTACATTGAAAACATGTAAAAAAATTATTTATCCAATCATGGACTTCCACTTCGATCTGCTGAACATACGACACTATCCATCCCTGTCAATAACACAGAATATTTCAGCTCGTCGTTCGAAGTACAATCAACAAGACTATGGAATAGTCTAAGTCCGGATATTGCGTCGTCTAACTCAATTTGTATTTTCAAGAAAAAAACTTAAGAAGGAATATTTATCCCTATACACTTGATCCCGATTTCCTCTCCTTGTTCTTTTCCAGTCCCTTTTATGTAATGATGTTTTTTTTTTACTATTTATCTTAGTGTAATGTACATTTACATGTTTTTATTCGCTTTAATTCATTTGTTGATGATGTACGTATACAATTTTGTCATATTTTGAAATCTGGTTGTTTGAAAGAAATTGCCAAATGGAAATAAGCCCGGAAGTGGGTATTATATTTGTTTATATAATAATAATATAATAAACATAACGCTCAGCCAGAAATGTAAAGCTTTGTTTGAAATACAAAATATCAATTTTATAAAATATCAAATGAATCATGCTTAAGTCTTTACCTTGTCGGGAAGTTAGTTAAAATCGATTGCGAAATTCCACTACAGGCAAACGAATGAAGTTAAAGAAAAGAGTGAAATATATTTCGATATGGAATGCGATCGGTTACAATTTTTTTTTAAATGAATATGTCCTTAATGGGTATTTTAAATCAAACAAATGATTTGGTCTACATATATATTTTTTCCTGAGTCCAGGACGACCGTTTCAGCTTATTAGGCCCTTATCAACTGGTACAAGACTATGTTGTTGATAAGGGCCTAATAAGCTGAAACGGTCGTCCTGGACTCAGGAAAAAATATATATGTAGACCAAATCATTTGTTTGATTTAAAATACCCATTATGGAATTCTACATATTCAACACCGTCAGCATTGACAAAATTAAAGAATATGTCCTTGTTAAACAATTAGATATACATCTTCTTACGTTCCCTAAAATATGCATAATGGCTAGTGCTATAGGTGAACGAAATCGGTCGAGGCAGGATTCGAACTCGCGACCACTGGATAACTAGCCCAGCGCGCTAATGCTCTGCCATCGACCCATCTTATTATATTATTGAAATTGTTTGAGTAGGTACACCAATGTAGGTCAAAGTGTATTATAAACTCTTGTAGCCAGTTTGACGTTCATTGCGTGTCTGCTAAATATGTATGGTAAAGTAAAAGGTAAATATACTACATCACACACCCCCCTAGACACTACACCACACACCCCCCTACACACTACACATCGAGACGAGATGGTAAACTTTATTTTTTCAAGGCATTAGTATGTAGGATGCGATTACTGGGAGCCTACATACGGTATCTTCTCACGGCACAATCGTTTTATACGCAAAGTAAGAGATGGTACCTACAATAATATTAAACTGTACCTACTGGATTGTTCGATAAGTCATTACGTTTTTATTTTTGAAAATTTTCTGCTTTTTTCATGTGCCGTCTCCTCTGCTAATGTTGGCGACCATCAGGGTTGCGTTCAGATAGAACACTCGTCGTCGAGTGTCGGATGTACCTGAAGTTGCAGATTATTGCGTGTTATACAACAATTTCACAACGCTTTCGAACGCCGTTTCAATCTAAAAACAGCATCGAGCGTTTTATAAGTATGTCAATTGTCATTTACATATGTCAAATGTCGTTTACGGTTCCCGAAGACAGACGACTGTTTAACGAATCTTCGGGATAACGGAGTCACAATTTATTCGGGAATCTTTGTTTACTCGTGTAGGTATATATTCGGTCCATTTACATTTCTTTCCGACTAACCTTTTTTTTATTTTTGTCTTCAAAAAAGTTTAATCCGGCCAAAGTACGGTAGGTACAAAGTAAAACAGTTTTGTTATTTTTTACGTGGCCTTTATCTCCAGCCGTCGTTTCAATTTAACCCTTTTGATTATGTATTCACTCACCCGTTGGCCATTATTTTTTCGTTAATTAAATACAAGACATTCGTGTTTACGGGAACGACTGGGGAACAGTATTTTAATTGGGGAAATACAATGAACGTGGACGTGTTCTTTGGAATAAAACATTTAACACGTTATATTTTATAAAAAAAAAATCGTACATTTTACGAATAATACGTGAAAATGCGTGTTTTGAAATCTTTTATACCAATGTTTTTAACTTTAATATTCTTCGATGTGTTAAGTATACAAACATTGAGTTCTAATACGAAAATCGATAGGAAAATGAATAAATACTCGAATATTTTTATTATTGCATATGCGCAAACATTGGATTTTTTTCCCTGTCGGGAGTCAAAGATATTTTTTAACAGATTTTAAATTATCTCAATAGAGACGAAGTTGGAATATTTATTGTAGGAGAACCAGGAAATCAAGGCACCTACAGGGCTTACGACCTGTCATCGGCTGGTTTACGTGATTCACGTAAACCAGCCGATGACAGGTCGTAAGCCCTGTAGGTGCCTTGATTTCCTGGTTCTCCTACAATAAATATTCCAACTTCGTCTCTATTGAGATAATTTAAAATCTGTTAAAAAATATCTTTGACTCCCGACAGGGAAAAAAATCCAATGTTTGCGCATATGCAATAATAAAAATATTCGATTACTTACACATTGGTACAAATAGGTAAATAAGACAAAAATGACCTTATAAGTCTGGCGCAATTCAGGGGTGACTTCTATGCGAAAAATGCATTGTCACCTCAGATATAAGAATTGTAGCTTTCATTATTTACAAAAAACCAATTCTCTCAATAGATGGCGTTCCAACAAAATAAATAAAAATAATAAGATTGTTGTTCATAATTTCACCCATAGATGGCTGTAGTAAAAATTCCTTATTTTCAAGCGAAAAGAATTTCAGTATTACAATATATAGAACTTTCAAAATTGAATTGATAGGGATCTCATTAAAAGGCATAATTGGTGAACGTTGCGCAAGCGCATAAAGTGATCACGTAAACCAGCCGATGACAGGTCGTAAGCCCTGTAGGTGCCTTGATTTCCTGGTTCTCCTACAATAAATATTCCAACTTCGTCTCTATTGAGATAATTTAAAATCTGTTGAATAAATACCTTTATAAAATTGGTATACCCACAGACAGGCTGTGCCTTTTGGGATTTTTGTGTGTTTTTGTGTGTTATATGAATTGTATATTAAACGTGTACCAAATATTCAAACAAAATAATTATATTCCCTTATACCTAGACTGCATAGGCTAGGTAATAGATATGCACATATAATAGATATATTATATTTAACTCTGGTCTGTCTCAGTACAAGAGCGCGTTTCTTAGAGCCCTACACCCCGCTACCGCTACCGCCATCATGCATAATAATCTAAAGTAATAAAGCAATCAAAATGTTAGTGTCTGTGTGTGTGTGTGTGTGTGTGTGTGTGTGTGTGTGTGTGTGTGTGTGTGTGTGTGTGTGTGTGTGTGTGTGTGTGTGTGTGTGTGTGTGTGTATGTGTGTGTGTGTGTGTGTGTGTTTGTCTCACGCCTTCTGAAAAACCAAGAGCATCAAAAAATCTAATTTATGTGCGAACGTGTACCTGTATACCTGATGCAGTGTCACGCTAAAAATAATGCGATAAAAATGCTGAATTTTAAAAATATTTCAATAATTATTTTTTTCATACAAAATTTTCCAAGTCGTATCTGTCAAAAAAGTGTACATTTTGCACGCAAATATCTGTTAGTTTAAAAGTTAGAAGTACGTATTTACACGAAAAAAAATTACTTTCAAGTATAACTTAGCGTTTAAGTGAAAAACATGGTGAATATTTTGTATAATTATAATGTTTAACTTATTTTTAAAGTATGCGTTTTGTACATAAATGCCGCCATTTTAATATCTTTTCATACAATATTTCATTTTCCTACCGAATGAATATGTTCTTGAAAATAATAAACCTTTGAAATAAATATAATTATGAAATAATAAAATGAAACACAAGACATTACAGCAAGTTTTAAGACGTATATTGTAAAAGTCTGTTAATTATTAGTAAAGATATAGGCATAATAAAATTGCATAATTTGTATATAATTCGGACAATTTTCATTTTTATGGCATCGAACAAACCAATGTAGGTACCTACATATTATTCAAAAAATGTCTACAAACCATTTGATATTTTTTACATGTTCTATGGTTACTATGGTAACGGACACATTCTGATATTCAAATAAAATTTGTTATAAACCGAATTCGAATTAATTTAGAACATCATTGTAGGTAGGTACCTACATACCTAATACTACTTAAAAACCAACAATATACTAATTTCGTATAGGAAAATTATTAAACTATCTTAGGTTAAGTACAATACACATGTCATTCAATCTACAAACTATTTCCTATAGTGAAATTGTTCTTTTATTTAAGTAGACCTTTGGGTGATTTTTTATACAAACTATTTCTTGGAGTTTAATTCTTCTTCCTCTTCTTTTGTGAAGTCATTTGGGACAGTTCATAAATAAACTATTTCCTATAGTCTAATTTTTCTTTTTCTTAATTTATGTAGACCTTGGGTGAGTTTTTATACAAACTATTTCCTATAGTCTAATTCATCTTCTTCCTCTTCTTTTATGTAGCCCTTTGGGTGAGTTTTTATGCAAACTTATTCCTATTATCTAATTCTTTTTCTTCTTATTTTATGTAGACCTCTGGGCCAGTTTTGATAGAACTATTTCTTTTAACGTATTTCTTCTTTTTTCTAATTTTATGTATACCTTTGTTGAATTTTGTATAAACTAACTTCCTATAGTCTAATTTTTCCTATTTTATGTAGACCAAGGGAGAGTTTTCATGCAAACTTTTCCTTTAGTCTAATTCTTCTTCGTCTTCTTTTATGTTGACCTTTGCGTTAGTTTTTATACAATCTATTTCCTGACGTATAATTATTCTTCTAATATGTAGACCTTTGGGTCAGTTTTTATATTAACTACTTTCAATAGTCTAATTCTTCTTTTTCTTATTTTTTGTAGATCTTTTGGTTAGTTTTTATACAAACTATTTCCTTTAGTCTAATTCTTCGTTTTCTTATTTAATGTAGACGTTGGGTGAATTTTATATAAAATATTTCCTATATTTCAATTCATCTTCTTCTTCTTTTATGAAGACCATTTGGTCAGTTTTTTATATAATACATTTACTATTGTGTAATTCTTCTATTGCATCTTTTATGTAGACCATTGGGTCAGTTTTTATTACAAACTATTTGTTATAGTCTTATACTTATTCTTTTTTTTCATTTAGTCTTTTGGGTTAGTTTTAAGTCTTATAGTCTATTGTATAGAAATATTATAAACAACATGCACACTTGACGAAAATACATAAAACGAATGGGATGTGACCATCACTAGAATCTTCTCAATACTTTTTTTCAGTCGAAATTTACACCATTTATTATATCATCATATATTGCTTAATTTTCAATAACTACATATTTGATTTTGATGACAATATAATAAAAAATCGGGGTTGTGGCCATTACTGGACTCTTCACAACTTTTATATTCAAATTAAAAACTATTTAAGTCTTCTTCTGTAATGTAGATCAGTTTTACTGTGCAAAAATATAATAATCTATAGGTATGCACACTTGACGAAAAATATAAAAACGAATGGGATGTGACCAACACTAGAATCTTTTCAGTACTTTTGTTTATTTAATTTTTAAGCCATTTCCCATCATCCAAAATTACTAAATATTTAAAACACATTTGCGTTCGATGACAATATATAAAAATAGGGGTTGTGGCCAAATCCAAACTCTTTACAACGTTGTCTCTTTATAATCAGTCATATTTAAAACCATTTACCATAGTCCATGCGTGCAGAAATTGTATGTACCTACTTATATATAAAAACAAATGGGTTGTGGCCATCACTTGAACATTTTACATCGCTTAAACTCAATTAAATTTCAAACTACTTTTCATACTACGAATTAGCAAATATTTTTTGTGACAATATTATATAAACGATTGCTTATTCCTTCACTAATTTACATTCTTGGCCAACGGCGGGACATAAAAGCTAGTATATAATGTAATGTTTCGTTTTTTATTTAGATTGACACTTTTTCATCATTTTTTTAATTAACTATATATAAGAGAGAGAGAGATCGAGAGAGGGAGAGAGAGAGAGAGAGATCGAGAGAGATCGAGAGAGGGAGAGAGAGAGAGAGAGAGAGAGAGAGAGGAGAGAGAGAGAGAGAGAGAGAGAGAGAGAGAGAGAGAGAGAGAGAGAGAGAGAGAGAGAGAGAGAGAGAGAGAGAGAGAACATTTTTATCTAGTTTTGGGTATTAGCGAACAAAAGAGACATGGAAATAACACTGTATTTGTTGTATTAATAATTTTAATCGACAAAAATGTGTAATTGGTGAATTTGTACATTTTTTTACACGAACGCGTGTCACAAAGGTTTCAAGTGACGTTGCGCCTTTATTTTGCTTATTTGCTAAAGTACATCGAACAAAGTTAGTTCGTGTGACATGGGAGTGATGGAAAAAGAGTCTAAAAGTGCAAATAAAACTTTAGTTTATAGTCTTCTGTCCGATAAACTTTATATTGTCTTTACTTTAAAAGATAATATCAATTTGACACAACAGACTTTGTCAATCTCTTTCTTACAGCGGAAGTATGTTTGCTCGGAACTAGTTTAATGTCGTTGTAAAATATGAGAATACTTTTTGTGGCAAAAGAATTTCTCTCGTATTACAAAACACAAAAATCGACTAAACATTTTACTTTTTTCTTTCGCCAGATATTGGACTACTGTTATATACAATGTAATTTGAACTATAAAATATAGACTACAAGATCTTTTTGTAAAAAATAAATAAATAAAATATACCATAAAGTCAACTTTGTAAATATGTAAATATTAGTAACATATTTGAACAAAAACTGATTCAAAAACAAGAAGCAAAATAAATATTCCCATCCACAAAAAAGCCAATTTTATTGGTCAATTTTCAAACGAATGTGGAGTAGATAGGAATATAAAAGATAATAATTTGCTCGTTATTTTGAAGGTAAACCCGATCTTCTTTCCATTTAATGATAATCTGATGAGAAGGAGGGCAAACAGGAATGATAATAATGTACTTATTACGAAAAGGCCGATGTAGTTTTAAAACAAAGGAAAGGTTAGAGAGTTGGTAATTCTCGGAAACAATAAACAAAATCTTGCTCCAGAATTTTCAACAAAGACACTGGCCCCAAATGAGGAGATAAACTCTCCCATTTATTGTTATTTGATACACGACAGCAACAATTAATCAAGATCAAGCCCTGGTTGAGTCTATTGTCCTGCAGAGTCAACGGTCAAACTATGGGTGTCTAAACCTTAATTGACTGACATTGTTGACTAGGATGTCCAATCAATGTTATCTTATTGCTATCTGAATATACACACATTCATCGTTTATACTAGCTGTTTTATAATTGGATATTGATCTCGGTGAGAGCTTTAATTGATGTTTACATTAATTTAATGTTATGCTGTGTGTCACCGGCTTAGAATGATTCTTCCACTCTTTTTATTAGTCCCGTGAGAGCCGGATAATCGAAAATAAAAAAGGCAAAATTACATCTCATAATGTGAGTGAGGTTCAACACCTAATCTTAATGTTAATAATAAGGATAAACACTTACTTGCAACCTGCACAAGTGGCGAGTTCATTACCATAATGTCAATTTCTTTCAACTAACCAGCGTTTTCAACCCACAGAATCAATATTAGCGTTGTTGTTGTGAACTTTGTCTTTTTTTGTGAGACGAGACTGGTTTCTGGAGTTTTATTTTTTGAGGCGATGTACACCGCACACCTGTCGCTGGTTACCCCGCATTGTGGAATAGGCGGTGATGGAACGAATGAAATTATTAAGTTTGTTTGACATATCTCAAACTCTATAATCACCTTCGTGAACACACATTATGACAATTTGTTAGACTTTTTGTAATATCGCTTTATGTAAGTGCGCTGCTAAACTATGCTAACAGCGCAACCCTCCAAAACCACTTCAAAACCGTCCAAATACATGTAGAACGATTTGTTAGACGTTGTTACAATGTTCTGGCAATATGTAAGACCATAGTTTTTTTACGAGGGTTCAAAAGTGCGCTGCTGCCAAAAAATACCCCCATAAAAAATTAATAAGGTTTAACAAGTTGTCAGAGCTGTGGCGTTTTGTGGAACAAGTCGTTTACAAATATCCTACAAGCTCACACAGCTACATCATATACTGCCTCTCTTGATTCGCGATGCATTGTTCTGCCCGGAGCCGTATGTGTCACGTCATTTGACTTTCCGCAGTGTAAAATTTAAAATACATACATACCATCACGCCATGTCCTTCGCGGGGTAGGCAGAGAGAACCGAACGCCACTTATTTCTACCTTGACACACAATCATCGCCTCGTTGACATTCATACATCGTCTTATACATGTTCGTCTGTTATTCCTGTTTCTGATATTTCCGTCTTTCAAAATACCGTTCACATGGACGTGCCATCCCTTCCTTGGGCGGCCCTAACCTCTCATTCCATTCCTGTCCGCAATGTATATTTTCTTCTTATTTCTTATTTTCTTCTTCAGGCGTTCCTCATTCATTCTCCCCATGTGTCCTCCATCTCAATGTGTTCACTTTCATTCTATTAATGACATCTTCCCTTATGTCCTCATTTCTGACCCTGACATACAGGTGTAATATCATAGTGGGTTACTTATTTTATTCCATGTGCATTAGCATTCTCTTTTGAATTAAATTAAGATTAAAATAAAAGTAAAAATTTAGAGACATTTATTCGTTAAAATATTAAATATGCAATAATACTGAACACGCATAAAAACCTTCTGAATTTGTATTTAAGAGATTGAAGCAAGTAAATGGCCCTCAAGAGCATTCTAACAATGCCTAAAAAATCGTTCTACATGTATTTGGACGGTTTTGAAGTGGTTTCGGAGAGTTACGCTATCAGGGTGAAGCTAGCAGCGATATTTAAAAAAAAACAAACGTCTAACAAATTGTCGGAGTAATCTAACAATGTATAAAAAATTTGTTAGTTAGGTTTCGTCGGTGACTATTATGTGTGTGCTGCTAAGTTCACGCAGGTCTTTAATCAGTTTACCGGTCAGCTTGTATACAGCATTATCCAGATCCCAGCTGATTGCTTGGTTCAGGATTAGTGGTGACCTGCCCTGGACGAATGGTGTGAGTGAGGAGGGTGGTGTTGTGCCACCATAACGGCGATATAATGGTGACAGGCGTGTAACGAGGGTGTCTCCCTGTCACATTTCACCGCCGGACACAATGTCAACGTCAAAAACTCCCCGAAAAGACGGGAAAAAAAAATCGTCGCGTATTTCACGCGACCGATTCGCATTGAATTCATTATTTAATGCAATAAATCTGATATCGTGACGATGTTTAATTTTACAGAAATGTCGATTCGCGTTATGTGACAGTTGAGCCGATATGAATTTATCAATTTAACAACCAGTCAGCGTCAGACAAGATTTTGTATTTTTAACCGACATAAAAAAAGAGGTTATCAATGCGATGTGAATTTTTACTCCTCACTACCCCAATAGATAGGAGTTATGAATTCGCAATTTTTAAGGTTATTTTTATTGAAGATAATTATTATTAGATTATCAACAAGTATCATGCTGAGATTGTATTCTGAAAGTTTCATTACAATGATCACAATTGATGTGGGTGCTAGCAGAGCGGTAAGCGCGCTGGATTATTAATCCAGTGGTGGCGAGTTCGAATCCTGTCACGACCGATTTCGTTTACCTATAGCACAAGCATTTATGCTTAATTTAGGGAATGTATGAAGATGTATATGTACTTACTCGTTTCAAGGACATATTCATTATTTAAAAACATGTATCTGTGTGTGCTGTGTACTGTGTATTACGGCGTGTTTATTCTACTTTATCGATTTATACAATTCAATTACATACTATAAGGCCCGAATTTATAAAACGTACTCAGATTATTCTCAATGCTTAGCATGACAAATTCCATATATTTTGGTGAGCTAATTATTGACTTAAGCACTGAGAATGGTTTATAAATACGGCCCTGAGATAAGTATATGTGTATGTATGTGTGTTATTGATAAGTATTTTATTACGAGAGTACAACGAACATTGAACACCTCACTAGGAAGTCCTGTGCCGAGGTGTTCATATGAACAGTTGTGTGGCATAAATAGTATATTATGTTATTTTAATAACTTTAATAGTAAAACTACATCAACTGAAAATGTACAGGGATTTCTTAATGACAGCTTAAGACAAATTTCGTGTTATATATACTGGAAGGTACCTAAACCATTCATACTGGAAGGTACCTATATAAATAATAATAATATATGCCCATAACTTAAGCCATTTGACGTTTTACTGAGGGTATGCGGTGGCAATCTAACCTGTCAACTCTTTGAAATTAATGTCCTGTGTCCGCCGAAATCTCCCTTTACCAAAGTCCTGTAGAGTCCCATTGGTGAAGGTCTGAATGCTCCACTACCACCTCCACCACCGCTCCACATGCCTTTAACTAATAGTTTATCTAGAAGAGTTAACCCGAATGTTTTCTCGTAAATTAAATTTGCAAGCCTGTACTTTGAGCCATAGAACTTATATACTACGGCGATTAATCCTGGACCAACTTATAATTTATTTGTCAAACTTTAATCAGACCACATATATTTAATCAGATTACAATATATTTTTATATATATCTTCGTTGCTTTGGTTGGTTGGAAGAAATAACCTTGTGGATATGTCCCGTCATTTTACACATAATAATGTACCTACCTACGTGTAGTAAATATAAATAAATAAAACTTATAATATTGGAAGTTTTAAACTATAATATTATTAATAATTTCAATGTTTTTTTCGTTGACACAACGTTTTGTTAGCATGTTTATAATTATAAAGTAAATATTAAATTTATTTACAAAAATAAAATACCGTTTTAATCCAAAATGAGTTAAATTCTCATTATGGATTAAAGCGGTGTTTTATTTTTATAGATAAATTTATTATTTACTTTATATTATATAATTATTCGAATATATACAACAGGCAGAATAACATTTCACATAGTTCAGCAATAAGTTTCGCCATCCCTTCTGAATATTGTCTCTTCTACGAGACTAGTTTTGTGTGGGTATACGCGCATGTGCAGTGCTTTCTTTTATAAGAAAATGCACAACCCGCACACCTGTCGCTGATAACATCACAGAGTGGTATATTCCGTGATGGTATGAATGAATGAACTCAAGAAGAGAAACATTGACCTTTTTTAAACAGTATTAATAATCTTATTTTTAATTTTATAACTCAGAGATCTAGAGAGGAGCATCGTACTTACATATATGTATGCTGGCTATGTTACGGTATACCTGATACGAAATATGTTACGGTATACCTGATAAGTTTACCTGTTGCCATCACCTGTACAGGTAAACCGCAACGTGTATGTTATAAAACTGTGCAGTTATACATATGTGTAGGTACAACTTACAGGTTTACCTGCCCAGTTAAACCTGTTAGGTATATCATTGCGTGTATAACCAGCATAACAAATTATGTTAATTTAGAATTTTTTGTATGGATCACCAGAAAATCAATCAGCATAATTCTGGTTGGTTGGAAGAAATTGCCTCCAGTGTACAATATATTTGTTTATATTGTGTAAAGAAAGATGAATAAATAAATAATTTTCTGACAATAAGCATGTTATGTAGCAATAATTTCTAATATACGTCTAAATTTTGGAACCGGAGAGTCTAGAAAGATCAGTAGCTTTAATCATGAAACTCAAATCTGGGGGGCAAGTCTGGTGCAACCGGCGAAATCAAAACCCTCGTGATTACCCATATCATGGATATAATTATCATATGGAGTTCTATGACATCTAAAGATATTAAAGAACTCCATATAATAATTATATCCATGATATGGGTAATCGTGAGGGTTTTGATTTCGCCGGTTGCACCAGACTTGCCCCCCTGATCCCAATTTTAACTAAGAACCTACATTTACAACGGAGAACAAGGCGATACGTAGGTATGTTTATTAAAATGTATCGTAATATTACATAAAATGATTGCCATATAAAATTAGCCACTGTCACCAAATATGAAATACGAGGAACGGGAAAATTGTTAACAATGGAGAAGAATTGGAATTTGGTGTTATTAATAAGCGTTTTACCTGAATTGATGTTTTTGTGGATTTCGATTGTTTCTAGGCTGTTCATCAAATGACCTTTGTATGTGACGTGGTGAAAGAGTTTAACTGTGTGGCAATGGATTAAGTGGTTGGTGTCTGTTATTAATTTGCAAATTCCGAGAATTCGCTATTCACAATACAATGCCTATGTTGGTATTTAGCAAAGTATTTCCACCATTATTATTGTTATCAAGGTCTAACACAAAGCCACCGTCAAATCCATCAATCTTATGTTGTTATTATTTTTTTCATTATATTTAATCTTTTATCACCCCTTTTTTTGTACGGAAGACAAGATTCCGTATACAATCTTCACAAAAAACACATAACCTCCACGTAAAATCTGAAGGTATCATGTGCCAATAACTATTCCACATGAAACTTTGGTGGTAATCTTTATCTTGTGGCAATAACATTTTTGGCAATACGTTTTTGGCAACACGACCGTCGGAGCTTCGGAGAACATCAACCTAAGATATTTTATGTCCCACGTTTATTTATATGACAAAATAAAACAGAACTTGAGGTAAGTGTTATCTCTCTTCGCGTTTAGCAACCGCTGAGGGAACATTAAATCAAATTTTGAAACCTCTCGAGAAAACTCGTCTTGAAGTATTCAGCCGTAAAAACTTTGTTAGTAACAGTATTAAGATATATAAAACTGGAACAACGGAAAAATATTTAAATTTAACGAAACGCACGTAAACTTCGTTACGTTTCAGAGATACCTATAAAGTATAATTCTTAAAAATAAAAAAAATTGCCAAACAATGAAACGCAATAGTTAATAATATTATTGTATTTTTTTTTTATTTCTTCTCTTCTTATTGCCATACCAGGTCCCTCCGATCACTCCTGAGAAGGCATGTCTATCCGCCGCCGCGCCGTCTGGAACAATTCTCCGACGTCTCTGATGCCGGTCCGCTCACGAATGCTGCGGAGCCATGACATCTGACGTCTTCCTATTCTGAGGTGTCCCTCTATTACAGCCCTTAATAATCACTTGGAGAAGCCTGTGGTACTAAATTATTGATTTCTCTTAACTTTTCTTAATTTGAATCTGTTTAATTTGCTAGTCGAATAACTATTTATTTGATTTACATATCCTTCATAATTTGTCTTCATTTCTATTCTTTTTAGAATTTTATAGGTTATTTAGTCCGTTTTTTCTATTCTTGTGTTGTCCCAAGGCATTGCTGAAAACCAGCAGCACGCCAGGGGAACCTGGTAGTGTGAAGCTGAGCATAGTCTTGTTACTGTCCATTATTGCTCAGACATATAAAACTGATTTTTTTAAAGAACATTGTAAGGTCACAAACAATATTGGCATAAAATAAACGTTATAATTATAATTTTCTCGGAATATAAATGAGTATCAAACAAATGAGTTATGAGGAATGTCTCGTAATGTGCAAAGGTATTAAAAGTGCACAAACCAATGGATAAGTAGTGGAAAGTCTCGCTACATAATCTACTGTCAAGTTAAATAATACGGATTCTCCGATAACTCTAAGCCCAATAATAATACTATGGGGTGTTAGTACACATTGCAGGGGACTGTTCCCGGTAATTCTGTATTGACTATGAACAGATCTGAGTGTTCTGGGGGAGTATTGATTTTTCCCAATATTATCCAGATACAGATTCTGAAATTACGTAAACCATACACCCACGTTCAAGAGCATTTTTGAAAGAATTTATACGATTTCGTATTGTTTTATTATTTAAACTTGTTTAATCTATGGCAGAAAAAATGACCCAAGCATGGTAGCATATAGATGTTTATTTAATAGGTAACTAAAAGTTCTTCGATTATATTATGTAATTGACTGGGGTAAGTAAAATTGTAGTCTTTTGTATGTTTTAATTACAACAATATTATTTAAGATTTTTTGTGACAGAATTATGAGCAATTATTTATTATTATTAAAAAAAATGGCGTAAAAGCCAATTTTCAATAACAAAACTAATAATTATATATCGACCAAAATACAATTTTCAATAATTATTTTTATACTTACGAGAAAAAATAAACTAAGTGAATACTTTTAAATTAAAAATTATATACTTACAAATGGGGTCAAGCAAATTCCCTTTGAGGATTTGGATGTTCTGTAAAAAATAAAAAAATAAATATGAATTTTTCATAATGTCCATTGTATTATAACCAAGTTTAATTATAAAATATAATTTAAAGTTAATATTTAACACTTTTTGCATTCTGCGCAGGTTCAAATGTATTTTAAAATAGCAATGTATTTCGCAACTCAGGATCCGAAGAATTTCGATAGAAATAGTTTTATAATACATATTTCTCCTGAATCAAACGCTTACATAGAAGTCCAACAACCAACCTGACTGACGTGGCATGGCTATCACAGTGATAAATTTTCAATTTAAAAATAAATAATTTTGAAACGTCATCAAATCAAATATAATATTGTACGAGTGTTATAGCTTAGTATACCTACGTTGTGTTTAAAATCGATTTTTTTTTCAAAAATGCAAACACTTTCGCATTCAAAAGTTTAAGATATCATAGAAAAACATCTTCCTGGAAGACCAACCAAAATATGGTAGAACTGCTGGACATAATTATCTCCGAGTCTCTATCACAAACAAAAAAATCTCTAAAAATGACAAAGAAAGAGCAGTTAAAGATACTTGATACTGTTTTATCCATTACAATCACATTTATTTTGGTAGCCGTTATTTAATACGGGCGAATTTATGATATAACGTTATCGACACTGAATTCAGAAGTAATTTTTCAATCAAAATGACAAATACTTATTGTAAACATGGATTGTTTTAAAATTCGAAACAGACACTCAAGTATAGAAATTGATCGTTTCTTTTTCAAGTGAAAGAGATTCCCAAAATACTTGGACGATTTAAAACGAATCAATTCGAAGGAAACCGCACAGGATATTTTTTAGCTAAACTTGGAGCAACTATTGTGAGAACACCCACTCAATGTAATTATGTCACGCAACGAAAATCTTCCATTGAAGAATGCCAGTCACGTACGAGTCTATTCAGAGCGGTACCTTCTTCGTTAGGGATCTATAGTTGTATTATATTGTACGAGCCAGGTCCTCCTAATATTGGGACGGTGAAGAACTCTAGAGGTACAAATCTCGTTTGGGCAGACGTGAAAGTCTCCTTGTATCAACTTTACAAAATCCTATATCTAACTTTAGCTTATTTTAGGATTTTAGGGCATATTTTCAAGAGCTATGTCAGAGAAAAGATCTTTTTGGGGGGTATTTCACAATCAGGTCGTCTGGATCACAGAGTTACAACTCCTTATAAGAGTAATAGAGAGCCAACAAGGCTATGACGACAAGGCATCGATCATGATATTTGCAAACTATGATCGATGTTTTGGAGTGAATGATCCTATAAAGTGTAATAGTTTATCTCCAGATGTTCGCAATGCAAAAGTTTTTCTCTAAATGACGGAAAACAGCTTTGTTTCGAATATCAGCGCCCTTGGAGTGATTATTAAAATTATGATGGTTATTATTTTACGGTTCCATGATGAGTTTACATCTTCTTTTTAGTTGTGCTCTTAATTCCTAAGATCATGCTCATTTTGGAAAGAAATTGTTGCTTCTCCTACAAAACTCCTTTAGACGATTTAACCCTTCTGCTTTTCTTAACGCCAAAACTACTGAGAGATCAGTTATTATTTTATCTAGTTTAGTCCGGTCAAACGGCGGAATGTACACCCTCCATTTAGATATTCATATTTTTCAGATTCCCTTCTCCGAAATAGTTCAAAATCCCGTTGTTGACACCCTGGGTTTTATCATCATTTCACTAAGTGTATGTAGAACAGGTTTATTATTTAACAATAGTTCGTATTCTTCCAAGCACTAACTTCAAATTTATAATTTGTCTTACGAGATCTTTACGACGTTCTCGTTAAGTTATTTTTATTTCATATTGATAGTTTCCCCATTTCCTATTCCACCATATATGTTTTATGTCTTGGCTAAGTATTTATGAGACGAGAAAGCCATATATTTTTATCGTATAACCAATATAGCATACATGTATGTACATAAATGTATATCTTTTATCTTACGTTGGATGACTTAAAGTATTCGCCAAAACTCAATTAACTCGCTTTTGTCAACCTCTTGTTCTTCATTGTCTGGATAATGAGCTTCGTGATATATTTTTTAAAGCTAATGCTTAGAGAGCATTTCAGCTGCCTTCTTCATTTTGTAAAAAAATATCGAGACAAGTTACAATTTCTTCAAGACTATTATAGACACGAAATTTCAATTTAGTTTAAAGTGAGATTTTAAGGAATGATTCGTTAAAATAAAACTAACTAAAAGCATGAAATTAAATAGAAATAAGAATTATTATCATACATAAAGTGTTTGTTGTTTTGATGAATGTTTGAAAATAGATAAAACAGGAAAGGCTTTATTTGACATTATTAAGAGAGCAAGTTACTCCGTATTTAATCTGACAATCCCTTCGGCCATTTTCTGTCTCTTGACTCGATAATCTTACGTGTACTCAAGAACAATACGTTTCATGATAAATAACACCATATTTGATACGAACAAAACACATCACACGTCGTATAGTCAGAATGCGGTGTTGGCAGTACAAAAGTAGTGTCACCAACACTAGGTACCAGGATCACACCGATAAGATCAAATAATCCGAGATAATGGTAACACGTGGATGATGTTGTCGTAAAGGAGAGCCCAGAGATTTGAAGGGATACAGGTAAGGAAAAGCTTTAAATCTTCTTATGAACTTTGGACTATCAATGTATGTAAATCTGTTCATACATCCATATTTGACGTGTATTGATGATCCGAAACTACATTCATCCGCTATCCAAAAGTATCCCTACCTACATACATTAGGTATAATGTACCATCACGACATTATCCCATAATACGGGGTAACTAGCGATAGGCGTTCGAGTATGTGCAAGTACAATATATACATAATCTTATATTTATTTATTTATTTTTAATCACACCACATTAACAACGACAACAACAAGTAGATTACTTCTGCCCAACTAGGAAATCCTGTTCTAGGGCTACCAGTTTACAATTTTTAGTGACAATATAGCAATTATGAACCAGGTGGATGGTTCCCGTTCCACATTAAATAGGCACACAATCTCAGTATTCTGCACTCAACAATCACCACCCCAACAAATATCATCGGAGATATAGCTCACACAAAATACATAGATCAACCATGTCCTGTCATAAATCCAATATCTGACGTAATTTTTCATTTCAGAACCATAGAAAAGTGACAAGTTAACTACGGTGGTGTATTTGATATGAATCATTTGCGTCCCAAATCAAATCAAATAGTATATGTTACTCATAGAGCATCGCAAACTTTTAATCAATTGATCAAAAAAAAAATCCACTATAAGCAACGCAATACTTGGAATGATCATAAAATTATTTTGAAGCCCTAATCGTTTATGTTTATTTATGTCATGGCATATCCCAAAAATTTTTTTTATTTATTTTGTTTTTTAATTAGTTAATATAAACATGGATAAATTCAAAATTTTTAATTATTACAGTTTTTTTTTCAAATAATAACTGTTCCAATAAATTTATAAATTTGTGTTTGGGACAGGAGTAAATTACATAGACTTTACGATACTACACTTTGATCTTAGCCAACAGGCCGAGAAGCGATATATATACTTATAGTTACATAATATACATATTACATAGTACATACACGAGAAATATTTAATAAATTGTAAATTAAATTTAATTTACAGCTAATAGAGATGTTTAAAGTTTTTTTTAATGTTATGTGGGGTAACCAGCGACATGTATGCGGGTGTGAATTACCTTATAAAAAGAAGCACGACACGTGCGTGCATCAACTCACACCATCCTCGTCACACCATAGTGAAACGTTCAGAATGGATGTGATACTCATTACTGAACTATGTGAGATGCTATTTTTCCTGTATTTTTTGTAGCCGACTTTTGCAAGACACTCGGAAGCAATGATAATAGAAAGAAGTTGAAGCACTCTCATCAGAGTAGAGTAAAAAATATAAAAAAAAACTCGATCGCCGTGGCATATCTAGTGGTTATTCGTTTGAATTTGTGCTGGCGTCCCAAGATCAATACCCATAAGAGCAGAAATAATATTAAAGTCAATTCTCACGCTATTTTCGATTTTTGGGACTGAATTATTGGTTTGAATATCATGGTTGCTCCATATTTTTACTATTAATCTATGCAGATTACTATTTTTGACGGAAAGATTGAATTTCGTCAAGAATTTACATTCATAATTAAAAATAAAACGGTAGATAGGTATTTTTTAATCCTGAAGAGTGTTTTTTTGAATGTATGCAAGTTTTTTTTTAGTCAACCATCGAAACCCTCAGGGTTGATCTGAGGTTGACGAGTTCAGTATTTGGTCATTTTAATATACATAATACGATGCATGTTCCAACCTACGTCAGCAGAGCAACTCAAAGAGCATGCTTTTAGAGCACATAGCTGTCGTCATCGGACCTCATCATGTACCTTTTCAAGTGGGTAAAATATTTTAGTGACAGGTAGGTACCTAAGTTCTAAGCGAAAATTTGAAATTTGAATCGGGTTTAAGTAATAATAGTGGCTACAGATGTCGTAGCTAAATATCTAAGGTTTTATCAATAAATCAAATTATTGATAAAACCTTAGAAAGAAATTTTTTGAATTTCTACTTATAAGACAACATTTACTAGACAAATTTTAGTACAAATAATGGAATTTATAACCAAATAAAATAATTTATGTCGTAATACAAACACAATCAACAGAGCAGCGGTATTTGAAAAACAAATAGTTCCTTAAAAATAACGGGTGTATATAACTTGTTCTAGAAAAAAATATAGGGTTAAGCGTCGATCCTTTACAACCTACACGACTCGTTTCCCATTTAAACCAAGAATCTCACTATAAAATGGAAACTGGGTTAGCGTTATAAAGTTCTTTATACACGAACCAAATAGTTCGTGCTGCGATAACAAAGATTTCATGTCCCCTCTGAAACGAATCATAGCCATCAACCGTTGGAAAGTATCTGGACCATTAATCGATCCAACTGTACGATTACCCAATAAATATTATCTCCGTTCGGAATCTCGTGATTAAAGTTTACATTTTAAACAACTTTGTTTTCTATCACATTTATCTGTAATCAGCAGATGCTGCTCAAGCAGATATCGGTACGAAGAAACATCCTGCTCCATCACCAAAATCCGCCTTAGGTACCTACTATTCAAGCAACCTTGATTGTGTATGAACTGATTATTATTTGATAAAACTGTGTCCGTGTACCTACTTAACTGTTGATTTTTTATTGCTGAGCTGTCTGCCAATTAGTTTATTCGAAAATATTGAAACATACGAAAAATTCAAAGTATTTAATTACAATAAAAAAAATATCAAACATGTACTGTCGAACTGGTGGTATATGGGTGGGAGCAGAGTGCCCAGGATAGACAGAAATGGAAAACCCAGGAAGAGGCCTTTATCCAGCAGTGGAATGAAAGGGGTTAAAAAGAAGAAGAAGTACATAAGAGAATGTAGGCAATGAAATTTGGTTGGTAAATTGTCGCGATCATTATTTTTTATCGTTACTGTTTGGCTCCGGAGTTTTATACATTTTGAAAACAAAAACAATCTCATCTTATCGGCTTGATTTGATGAACGTCTATTCCATGCGCCATAATGGTTTGAAAACCAAGGATAACTTTAGAAGTCATAGATCTAAATATTTATACTTTTTTATTTTTTATTTATTTATTTAACTTTTCGTACATAATATAAATAAATATAATGCACACTGGCGGGCTTATTGCCAATAGGCAATTTCTTACAATCAACCAGATTACAGAGTGACAGAATTATACATGTACATCAACAAAAGATGAAAGCTACAAAAGAACAAAGAGATTATACATAACACCAAGATAAATAAAAAAAATAAAAAAAATCATCATGGCAAAAAAAAGGATTGGGAAGGAACGAGAAGAGGAAATCGAGATCAGGTGTTTAGGGATAAATATTACGTAGCAAAGTGAAGGAAGGAAAAGGAGAGGGTTCAGGTATTTTCGGAGAGATACCCCTGAATTAGTCTTTTCTTGAAAATGCAAAGCGAGTTTGACGAAGTTACAGAACTCAAATTATTCCAGAGTGTTGCTGAACGTACTTCAAAGGAAGAGCTGAAAAATTCAGTGTTGTGAATGGGGATAGTTAATTTAGTACGTTCAGCAGATCGAAACGATAGGCTGTGATAAGATAAAAAGGTGGATTTGGTTTTAAGGTACTGCAGTGAATTAAGATTAAAGAGCGTATTGCATAGAAGTGACAAAATATGTATATTATGAAAAATTAGTGCAAGTAATAACGATGTTTTTAAAATCACTTGGAAATAATTCTTTACATATTATATCTGACTTTTATATGGACGATTTCATATTGATAATTTGATCTCCAAAAAACTTAAAATTGCAATAAAAAGTTGTCTCAAATAATATTTACCAGTCGGTTCATCGACATCGTTTCTAATAAAATCGTTAATGGCAAAATCATGATTTGTTCAATGCCGAGACAAGACACGGTGTAAACATAAACATGTCAATAGTGAGGAGGCGGTGTAAAATAAACACAGTCTGTCTGATAACCGTGGAAGTGGAGTGTCTTAGAGGAGTTACTTGGAAACTTGGAAAAGCTCTCTAATGCAAAGCAACAACAGCCAAGGCTAACATACACACCCTCACACATATACGCTATCAGCTCCTTCCAGTCCAGAAAATACGGCTTCAGGAAGTAAGTCTATATACCTACATAAACATCGAGATGTTTCACAACGCAGCATATACGTTTGTGATCGATTTGTTTCCATATGACTTCCAACGAGGCTAAATAGAATAACATACAATTTTCAACTAACTAGTCTTTCCAGCCAAAATAAAAAATATTTAATGTTTTTCTATACCTACACATAATAACCCAGGATATTAGCAAATTATACAAAAAAATATTGCTATGGCACGACGTTGAAAGTAGACACAAGTTTTGGAACAAAAAAATATCTTCGAGTAAGTATGTAGATATAAATAACCATTAAACTATAGCGGCATGTGCAACTTACAAAAAGTTGTTGTCCATATGTCAAAATGGAAATCATTTTTCAACAATGATATCAACACATTATGAAAATAAAGAACATGTATATACGCACTTTTCAATCTTTCGATTGTGACGTCTTCTAATTTGTAGAATTCCATTATGACAATGATTAATATGAACACATATATAATTCCACAATTTATTTTATTTTTCTCCCGACGACCATTTCGGCTTATAAGGCCATAATCAACTGGTTGATTATGACCTTATAAGCCGAAACGGTCGTCGGGAGAAAAATAAAATAAATTGTGGAATTATATATGTGTTCATATTAATCATTGTCAACATGTATATAAAAAATAATTCACCTCTTAGTTATTCATTCTCAAAGAGAGTAAATTTGCTAGATTTTCTTGTTGTTTGAGTACTAGAAAGAGAAATAGAAAAGGTTTTATGTCATATTTGATCACAAATGTATTCAAACATGGTTGGTACAAACATATACTTTATCGTAGTGAAATAACACTTTTAAATATTTCATAGAATTCACAAACATTTTTGTAATTCTCCTTTCTCGTAATATTGCTTATGTGTAAGGTGTACTCTGAATTTCATAATATATTCAGGACCAACAAACTCGATTTCGTTCCCGGCCGTGGGAACACAATGGAAATTTCGGGATTTCCTTGGAGCCAAGGTATGCATAGCATCTTATTCAAAGCTATGTAGCTCCTATACCGTCTACATTAGTCCTGTATTTGCATAAATACTCCTGTGAGATATTCCCAGATGACTATTATCACATATTGCAGAAGTGTTTTGTGTAATATCATATTCCACGTTGATTGCTGAAATTCACGTTGGCTTTCGGCGAATTATGCATATGTCTGCAGTATGCAGGATAGGGTTTGGGTTTACTTCCAACAATAACAGATTCAATTTAAACGATAAAATATATTCAAGGTCTTCAATTTTTCGACTGTGATGGGTAACAATTAATATTCTTCTTCTTCGTGTGTCCTGTCAGGTCTTCTCAACATGGACTATCACTCTGGAGAAACTCTCTTTGTCTTGTGCGATTTGGAACAGATTCTCTATAAGCTTCATCCCGGTTCTCTCATGAATGTTTCGAAGCTAAAAATAGCTGCTTCCTTACGTCTCATCTACTGCCCTCAATCGTCCCCTTTATGATTGACTGAAGGATTGAATATTTCTCTCCTCTCAACATAAAATACTGAAGTCTTACGAAGCTTTATTGTTTTTAACAGTCTGTCTCCGTTCAGGATACCCTTTGGGTAATTATATTATTTTCAATTTATAGAATTTCATAATTGATAACTGGGATAATATGTACACATGTTTAATCTACAATCATTTTCATAACCGAAGACCATATCGGCTTAACAGCATCAGAATTTTACCAGAATAAATATCCGTCGTAGGCCTTTGTGGGTGAGTTGGTTAGAGATATCTGATTCCTGAGCGAAAGGTCTCGGTTGAAAGATTCCCGGTGGAGACATAGTTTTTCATTGTGTTTTCAGTCTGGATCTGTGAGACGATTAATAACCTAAGTCTCCAGAATGTGACAACTTGTTATTGGGAGCGTGTTAAATTAATATTTTACATAGTTCCTGTTACTTGTCCGAAAAGCATTATAAAATAAAATAAAATATGTATTTATATTAAAGATCGTCTCCTATAATTTCAGAAACTAACTCAGAAACTAATGCTATTCTTAGTATCTGGCGACTTCAATAGCCAATGTCCAAGTTTAAACCGTCGTTGTGCAGTTGGTCAGAAATGTGGATCAGTTGCACAGATGTGCGATGGTCCGTTGGTTTCCACATATTATAATATAATATGTAGGTTCTCCTTGCTGCAAAATACCCCATGTGGAAATATTATCCTGCTCTCTTTATCCGATACTAGTATAGAAGATAAAACGAAGGTATTTTGAATGGAGTAAATATAAGAATAGGGCAGTTCGCAAATACCCCATCAAAACATCGTTACTTCGATCTACCAATGCTTCTACATCTACAGTGGATAACATTTTTAAAAAACGGTTAAAATTATAAGTATCCAAAGTATGTTCACTTGTAGTTGGGTGCATATTTATTCAAGAAGTATTTCTTATAGTTTGAACTTTTTTTCATTTTAATCTTTATTTATTAGGGAAAAAGCAGCAGTTCATACTGATGACAACTTTTATTGCTGTAAGTTTTGTTACATATGTTATCACTAGGGCACGGATAAATATGTAGGAATTAAAAAAATTAAAATATGTACATATAATATGGACTAAAAATGTAAAATATGAAAAAAATATGGAGTATAAAATAAGAATATCTTTCATATCAAACATTGTTTATTGTGAAAAATTACTATGCAGTAACAGTTACACTAAAAAAATTATAAAAATATAGCGAAATGTTCAGGTAATTCAAATAAAAAAAATAAGTTTCATTCATCTTCCTGTAAATCTGTCTTATTAAATTGATTGCAGTACACAATCATATGCTTTTTTAAATTATCGAAATTAAAAATTATATCAATTTTTCTGAACTAACTCATGTTTAATGATATAAAAATCGAAAATATGGATGATTGTGATATTTTTTTGTAAAATATGGACTTAACCATTAAATATGGAAAAATATGGAAAATAAAAATTAGTTTTTCACAGTCTATATATGATAATATAGGTAGAGAACACATATGAGGCAGAAAATAATGTAAATTAAAAATATGTATTTACATATTAATCCGGGCCCTAGTTATCACCAACAAATACCAAATGATTAACGGGCTATTTCACCACCTCTGGATAAAGTTCTAGATAACTATCCATAAGATAAATTTATCTTAAGGATAAATGAAGCGAGCGTTTCATCACCTACAAATTTCTTACAGATTGTTATCCGACGGATAAAGGGTGGCAACGTTGTAATTTCATCTATTTCAATGGTCTTGCTATGAGTTGATAAAGCTGTCACATTGTAAATCGTAAAAAGTCGCAGTAAACAACGGACAACGGTAAATAAACACGTGGTCAAAACGAACTCGTGGACACAAAACAAGATATTTCAAATATTTTGAGAATGTATACAAGAGAAAGAACTACGAATTTCTGAGACGATGACATCAACGTGTTGGTGGATTTAGTTTGTCAGCATAAAAATGTTATAGAAAATAAGATATAAGAAAAAATAATTTCTTTTATGAGTCCTAAAATGTTCTGTGCAGACGTTTTCGTCAATCTAAACCTCGCCTTGAAATCAATATTGTCGAACTCCGAAAAATAATCTTTTCGCATTTCTCTGACGCCGATTTTGTCTCGTATTATGTAAAAATACGATATCATCGTCGATTTGGTCATAAATTTCGATCATTTAAAAAATAACTTATACTCAGTTTAACTTATCTATCACTTATCGCGAACCTATTCCGCTAGACAACATATCTAGAAATTTATCCATGGGATAGAGCTATCAGAGAGTCGTGAAACGCATTTTTCAGTTTATCCGTTAGATTTGTGTTAGATTGGCTATCGGGCACTTTATCCAGAGGTGGTGAAATAGCCCGTAAATACATTATAATGAGTGATGCTCATTCTATGTAAAGGAGCATTCAGACATTTTGTTATGTGTTACAAATACATTCATTTATTTATTTATGTATTTAGAGGACAACATACAGCGTATAATGAATTATATAAAATAAAGATTTGAGTAAATATTAAAGCCAATTACAGGTTGTTATTGGAGTTATTTATTTATTTATTTATTACTTCCATCAACGGCTAAATAGCCTTTTACAATTACATACAAAATAAAATAGTACAAATACGTTTAATACATACAATAATATTATAAACTGAAAACAAAAAGAGATGTATATAATATGTACGAACATTAAAAAAAAGAATGAAGCATAAAAAACAGTTGGAAAATAAGCCATGAAACATAATATAAAAAAGAGATGCCTAAAAATATGTATACCTATATCCATACAATATACAATACACAAAATATATAGATGCAGAAACAAAATTATATAAATAATTAAAAAAAATAGTATAAATAACCATTTAACGACAAAGTAACGTAAAGATGGATTACAAGAGAGATAGAAAAGAGAAAAAGTTAAAAGAGAGCCCCATACAATATACCATAAATTATACAGGTGTGTTCCTATAATTTTGTTTTTTCTCATTTTTCGTAAATTGTATGTTAAGCTTTTAAAATTATTTGATATGATGTCCTATTATTATGTACTGTAGTCTACATTTACTTGTTTTTTTTCATTGTCTTTAATATAATTATGCTCTACTGTACTGTTGGATATCCAAAAAAATAAATAAATAAATAAATAAATTCTAAATAAAAAAAAAAGTAAATAAAATAATAATACACATTATAACGAAATAAAATTGACATTTTGCTTCAAGAAATATAGATGCAATAAGTTTTAATATTTTTTGGATGGGTGGATGGCAGAGCGGTTAGCGCGCTGGGTTAGTAATCCAGTGGTCGCGAGTTCGAATTCTGCCTCGACCGATCTCGTTCACCTATAGGACAAGCATTTATGCTTAGTTTAGGGAACTTAGGAAGATGTATATGTACTTGTTTAACAAGGACATATTCATTTTTTCATTTAAAAAAAAAAAAAAAATTTAACAATGACAAGTAATAAATATGGCCTAGACTAGAGTATGCATTACCCAAATAATGAAGCCTTGCTATTGGCGAATAATATTGTTGTAGTGTACGTGCGTTAGAATAGTAAAAAGGTACCGTTTGCCTGTTAGAACGTACTGGCGCATGATAAACAATTTGTTCAATAAGAGCAGGGCTGTCAAAACTTGAATGTACCATTTTGTGTAGTGTAATTAAGTTATTGTAGTATATTAAGATAAGTTAAGAATAGTTACATATTATGATATTCATATTGAGATATTGTACATATTGAGATATTGTGTGAATGATGTGTGAAATTGTATAGGTATATAAGTGTTGAGTAAGATTATGAGGATGAAATTTTAAGTCTGATATATTTTTTAAATGTGGGGGAGCTTAGTAAGAATATGCCAATTGTATTTATTACAGATTCTGTAGATTGTTGCATGTTGAGCATAGTTAGTGTGTCTAGTTCTATGGGTAGGCAGGAATGTTGAAAGATATATAATTTTCAAGAGCAGGAGAATCAATATTGTTGTTGAGAATATCGTAGAGAAGCATCATATCAGTTACTGTACGTCTGTTGTCAAGTGAATCAATGCAGTGGTAGATCCTAGTAGCGTCTAGCCCCTGAGTTTCTTTTCTGCATTCTTAGGTTAGGTTTAAGTTTGTGTATAATAATAATAGCGACTCGTGAGCGAGTTTTTTTTTTTTTTTTTTTATTTGTAACATAAGAAATAATATACAGGTACACATCAAAGTTTAACAATACAATATTTTTACAAAAAAAAAAAAAGATCCTTAAGAACTAGATGCGGAATGTAAACTGCTTCACTAGGTTAAAAACCTGTTCTGAAGCAGATTATAATTATATAGGTATATTGTTTAGGTGTGCGTGTGTGTCATTGTATGTTAACGTAGAGTTGTTTATTTATCACTGTCTTGTCTGTTTTTTTTATCCACTTCTTTAATCCACATTTAAAGCTGTTTATATTTGTATTTTTCTTCAATTCAATTGGAAGCAAATTGAAAATTTTTACTCCAAGGAAATGAAAATTTCTTTGTCCATAAGTTGCTTTATAAATTGAATTATAAATTATTATAAATTAAATATATAATATTCTTTTAATTTTTCGCATTTAATATAAAATTTCACAGCTCATTTAACTTAATACTACGAGATCTCAACCAATCAGAGAGCCAACCGGAAACAGAATGCAAACGGGGAGATTCAGATTGTATGTAGACTCTAGTGTAGATCCTTGCCTCACGATACGACGGGAAATCAAGAAATGTTTTACGATTAAGGTGTTTAATAAAGATATTTTGTATCCTCCCCATTTGAATGACAATGGTTAAAAACACCAAATAAGTGCTACAATTTATTATCATGTCGAGGCCGGCCTGACACCAGGTAATATTACAACTCATATTTCAACTCATTGGAATATGAACTGAAAAAATGACATTGTGCCTGACACGATATCATTTAAATGACTTAAAAATGTTATCACTCTAAAATCTCTAGATGGGTCGGTGGCAGAGCGGTTAGCGCGCTGGGCTAGTAATCCAGTGGTCGCGAGTTCGAATCCTGCCTCGACCGATTTCGTTCACCTATAGCACAAGCATTTATTTGCTTATTTTAGGGAACGTAGGAAGATGTATATGTACTTGTTTGACAAGAACATATTCATTTAAAAAAAAAATAAAAATAAAAAAACATTATATTGAAATTACATGTCGATATTATAGCAATTATCTCTCTTGACTGTCAAAAAACTTGCATTTTTGGGTGCATTAATGATTCAAGCTTGTTTTTTTTTTTATTATTACATTTCGAGTTTGATTACCCGTTTAGAAATATTATGAAAATCAAATGAGACGCTCTAGCAAAAAATGTCCGCGATCTTGATTGGATAGGAGAAAAAAAAATCAAGTAGTTTTTTAGCATATTAAACGAACAACTTTCATTAGAAGATCCATTTTCATAGAAAAATGAGATTTTTTGAAAATAAATGGAATGTATTTCTTATATTTAAAACCATACATTCAAAGGCTAAATTAATATACAGTGATGCGAGAAACAATATCCTAAAAAACAGTAGTAAGAACATTCCAAATCATAACAATTATATCGAAGAACTCCGATGTGCCGATATTTTTTGTAGCTAGGAATGTACGTCTGGATCAATTAAAAATCAAAAGAATACGAATAAAACTTTACAAAACATTATGAATTAAAAAAAATATTTCTTCCTTTGTATGACGAATGACAATGCAGTAGATAGATAAGCATAAACATATGACTTCAAATATTACTGCAAACACTACTTTTCGACTCATATTCCACATGAGTTGGAATATTACCTCGTGTCAGGCGGGCTTAAGAGTTGGGAGTCAATTTTATTACACACAGAAACATGAAATCAATTAAAACTCTTCTATTATAAATAAAGTGAGTCGATCATAAAGTATTTTTTATTAAGTGTTTAAAGGCGGGTTTAATATGATTTTTTTCCAACCAATCCGAGCAACATAAAGTAAATTTGGTTCTGTAATATGTATTGATTTATAAAACAACATAGAAATAAACGAAAAAATAAGAATCCATATGATGACTGATCACAGCAGTTGTAAGTTTGAATGCTGCGCTGACAGAATAGAAAAAGAAGAAGATCACAGCAAAAACGAAAGAGAAGAGGTTATCAAAGGACGTAGAAAGACTCTCATATAATTTTACTAAAAAAAAAATCTCTTACAACGTCGACAAAAAACATAAAATATTTTTAAGGAACGATTTTCAAAAATTATATTTCATTTTTTTCAAAAAACGCGGTAAGTTTGAACGGAAAAAGTTCGAAACGGTTTTTATACGGCCTTGTTTAATAATCGAAGTGTGTGTTAAAAAATGGCTTTATCTCAATCACCGAATTGATGTGGTAAACAAGTATGTACTCTCTTTCTTTGTACACAAAGTTGAATGGAAAAGAGGGGGATGGGTGTATTTTACGTATGTTCGCCCTCTACGGGGGTGTGTATTATATTGTACCTACGTTGAGTACTAAACATGTCGAATTATTTATTCATCAGCGTGATACAGTGTCGCCCGCACGTGATAAAACGCAAAAAATGTGGCAAAATAAATTTACCTCGAATATTATGTAACCAACGTTTAGATTTAATTTTTTTTGTATTAATTAATAAAAAAAAATGCGAACTGTGCACTGCAGGTGGAGCAAGCACTCGGTGAGTTTTTGTGTGGATGCATATTTTTTCATAAATAACATTGATAAAGGAACTCAATAAAGGCATAATTGGTGAACGTTGCGCAAGCGCATAAAGTGATCACGTAAACAAGCCGATGATAGGTCGTAAGCCCAGTAGGTGCCTGAGTTTCTGGTTCTTTTATAATATCCCAACTTCGTCTCAATTGAGATGTTATTGTCAATAAAAAAAATCGCAAATATTTTTCTCTTCTTTTTTCGCTCGAATTGTCTTTTTTATATTAATCTGTGGAACAATGTTATTGGCTTACTTTCTTTATTACTATTTTTTTATTAATGAAAAATATTTAATGGCTGTTTTGTTTCCTAAAATAAAATACATAAAAATGATCAGCTCTGCTTCACTTTAACATACCAATATGTCAATCAAAATAAATTTTAAAACATCCTTTTAAAAAATATCATAAAAATACTGGTTTAAGGCAATAAGTTTGTATATCAGTATTGCTTACTTTGTATGACATACAAAATTGTTCAAGTATATCAAATAAATCAAATTTACAAATTCTGAAAGTTTCAAAGCTCTAACTTGTCGGTATGTTAGTTAAAATCGATTGTAAAATTCCGGTGCAGACAGATACGTGAAGTTAATTCAAACGATTTAAAAAATATTTCTCCTTACAAATGTATTTTACATTAAATTTGATGTAATCCATTACCCAAAAAATAGTTTCGCCCAAATGACTCCCGTACACAAAATGCAAATTCTTTTTTTTTTTTCATTCGAAATTGAAGCATTCGATTGAAATTTAAATTCAGGCTTGTTTAATTAGCGTACAGGATTACCTGGATGCAGCAATTTCTACTATTCTAGTAGGTACAATACTTTATGTCGTACCAACCTATGGAATGTTGAATAATAATTCCCAGCGTGTAGCACAGCGCTTTTCGTCCAGTAATTCCAGCTTTGCCCACTATTCACGGATTAAAACTGCACCGACTTTAAAGACGATTACAGCTTTCATAATCCGATAATGGAAACGAACTGGTTTATCACTATGCACAGAGTAAACTATGTCGATTAGGTCGGTTTAATAACTAGCAAAGTGTAATCGTTTGAAACATAAACTTTTCACTCACTCGTCCACCGAGACATTGTAAAAACTTCTGTGGCTGGGTTTGATTCCTAGCACTTCATATTTTCTTCTGAGGTCTGCTTTCTGCATTTTATGCTTCCACTGTTGGAGATGTTCTACTTTTCACTCCAGAGGGCCGAGTGTCACGCGGTGATCTTGAAAGAACTGTTAACGAAAATTTACAGAATATCTGGCAGTACCGTTGGACGGTCTACTCAGTGGGAAGAATATCCTTTTTATTTTTTTCTGACGTGAGGAATCGACTTGAATCTTCCTGGAGTGTCCCCGATTTTTCGAAATTTTAAAAGTTATCTTCACCGATTTAAAATTGCCTCCTCTGCCTCGTGTCAGTTCAGTTAACACTCAGAGCAAACTTCGGAATATATCCTGTGAGATTATTGCCACCTATTGGTGTCTTTATAGTTCGAATCTCCTTGTTGCTGTCCGTGGGCCTGTTCAAGGTCCCATGGGTCATGCGGATTTTGTGATCTCGAAGACCAATTTTAAAGCCTTCAAGAAGTTCTGTCATAGTTATGGTGCCTTACTGTTGGTTGATTCACGTTCAGTTTAGTTTTAACGAGTTCTCGGTTACACCTTTAATGCTTTACATTTAAAAATATCAGAAGTCAATCACAGTCCACAAGTGTGAATCTTCTATTCACATTCGTCGATTATTCTTTTTGCACTATGGTGCCGAGATTACTTATCTAGAAGGCTCCATGAGCTTCTTTTCATGCTATGCATTATTTTGTTTTGTCGCTCATTTAACGATCTGTAAAGGGGCCGTTTACAGTCCCCATATGCAGAGCGCGTGGTGATGGAAGTAGCTTCTCGGTTTAAATATGCCTGATACTAGTTCCTTGAGTCGTCCGATGAGCAGCCGCTCCGGGGATGAACAGAACTTGAAGCTCTATAACGTTCCCATTTCAGTGGTGTACCTAAGAGACTGCGAAATTTCTCTCAACTCAATGTCCTCAGTTCTGCGCACCCTCTTAGGTAACTAGCATATCCTGCGTCACCAATTATTTTCATCTGCGCTTTGGTCCCCCTCTGGATCTTTTGCCAGTGGATAGTGCAAGTCCTTTTCCTCTCCTGTTTTCTGGGAGTACTAGAGCAATTTGGATCTTATGATCTTCTTGCCTTTTCATTACTTGTCCACACCATCAAAGTTGGCTCTCTGTGAGATTTTCTGATATGGGGGTAACTCTAAACGTTTTCTCTTATTAACTCGCTACGAATTTTATCGAGCTTTTTCACCCGTTATTGCAAATCAAACGAATACACTGAAATTATTTATTCAACCTAAAATACTAGTTGCATGTAACACATGAGATCCAACTGTCGATAACTATAGTACGTATGTTGATATGTTATAAAAATATAAAAATACTTGGTTAATGTTCTATTATATTTATTGGATTATTGACGCGTTTCGTGCAAAGCACATCGTCAGAATAATGCTCTACAAGACTGAGACTAGTGGTAATATACAAAATTTGCATGACAGGTGTATAAAAATGTTGGTTTTTGAACGGTTGAAAAGAAGTTATATAATGCAAATGAATCTATACAAATCTACGTTTTAATACAATGAAAGTAGTTGGGTCAATAATAGAACATTAACCAAGTATTTTTATATTTTTATAACATATCAACGTACAATGGAGTTCTATCAAGAATTGTCGATCGACAAACTAAACTTAGTTAAATCATATAGTACGTATAGTTGAAGAATAAGTACCAAACTATAAAACAATAAATACAAATTATTTAATATTTAAAGATATTTGATTTTCTATACAACACATGTACCTATGTATGTATGTCCTTTTTTCTACCTAGAATATGAGAACAGCATGACGGTATGTATGTATGTTTGGAGATTTAAGTATCAAACTATTAAGTCTTCTTACATATTGTGTATAGGCGACTGCCATACAAATTGTATGAAGCAATGTCGTCACTAAATTCAATTTTTATAAAAAAATTGAGATTAATTATCTAGTTGGGGTGTTTCGGATTTTTTCGATATTGTTAAAAACTTTGGAAATATAGGCAGTTAAACACATAAATTTATAATAAAAAAATATTTTTCTTAATAAAAAAATTTTGAGAAACACTAGAATTTTTTTAAAAAACAAATTTGAGATTTTGTGTTTGTCTATGTTTATATCAATTTTTAGCGTTCTAGCTTTTATGGTTTCTGAGATATATGGAAAAATAAATCAAAATTTCAAATGTTGATAACCCCTGACTGAAACAAAAATTCACAATTAAGGGACGGACGGACAGACACACAGACAGACACACACACACACACACACACACACACACACACACACAAAACTCACATAAAATGTTCTACTCCGAATTCTGAGTAAATCCATGTATGGGAAAATATATGCTGCGAGGCCTCTAGTTGGTGTTATAAGCATGCAAAAAGTCCACTACACCATACAAAATTTTCCTTCGTACACGCATCTTGGCTTAATAATGTCAATTCATTAAGAGAATTGAATTCTCATGAACGAATCGACAGTTGGAAAAACGGTTTTTGCTTAAGGTATATTATGAAATAGGTGATATCAGGACTTGAAAATATGATTTTTCGCTAGAATATTGGTACAGCACACCACTCTTCTATCGATTCACGTGTACAAAAAAATGTATTTGTACATGCATGCATGAATTTTACAAAGCTATGGATGTTTTTAGATGGGTTGATGTTTTTCGATAATGCCGTCCGAGTGTTTCTCCAGTCTGCCACATAAGATATAATTTATATAGCGCCGATTAATGATTCAGGATCATTCCAAGTCTGCGTATATTTTGTCTTATGTTGCTCTACGAAATAATCTGTTTTCAGTCCTTTAGAGAAAGTGCTCTTGCTTTGTGCACTGCGGACATCTGGAGGCAATATATTCCGCTATATAGGACTACTCATACTAATGCATCGATCAAAATAAGCCACTCTGTTGGTTTTGTCCAACTCCTTTAGGGAGTTGTTACTCTGTGATCCAGAAGACCTGAGTGTGAGATGCCTCCAACGCAGCTTTTGAATGTATTGCGATGCCATATTATTCAAAGCATCAAACACCATCAAACAAATTTTGTAGTCAATTAGCTCTGGACACATCAAAATTAAACTCAATTAAAGTTTAAACCGACCAAATATACCAGACAAAACGTTATAAAACATAGAATTCGAATTCTTTTTTTAAGGCTGAAAATAGGATTTTTTTCATTACTTCTTGACAACTTTATTTGGCATTTAGTAAGCCGGTCTTTACAACGTAAAACAGAAGTGTACAAAGTAGGCACCTACCTATAAAAAACACACAGCACACCTTTTATTTGTGTTCGGGGGATTAATACACTTTTAAGGCACGTAATCCAATTTCTATGTTTGGAGGTATCCAGATAATTCCACCTTCACTGTCCATAGTTTACAACAAGTTCTATTAGCTTATTTGGACAGTTTATTGACAGTTTTTTACCGCTGTGAAAACTCATAATTCTTCACGAAAGAGATTTTTTGATCTTTGTGGCTTAGTTAAATATTTTCAGAATTTCCTGATTTTACAGCCATGGATTTATGAAACGATAAACAATAAAATAATAAGTACATACAATATACATACATACCATTTAGGCATTTCCTAAAATTTGGGGTAACGACAGAAAGGTGTGCGGGTTCTAAGGTGGTACCTCACACAAAAACAACTTGAATTGTTAGAATACATCAACTTTTTGGAAAAAAAATACTAAATTGTAATTACCGAATAGATTGATAAAACACTAGATTTACATAGTTTCACTGTTTTCATTTTTTTAATAATACAGCGCTGTCGTATTGATTAGTCTTCGAAAGACCAAAACTAGTTTCACCCGTCTGCCCATCAACATACCTAATATATAGAAAGATATATTTATTTTGCGTGATTTGATTAGTTATTTAAATAGCTATTTGGTTTTTTCTCATATTTTGGCGCAGATGACAGATTATCCCTTTTTGTACCTATCCTCATCTTCCTGACATACCTAAACCTCACCATACCTACATTCATACCTGAACGTGGCAACAATCATCCCGCCTCTGTTCGCGCGCGAGCCAGCCACGTTCTTCAGTCTCGAGAATACGCGTCTCCCTGCACCACTCGTGTTAAACAAGCGCCGTGCGCAATACATATAAAAACATTTTAAATACGTACGCGGCTTTCGCACGTTTATTACAGACAATAATTGTGAATATAATTTGTTGAATCAGTGACGAGAAGGAAGAACAACGCGACAGAGGAAAGGATGAAAACAGCTGGCACAGTAAGTCCACTCCTTTCATTTTCCGTCTTGTCCATTCTGTTCTTTGCCGATATCCCATACATCATATCACTGTCACTTTTTACACAAAAATCTCAACAAAGGCACATTTAGATCTGAACTATTTAATAAATTGAAAACTTAATACCAACGAGTTGTCTTGCAAGTTCAACTACTAGTTTTTAATGGAAGATTTTATTGATGCGGTGAGTTGCGAAGTATAAAAACTGTGCGGTCAGTCGTCCCGGAAACATTTTGGTCGGCTTTCGCTTATTATAATTCACACAAAGTCCACGAGAGGGAGAGAGAGGGAGGTAGGTGTGTATATATTTATATAGAAAGAGAGAGAAAGAGATGTAAAATTTGGGGGTAATTTAAGGATTTATTATATTTACAGGTGGATATTTGTTTTCATTTGAGAGGTGAATTTTCCGAATGTCAGACGAAAAATAAATAACTTTTTGGGCGGGAAAAATAAAAATAATCGAGCTTATTTGGAATATCTAATGAATTTATTGCCTACAGGTGATGTTGTCTTTTGATATCTTCATTATGTTTCAGTATACCTTAGTTATTTATTTTTGCTTTGTAACAGATTTTGAAATTAAGAGGTGGAGATAGAAGCCATTATGAACTGGTTATATAATGAACTAGGTCATTTTAATTAGTCATATTTATTGTATCACAACATTCAATTCATTTCTCACACAGCCGTTGCTTCTCTAGGTTGTAAATACTGAAAAGTTGTAGTATCTGGTAATTTTCATACACAGATAAATTAAATGAATACACGCGTTTTCATTTAAAAGTAATTATATTAACAGAGAGAAGTACAATTATAAAGTTATAAATGAATGAACCACAACGTGAGAGCACTATCGATTATCAATGGAAAAAGACCCCAACAAAACCCCGACCTATCTTTATATTCAATCCCGAATATTTCCGAATCATCATTCGTATGATCTCGTCCTCCGCTATACACATTGCCTGATACCAGGCGCAACATCAATATATTACAAAAGTTAAAAGATATTTCCATTTGGCAATAAAATTGACACTTGCGCCTGGTGCACTGTGTACGAGAATTCACTCATTGTTTGTTTTGAAAATTTCAGTAATTAATATAAAGCCCAGCAGATCATCCTGGGGCCAAAGGATTAGGAGAGCCGACCCTACCTAAAGTAGGAAAAGGTCAACAAAAAGAAGAATAATTATAAACTAGATGCAGGCCATGAAATATCAATGGAAGCATAACAAATTATCTAAATTATCGATATTCAAAATAACGATTTTGCAGCTCTTAAAAGAAAATTTTTTAATGTTGTGTGAAAAGAATACTTTTTAACTTATATGTGAGTATGTATTATTAACTGTTTTCTTTACTTTTCATTTCTTGACTGGTTAACTGGTTATTTATTTTATTATTTTTGTTTTTTATCATTTTATGTTTTCTTTTTCTTCATATTGTATCTTATTGTAATCCATTTATGGAAACTTTGCTGGTTTATTTTATTATTATTTTGTACCATTACAATTTATTAATAAAACTGTATGTTTCCTTGATAAATAAATAAAAAAATAAAACATTCTAATTTTTCGTATTCAAAATAGTCTTTTAATATGTTTTTTTGATAACATTTTTTGTAAATCGTATATTTTTTAAAGTTGTACTTAACGCATACATTGGATTGTTTCCTTGTCGGTAGTCAATGATATTTTTTATAAATTTTTAACATCTCAATAGAGACGAAGGTGGAATATTGTAAGAGAATCAGGAACTAAAGGCACCTGCAGGGCTTACGACCTGTCATCATTAACGTGATCATTTTATACGCTTGCGCAACGTTCACCAATCATGCCTTCTTATTGAGTTCCCTTATCAATGCAATTTTTCAATATATTTTAATAATGAGAAACTGATCGTTTGAAAATAATCTGTTTTTAATATCGTCATCTATGAAGTAACGAAGAAAGATTTTGGAACGCCATCTATTGAGAAATTGGTTGATGACAATGATGACAGGTCGTAAGCCCTGTAGGTGCCTTGAGTCCCTGATTGAGATGTTAAAATTTTGTTTAAAAAGTCATTCGTTTTGGCTCGGCAACCTGGCAACAGTCTGTAAAAAATTAAATATTTTCTTAGGTACTCAATAATATGTCCTATTCTGATTCGTCTGAATTTAGTACATTAGAAATATCAAAAAATTGACTGCATTTATACGGGACTCATTTCCTAACACCGCGCGGATGAAATCCTTTTACACAAGTTGCCCGTTTGTTATAGACGTTTTCGTACTCTGAAACGAATCAGAATAGGACATAATAAGAGGAAAACAATAAAATAATAATAATAATAAAACACTCACTAACAATTGGCTTAAAAGATCCCAAATTTATGCTGAAACAGAAGGATTTATGATAGCGATACAAGATAGAATCATAAAAACTAAAAATTACTCCAAGCACATTATTAAAGATACATCAGTAATTGATTACTCATGTAGAGGATGTAATAAAAACAAAGAGACAATAGAACATATAACTGGCGGATGTTCTGCTCTTGCACCAACAGAGTATACACATAGACATAATAATTTTTGCAAGCAGATACACATCGCTTTAGCAAAAAAATATAATTTAATAGATTCTCCACCACCTTGGTTTCAATATTCCCCATTGGCAGTTATTGAAAACAACACACATAAACTTTATTGGAACAGAGATATAATTACAGATAGAACCAACCTACACAATAGACCCGATATAACATTGATTGAGAAAAATACAAAACAAACCCATTTAATTGAAATATCTATTCCTAATACAACAAATTTAGAACAAAAATATACAGAAAAAATTCAAAAATACCTCCCTCTAGCAGAACAGATCAAAACCCAATGGGGACAAAATAAAGTTACAATAATACCATTTATTATATCATCTACAGGAGTTGTACCAAAAAATATAAATGAATCTATTAAGAAACTTGATCTGCCAAATTTTATAATCACACAGATTCAAAAGAGTGTGATTATAAACACATGCTCGATAGTTCGAAAATTCTTGTTATCACCACCATAAACATTATACATAATAACTAATCAACTTGAGAACTCCTCCGTTGTTTAGTTTTTTTACACCGGTTAACCCGTGAAAAGATTGAATAATAATATTTATTTATTTTCCATAACAAAATACATACAGGAACTAAGGTTTTTTGAACATGCAATTTATGATTTACTGTGTATAAAATAAAACAAAAATAATATAAAATAAAATAGTTGTTGGGAAGTACCATGTTTTTTAGTTCCTCCAATAAATCTTTGTCTATCTAACTAGGAGTAATTCCTGTTTTAAGTAAGGACAATTTTATCACAATTTTAATAACAAGTCCACTTCTAGCTACATGATTGAAATATTGAAATTAAAAAAAGAAGAATTATACTCATAGTAAGTAATGAAAAAATATCCCAATTTGAAAGCAATCAATAAACAAATAAATAAGTTAACACTTCATAGCAACGAAAGAAATTAATAAAGCAACCAATAACAAATCATAGGTCAGCAAACAATCAGTATGCAATAGTATAATACAAGTAATAAGTAAACACATTATAGCATTAAAAAAATTAAGCAATCAATAAACCTTCATTGGTCAACAAAACAATTCAATATATTATATATAATATCCAAGTATTCCTCTACATTCAAAATCTCTCTCTGCATTCCTTTTGCCAACATCCGTTTTTTTGCATATTTATATTTTGATCAGTCTTTTTTTATATCGTGGAACTTTTAAGTATTCTTAATCAGTAATTCAGCTTGTTTAACAAACGTGAGTACATAAATATACTCACAGTTAAAAAACAACTTTATAAAACTTGAATGGATAACGCGTTAGTAGTGCCTACGGGATATTGACAATGGCCCTAGAGTATACATAAATAGATCGAAGATTCCCGCAGACAAAATCGTGTGAAAAATTCGAGTAGGTACGAGCCTATATTTTTAATTTCCATCGAGTATGGCTTGTCAGCGTTCTCCAGCTGCGTCCTCGTTTTCTCGATAATAATTTTTCATACGCTCCGCCTGGCGGAACAATGCGATGGTTTCACGCCGAGATGAACACACAGCATCCCTTCCTCCCTCATCGTCATATCTCCTCTTTGTGAGGATAACACCAAGTCACCGGTGGTAAACAATGCATACCTACATCTAATGGATGTAGAAATATATATTATGTACCTATTTCAGCCCATTTCAAAGTACCTACATAGTAGTTGTAACCAATCAAAATATTCTGAATTTACTGTTATTTATGACCTTCTGCCGTTATTTTCACCATGTAGCTGGTTTTGACAATTTTTCTCGAATGTTCAGATTTTTTTTGGTAGATTTTGGTAATTTCCAATGCATACAACAATTAGGCATCGCATTAAATTAATTCATTGCAAAAGTAATGATTGTGGAATCAAGGGCGAATTAAGTCAAACAGTACACCAGCCTATGCCAGATTATATGTAATACTTCCTGTCTGATCCTGGTTTTCGTGTATCTAAGAGACATCTCTCACATATTCATTGCAAATTTTATCTATCCTTGTGTCACCGAAAATCCACCTAAGCATGTTTGTCTCATTTGTATTTTACGTAAAATAACAATAATAATGTTTATTGATAAACGATCTGTTTCATACAACAAAAAAAGAGGATACGCAAAGACAAAAAAACATTTTTACTTCTCAAAAGGACCATGCTCAAGATATTTTGGGAGAGGACAAGCCTTCAGCAGCTGATTTTCAGCATGATCCTATCACTAGCATACTAAACATACAAATTACAAGAAAAAAACAAAATATATTTGATTCTATTCTATTAAATCCAAGCTATACGTGTTAACTTTGTATATTTATGTGTTATACAATCCTAATCTACCTTTATCTTCTAAAATTAACGCATTAGATTGATTAACTAACCATTTATTATCTGGAAATTGTTGTGCAGGTACAATATAATCATCGCACCGTGGCCATCTATCAACAGGTTCCTACAACCGCTCTGGACCGTTTATCTACAACATATGACCAACTAATTCTTCTGGATATAATCCTCTAAATGTACAATCTGTTGTATTCCATTGAGATTTCACATGAAACCATTTTCCATGATTCATGTTCTATTTGATTTGCATCAAATTATTTTAATCGATATTATGATGTTTTAAGCCACGACAGAACAATACTAGAATCTGTGTACATATATACATCCTTTGTAATAATTGAATCTTGAAATACAGATAAAGTACATATTTTTATTAATTTTGAAACTAATAATAACGTACCACAGAGCTCCAAGAGTGGTATCGTTTGCATCTTAATTGGAGCAACCATAGATTTGGCGGTAACCAGAGATATTCGTTTAGTATTCTCAGTAACCAAATAACAAAAAGCGTTTATATCCGTCATTAGAGGAGTCAGAAAATCCAACTAAATAACACAGTTCCAAAAAATCAAATCAATCCTGAGATAATATTTAAAGGAAATATAGTAAAAGACCTATTAGGTAAGTAAAATACCTTTTCAATCGAATCGAACTATTGTCGAATATTCAAACAACATAATACTGTTCCTTGAAATAGCATAAAACCCTACGTAACATTATTTACGAGCCGTATATAAACGGATATCGAGGCTAGTTATACAACTTTAATGTGATTAATTCAACCTATAACCATTACTTCAAATGGAGATATTGCCTAGTAATAATCCATTCAGAGATATCAATAATATATAACTTTGAATCCCCAACTTGTTGCACACAAATAAAGATTTATCGTACTGTTTGCTGTAACAGATATTCCTTCAGATAACAATATCGATCAGCTGTTGTAATAACCATTGACGAATACCCACATTGCGTCTCTTTATAAATATGAAAGCCGAACATTCGACTTATCGTAGGGCAATGTCATTTTATATAATCGTAAATTCGGAGAAAATCACACATCTAATCGTGTTAAATGGTCGAAGATGTAGGGATAATATTCTTGGTGTTTTTTTTTTTGGGAAATCTTCAGTCATTTCAGATGACACTTGGACGATATCCCGCGACGCTTTAACCTAAATCACATGCTGGTGATGTTTGTGGGTGTTTCAGCTCTGACTCATCATATGGTTTATACAGCAAATCAATGATGGTCATAAATTGGTGGACATTGCGCAATGACACAGTGTGTTAACGCTTTCAATAGTCCCAATATAACACAAAGTTAACGCTTTCAATAGTCCCAATATAACACAAAGTTAACGCTTTCAATAGTCCCAATATAACACAAAGTTAACGCTTTCAATAGTCCCAATATAACACAAAGTTAACGCTTTCAATAGTCCCAATATAACACAAAGTTAACGCTTTCAATAGTCCCAATATAACACAAAGTTAACGCTTTCAATAGTCCCAATATAACACAAAGTTAACGCTTTCAATAGTCCCAATATAAAACTTGAATTATTGGAAAGCAAATCGCCTAATGCAAACCTTTGCGTTTGAAAAAAGAGCATGTGAACAGGTGAGTCGGTGATTTAATAAAAAATAGTGTGCATTACCTTATAAAAGGGAGCACAACACACGCGTGTATACCGTATCACCTTAAAAGGCACCACATTCAGTATGGGTAAGAACATAATTGTTGAACTATGTGAGTTGTTGCCTGTTGTATTTTCGATTACCCGGCTCTTACGGAACACTCTAAAACAATAATAGAAAATAGTGGATACACTATTCTAAGCCGGTGCCTCACAGGAAATAATAAAGTTTTTTAATAAATAATTTATATCGTTGCTTTCTATCAAAATATGAGTCACGTGACCAAGGAATATTTGTTATCAATAAATAACTTAATATGAAACTTCTCAAACATGCCGCAGTCAATTTCATACAAGTCTGTATGAAACTACAACAAATTCTATGGATTCTGTGTGATCAATGCTCAACGACCTGCCTCCTTATTGAGGACAAAACTATGAGCAGAGAACGAGAACATGAACCTCTTAATTTGTTAGTTTTCCTCTTAGACAGGCCGAAGGAGAAAAAAAATGGTCGACGCATAAGTTGTATTGAGACAACTCTCATTATTATCAATTAATCACTTTTTCCCCGATCTATTGCGGCATGATATAATGGAGACCTAGAACGGACAAAAGAAGTGTCGGATAGCCTCAAACAAGGTGGTCTGGCGAGACCACCCATTACTGGACGATGGAGGGCTGACAAATAAGAAGAAGATAACAGAAAAATAGCAAATCCAGAAGACCCTGACGAGGCCAATAAAAATTCTTCAAATACATTTGGGAATAAAATATTATACTATTTGTATTGAAGGTGATTTGCGTATTTGTACGTTGGCTATGCTTGGATAATTATGTAATGGTTTGTCGACCGGCTACAGAATAAATTGGTGAAACCTCAAAATCGATATGCGGTTTTGACCCGATACAAATTTCTAGTCTGTTTCGTACAGTGTACTGTCGGGTCCCGACAATAGGGTTTCTCTGTAATGTTGTTAACACGTGTACAATATCCGAAATCAATATATGTAATAAGAATATTGTCAATTATTTTTATAATGCTATTCGGCTTTTTTTAACGTCGTCGGCTCGTTACATTTAATGACATACCCTTTGTCTGTCTTATCGATTCGAACCCATTCTTTAATATTGATCCGACTGAGTTGTAAATTTGTGAATAACTAACTTTTGGAGCAATAACATTTTCATAGTTAATAACACGTGCGTATTTCATGGATCTATACAATCTCTAACGAAAGAGTTTTGAATGTGATGGAGAAAGAGACAAGACCCGAATGTAGAGTCCGACCTAAATACTAATTTCTAAATACTAACCATGTTTCCATTGCACAGCCGCTCTCTTAAATTAAAAGATCACGTGGCTTCAAAACTTAAGGACACTAATAAGTTTTTGTATGAGAATTGAATTGTAGAGACATGTCTAAATACATAGCGCATGCGCGATGGCATAAAGTTACATTGGCGAACTGTCAAATAGTAAGGTTGATCACGAGGAAACTTACGAGTAGTTTAATATTTAAATACGTGATGCTTTCGATGGATGAAGATTTTAGCGACTTCGTTGAATATGTGTTTGTTAATTTTATCAAATCAATTCCAATATTTAGTATTTAGTTAGTAATGACTCTACAACGCAATTGCTAACTTAAGAATTCTAAATACTCCAGAGAGGTTAGGCGTTAGTATTTAGTTACCTAGGACTCTGCATTCCGGTATTTATACTTAGCGCATGCGCGTTGGCATAAAATAACATTGGCGAACTGTCAAGAAGTAAGGATGATCACGAGGAACTTTAAAATACTAAAATACGTGATGATTTCGATGTGTGATGATTTTAGCGACTTCGATGAATATGTATTTGGTAATTTTATCAAATCAAATCCCACACATCAGCAATCTCGAAAATTCGCTAGAATTTCAGAAAAATCATGACATCGAGCTGTCAGTGTTAGATTGGTTACAGGTGTTTGTGTTGTTTTGACAAAAAAACATTTTAAACGTTGGTATAAACTCATAAAAAACTATCTATTTATCTCTTTTTTTCATACACAATAATGTGAAATAGTACACCATCGACTTTGTTTGGCGTGGTATTTAGTATTTAGTTAGTGATGTCTCTGCATCGCAATGCTAACTTAAGAATAATAAATGTTTCAGTGAGGTTAGGAGTTAGTATTTAGTTACCTAAGACTGTGCATTCGGGTCATGGTATTGCTTACTTACTTTACTTTACTTTTTGTATGGCTACGGCTTTTCCTGCGCCTTTGGCTGCGTCATTGAGTAGTTCCCTTCTACACTCTTGGCTCCAGCATGGTATTGCTGATTACTGTCAAGAGAAGGAAAGCCGAATACTTTGACCACATATTCCGTGGTGATAAATATGCTCTTCTACAACTCAAAGTGGATAGAAAGTTATAGGGAACACGGGTATGGGCGTAAAAGAACATCGTAGCTTAAAAATCTCAGGCAGTGGATCGGAATTCCGCAGACGGCTTCACTCATTAGGTTGGCACAAGATCGTTATGATTTTGGTGTGATGGTGGTCCTCAATATCCGTTAGAAATAGCACAAGAAGAAGAAGAATAACACTTAATCGAGATAATCTAGATGTTTAGTAAGCATTCCATCAAACGTGCTAAAAGTCTAAAAAACATGTTTGAATACGTGTGCAGGACGATATTTCAAATTATCTCTTAGAAAACTTCAAGCATCTCTGAAAGTGATATTACATAGGCAACCTTAAATAAAGACTTTATGTGCATCTTACTCATTGTTTTATTCATCTCTCTGAATGTTTGTAATTAAATCTAATACTCGTCTGTTAACGACACAAGGTCGTCCAAAGGGCGCCCATTATTTAATGTTGGTTATACAAAACCATATACGGTACATACCTAGTATTTATTAGCCACTCAGGGTGGATTAGAGAAGGAGGGAATAGTCCCATATGTGGCTACAAAACAAAAACATTACAAATAAAACTCAGCTAAGGTATGTTCTCCTCTGAGAACTGCAACCTGAAAAAGGATATAAATTTTCAATGACATTTCCTTCATATTTACATATATTGACTAGTGATTCAGAAACCCAACAATCGAATCTCTTCACTCATTTTGTGTTTGCTTATTTTTTTTAGGAATGTAATATTATGTGGATATACATATAATATGATGTATTTGCTTTCATCGAGTACGTGTTTTGTATTTTATTTAATATATTAAATAAATCTAATAATAGTACGAGTATACCAACATAAAAATATGAGAGAAATTTCAGCCGTTTTGGGCCACGACCATCCCTACGGTGAGCCGGTGACGCGGCGAGCGGTATATAAACGCGCACGCGCGAGGCGCGTGTACCACTCTGCGCCCGATCGTCACGTTACCGGTCTCATACCGTTAATATAATTTTAGCTCCGCAAATTCATTACAACATTGTTATTTAGTTAATTAATTGTAAATCTGTATTTGAGTGTTTTTATTAATTTTTGTTTGTGCTACAATAAACGTAAGTACCAAGACTTGGCGTATTTAATTTCATGACTATATTCAATTCCTTAATTATACTATTAATATTTGTGTGTTTGCTCTCAGCAGCACATAAGTAAAAGGGAGAGGTTTTGCCATCCAGGACACACGAATACTCTCTCGAACAACGGGTTCGATCCCCGGTGTCCGAGAGTTATATTCAAGATCCTGAGACTTTCGTGTAGTTTTCATGGGCATTACCTCAACCCCCTCAGGTAAAAAAACTAACTAGAAAAGGAACGTGCGTCCACTTTTTTTTTGGTCCATAGAAATCTATTTAATATAAAATATCAAAGATGATCTGGAATATGAAATGTATATAATAAACTCTGTCGAGAATTATTGAATATTTTCTTGCATTTCTTAGGTATCTCGCGAGACAATTTGGAAAGAATATCATACGCAAAAGAATGAAATTACCTTCGAATAAGATCAAAGGAAACTTCGACTAAAGAAAGCTTCAGGGCTAGGCTATGCGGTTAATACAGTCCCCTTATGCTCACTTTCTTAAACGACAAATCCTTTGTCATTTTTTTTCCAAAAACAATTTGATGTGAATGTGAAGATACTTACTAAATGGAATATACACAAAGCAAGCTTTTATGTTTATCAACTCGACGTGATTTATTTTATGTATGTTCACCGATATCTTTTTACCACGTTGTCCCTTTCAATGATTCTTTTTCCATTTGAAAGAAGGTATCTTTCGATTGGTTCCATTTCAATTTAGTAAAGATCTGATTATGCGATCCATGAGAAAATCATCAGTCTTAAAATTTCACTTCAGCGAAAGTAATTCTTTACAATATCCGATTTGAATGATTCTTTTTTTATATGAAGGAAGTGCTTTGTGGTGATCACACGTATGATTTTAATCGAGTTTTGACGAGCTTTTATGGTTTCTGAGATATATCGAAAAAATAAACCTTAATTCAAAAGTTGATAACGCCTGACTGAAACAAAAATTCACCATTTTGAGTATAAAAGTTTTGTAGGCCTATAACTGTTTATATATTTTGAAATTTTGGGCTCTGTAAATTGAGCGGTTCAAAAGTTATAAGGAGGGGGGGTACAGACACACACACACCCACAGACACACAAAACTCACATAAAATGTTATACTCCGAATTCTGAGTAAATCCATTTATCGGAACATATATGCTGCGAGGCCTCTAAGTTGGTGTTTTTAGCATGCAAAAAGTCCACTATGCCATAGAAAATGTTCCTTCATACACGAGTCTTGGATTTAAACTGCCTCTTCCTTCAAAAGAATTTCATTCTCTTGAACGAATCGACAGTTGGATTAAGCTATAATTTATTGTATTGTAAAAAATTTATTTTTACCTTTAATTGCTAATTTTTTAAAATAAATAAAAAATGAATTTTAGTACGTGGTATTGTTTGTTTTGTCTTTGTTGCAAATAAAGTTGCCTTTAATTGTATTTCTTCATATTATTGAATAAAAACAAGGATATAATTTTATTTTAATTTTTTATTGCTTCTCGGACAACTAAGTATGTAGTCGGCTTCTTTGGTTATTTCAGGATATAAACTTAACATCCAAGATGTTACATTTCTCAGTCTCTTTTTATCCCTAACTGTGCGAAGAGTTTTTTAGTGGGTTAAAACATTGTAATTATATGAATTTGTTTTCGCTATCCATTGTACGTTTTAAACATTTTTTTTCAAAGAGCTTCAATAAATGTTTGTCATGTAGTACTTAAAAAATAATATTCTTGTAAACACGTCCACAAAATATAAAATACTTTTATGGAATTAAGAGAACTTATAACTTCAACTTACTTGAGCACAAAAGATTTTCACTTTTAAACACCTAGAGTATGTACTTTGACATCCTACTAATACCAATGCAGGTGAAGGCTAAACAATAACACAGACAGAAGAGAGAACAGAGAGTGAGCATAATCTCATCTTGACTCTGAGGCTTTTGTCAGGACATGAAACAAACAACAGCCCACTACTGAGTATTAGTACTATGTCAAATATTAATTTAACACTCACCTAATAACAAGTTGCCACATTCTGGATACTAACGATATTAACCGTCTCACAGATCCAGACTGAAAACGCAATTAAAAACTATGTTTCCACCGGGAATAGGACCGGGTACTTTTAGCTCAGCAATCAGATATCCAACCAGCGGAGCGACGAAGGCTGACAATGTTAATATTTTATAGTATTAATTGTTTTATGTCAGGTCGTAAAAAACAGTATTTATTTGATTCAGTACATATTATGCGAGTAGAATGTTTATCAATCGTTCTCGAATTAATCTAAATTCGACTATTCAACCGTTGATTAATCTCAAAATAAACTTCGCACATTTCAATGTACCGTGAAAACGTTCAAATGAATTACAAAACACACACATAAAAACACATACGTACACAGAAAAAGAAAGATATTATTTGACATTAAAAAAACGTTAATAATACAGTCGTCGTCGTGAAGGCGTAGGCGGTCTGATATTTCATTTATTACAGGAAGGATGACAACATGGCGTCACACATTCGAATTTCAAATAATATTATGATTTCTATGGTGAAGTCGCGTATCCTGCTGCCGGTTTTCCCGCCAACACAATGCCTACTACAAACAGGCCGAGTCGAAAATAATGCCGGTTTGACACTTGAGATATTTTTTATTTTTTAATATTCAATTCTATTTTTAAATATTTTCTCTTTAAATGAAAAATAACACAAGCATAACCACGTAAATTAGACATTGAGAATCTCCGAAATGAAGACTCTAAGGTTCGGTTATTTCATTAAAAGTATTGGTAATAGTATACTTAAAATACTTTGATGTAATGAAATCGTTCAATATTGGTCGTTTGACGGCATTACATTTCAATGAAATAACCAAGAGAAAAAAAACAATATCATGAAATCAGGTATTATAACTATAATTACTAAAATTTAGTTATAATACTTGAACTATATAAATAAAACTGACTTCAAAATTATTGTATGTCAAGATGGAAAAATGTGGTGTTCGGTTCTCTCTGCCTACTCCCATGAGCGACATGGCGTGATGGTTTGTATGTAGTAATATTGCCTTTTATACAATTCGCCTATACAATTATACGCAAATCCTTCTCAAAATGACGAGTTTCATGATTTCTCATGATTCCCAACATCAAATCTCTTGGTTTAGTTCAGATGGAACCACCTCAGAAATAATCAGTTTCTAATAAAAAAGGAATCATCGAATTCGGATAACGTGGTATGAATTATCGCTGATTTTACACTTTTTTTTAGTTTTTGATTATATCGTCATGGATCTCAACCAAATTGAAATGGGACCAATCGGAAGATAGATAAAAATCATCGAAATCGGACAACGTGGTAAAAAGTTATCGCTATAAATACTTAAAAAAATCACGTCAAATTGACAATCTCCTCCATTTTTAGAAGTCGGTTAAGAAGAAAATGCTGTACATATAACTTATAATTATGTAAGATGAAAATAAATGCCTATGGATGGATTGATCAAAAATACGGAATAAGTCATGAACGTCTATCAAAGCAAATACACACAATTATCAAATGTTGAAGGGTTCTTACAAAATATGCACTTGTTCCATATTCTCTTAAAAATGCAATTAAACTTTATGAAATATCACTGACGAAATTCAATCAGAGCCTTTCACACTAGGCTATAAGATATTGTTTATAAGAAATACTGTGTGTCAATTACCTTTTTGCATTGTAAGATTTTGTTAAAGTGAAGAGTCCAAGTACTCAGGCTAGGGTCTATGGACGATATAATATAACAATACTTCTTTGATAAGTAAAATTAACTTGAAAATTAACTTACTTGAAATGTACAAAATTAACTTTAGATTTAATTACCTTATGACAATAAACCTGCCATTGTTCACTTGATGTAGGTAAATGAAGAACATAAAAAACCGTGCCGTGTCAGATGAGAGTATTATTTTTTAAGTTGTGGTACGTCAGATGACAAACTACCTTAATGCAATGCCTCGGGTAGTGTTGGAGATAAATAATGAGAATGGTTTTGGCGGAACTGTCGCATTTTGAGCTTTCAAGGCATGAAGGTAATTTTACTAAGGCACACATTTAATCTTATAACCAGTTTATTACATACAGATATGTTGAGAAGAATTCAAGAGCTGGAGTGCCTGTGATGATATTAATGAAAAGATCTATTATATACAAATCTAGGTACAGTAAATACATCATTTAATTGATATATGAACACATTAACATCATAGTATGTAAATATATGGTAAATAAGAAACAATGTCAGCCGTCGTGGTTCAGTTGGTTAGGTTTCTGAATGCTGATCCAAAGTGGTGGATACATAGTTTTTAATTGTGTTATCAGTCTGGATACTTATTAATGGGTGTGTGTTAAACAAATATTTAACATACATGGATGCCCGAAAAGCAATAGAAAATAAAATAAAATATGTTGTTATTTTTTATCTTATTTTATGTAGCTTCTCGGGCAACTAACAGGTACTATGTCAAATAATTATTTAAACACGCACCCAGTAACATGTTGCCACATTCTGGAACTTACGATATTAATCATCTCGCAGATCCAAACTGAAAACACAATTAAAAACTGTCTCTCCACAGGGAATCGAACCTAGGACCTTTGGATCAGCAGTCAGATACCTAACCAACTGAGCCACGAAGACCGACATATATTTAAATTAAAGATTGTCTCCAATAATATCAGCAACTAACTGTTTATTTGACATAGTAACTTAATATTTGACATAGTACCTGTTAGTTGCTCGGGAAGAAATATAAATAAATAAATTAGCCAGGAAGTTTAGGATTGGAATGGGAAAAGTTGGAAAATAAAATCATTTTTTTGTAAGCCTCAATATATTAACATCATATCCTTTCTAATTTCTTAATATATTAACATCATATCCTTTCTTATTATCCGCACATGCAAGCCATTCAGAAACATTAATACACTCTACACTTTGTACACTACTTATATACGCCCTCACCTTGAATTTTGTACGCAAATTTGGTCCCATTTATATGCAATACACGTCAATAGAATAGAAAGAGTTCAACGTAAATTTGTCAACTTTTTAAATTATAAATTTCATTTAAATTTTACTAACTATCAGGAATCATTAAAATATCACAGACTCGATACTCTCGAATGTAGAAGAGTCTTACACGACCAATCGCTGCTGCATAGAATTCTGAACGGTGCTATCGACTCGCCTGAGCTTGTTAACCTAGTAGGTATCCATGTTCCAGGTAGAACAGTTCGCCGACCCGAACTTTTGCATGTACCGGTGTGCAGAACTAATGTCAGAAAGAATGCCACTATTCCACGCATAATGTTATTCTCACAACACGTTGTTCTCAGCTGGGGTGGACATCTTCAGTGCAAAATATGAAAGGTTTCGTGAAGAAGTACTGAAGGTGATGCGCTCTTAATTCCCCCCCCCCCCTCCCATCCCTCCTTATCTCCTATCAGTCCCATAGGTACCTAATTTTAATTTTCTTAATTATTATTTTTTTCTCTTAGTTGATTTCTTTGTATGAACTATATATTGTTATTGTTGTAAATTTATTATTGCTGGAATGCTTTTATTGGTTCTGACTATGTCATTTAAATTGTATAATCAAAACTGTAAATTAGCTGTTTGCTTCCCAAATATATAAAATAAAAAATAAAAATAAAATAAAAATAATCTACTGATGTCTACCACACTAGCTATTCCCATTTATTCTACTGAATTTCTCAATTCCTCTTTTGAAGTACAATCAGCAAGACTATGGAACTATGGAGTGATGATATAACGACGGCTCAACATTTTTTAAAAAAGACAACCTCAAGCTATTATACCTGTCTTAATTGATACTCCTCCCCATCCTCTCTCATATCCCACATCCTCTATCTCCCTCCTTTCTTTGTTGCTGTGATTTTATATTTACTTATATTACGTGTTTGTTTTTTTTGCTATAAATTTTATGTACCTACCACTACACTGTTTATTGCTTCATGTTGCTTTAGTTTGTTGGAAGAAATAGCCTTATCGCAATAAACATAATAATGTACACCAAGTAAAAAATAATAAATAAATTAATATCATTCTTGTCTCCCGTTTGGATTATTGTAACGGTATATATGCGAATTTACCAAAGAAAGAAATTAGCAAAATTCAGTCAGTTTTCAATGCTGCAGCCAGACTCATCACTGGAGCCTCCAAATTTTCTCACATCTCTCACCATCTTCGCAATCTACATTGGCTTAAAGTCCCCGAAAGAATTGAATATAAGCTCTGTCTCATAATCTTTAAAGCACTTCGTGGTATGGCTCCTACTTACCTCTCCGAACTGTGCATTCCGCTTTCAATAAATGACAGACAATCATCACTTCGTTCTGCCTCTTCATCCATGGTTGGGAAATTAGTTGAAATAAACAGGGTGCACACAACTAATTTCGGTGATCGTGCATTTGCTGTGGCAGGACCAAATGCATGGAATAAGCTCCCACACACCCTCAGACAAACCGAAAATATATCTTCGTTCAGGAAAAAACTCAAAACGCACCTTTTTCGCAAATCTTACCAGAGCCGAAATGATACAACGTAATCATTTTTTCAGCGCCCTTGAGGTGAGATATTCACAAAAACGGCGCTATATAAATTATCCAAATTTATTATTATTCTCAAAACTTCCCGGTGAGCCAAACGTGTCAAGTTCTGTGAACTTTACATCAAACAGTTTACATGCTCTATAAAGAAAATCATATTATAATCATTGTTAAACAGCTAATTCTTTATTTATATTGTAGAAACCCACTGATAACCAAATTTGGTTAGTGAGATCATTGTATGTATATTTGATAAAAATAAAAAAATAATAATAAAACATATATTCAGAATAGGTGGATAAAAATCAAATTACCGCTGTTTGGATTTCGTATAAATAATTCACAGTTCATTTGCTTTGGAGGAAGTATTCCCCGTGCACAGTGGAAATGTACAAAGAATGTTCGGCGGATTAGAGTGGATTATAATTTTTTTTCTCTCTCAATAAATTGAATGAATGAGTCACAGAGCTCACAGAGGGAAGGAGAGATTGTGGGGGAGGCTAATGCACAGATATACAGCCACAGAATACTGAGGGTTTCGAGAGTTTGGGGGATATTGGGGATATAGCTCGGATATTTCACTTATTCGTTAAAATTTATCGACGTAAATCGACAGATTTATCTGGTTGAGTATGTCCTCTCGAATATATTGCAACGGAGATTATGTCGAACAAAGCATTTGAGGAAATTGATATTGGGATATTGATACTTTTTTCAACGACAGGAAGAAACAAAACCTCTTTTTAAGAAAAAAAATATTATGATATCCTTCGATTGCGGCATGTGTCTGAGTAAATGGATGAGTTTGTTATGGATGAAAGAGATGGATGTCTATTATAAATAGCGCGTGAGTGTAGGAGGCCTTTCTGCATTCGGAATACGGCTTGTAGGTAACGAACTGAAATAATTGTCTTTTTCTTATAAATATCATATAATTTATCGTAAGCTTACTTATCGAATATTTTTGTAATTGCATATACGCAAACATTGGATTTTTTTTTCGAAAAATATATCATTTGACTCCCGACAGGGAAAAAATTCAATGTTCTCGTATATGCAATTAAAAAAATATTCGATTTAGATACACAAGTAGGTAAACAAGCTAAAAATTGGAATAATATTTCTGGTGCAGTTCAGGGATGACATCTGTGCGAGAACACCGTCACCTCGTTTATAAGGACTGTTGCTTTCATTGTTTACAAATAAACCAATATTTAAATAAATCGCGTTACAAAAAAGGTTTTTTCGTTACTTCATAGATGGCAATAGTAATACCTAATGTCTTATTTTTAGGTGATCTGTTACTCATTATTCAAATATATATAGAACATTCAAATGATACAGTCATCACAAGAATTTATCACATTCAGAACTCGGGTGATATTTACTATCCATTAATCTCTGGATGGTGTAGAAAGAGATATGAAAGCAATCAGTCTAACTAATTGGAAGGTGCGGGCGATGAACCAGGTGGAATGGCAGAAAGTTCTTGATGAGGCCAAGGTTCATGATGGGTTGTAATGCCATTGGTGATTATGATGATAATGAATCTCTGCCTTGGTCTTCCCAGATGTCTCTTGTCCACAAGGTTATTTTGCAGGATGCGTTTTGTGCCTCTTTCTTCTGCCGATCTGACGACATGTCCAATCCTGATTATACTTCTAGACCTGATCTCTCTAGTGATTAAAGACTGCCCTGCCAATATGCGAATTTCCTTGTTGCTTCTTAAGCATTATGTAAACTAAATAAAAATCGACGTTGGTAATAAATCGACACGAGAAATTCATAAAATTATGACAAATCGAATATATTTTCCACCTATATAGGTAAGTAAGAGTAGGCGCCATCTATTAAAAATGAAATCAGATTTGAGAATCTCAATTTCATCGTCAAGTGTTGGAGCATAACTTAACGGATGACTTGAATTTCGTCAGAAGATTGGGGGGAATGGAGTTAGCTTCGATTCCAACCCCCATTTCATAACCTACCCACCAGATGTACTACAGAAAGGGGGTAATTTTACTCTCGTAAATATGCGTCTATGCTTCAGGCTTAAATTATAGATAAATTTATTTTATCATCACAGATTTTAATTTTACACCGACCTGCGTAAACGTATTATATAGTGACATCCAAAAATGAATGGTTTTCGTCTCATTTCGCATGACACTAAAGATCTATAAAAAAACATGTAATTTAGGCCATATTAGATCAAAAATATGATTTCGTTCTGCAAAATAATACAACAAATACTTTTTAATTTGAATGTTGAGTGTCAGAGCTTTACTTGTAAAATTGCATCTCTGACCAAAGTAGTTCTTTTTATACATCTAAAAATGAATATGTCCTTGTTGTAATCAACCCTACATTCCCTTAACTAAGCATTAACGCTTGTGCAGGCAGGATTGCGCTCGAGGCAGGATTCGAACTCGCGACCACTGGATTACTAGCCCAGCGCTCTAACCGCTCTGCCATCGACCCATTTATGGTCAAATCACGCATAATTTGACAGCAAAAACTACAGAACTGTTAATTTCAGTAGGCAGTATGGTGGTAGGACTAACGAAAAGTGACAAAAAGTACATGTGAGATGATCTAGTTGTATTTCTAAGTGGCTGAAGTTGAACCGGTTATTATTTTCCATAGTGGAATCAAAATACTTACCACAACACGCACTGACACTAAAAGCAGAAATTTGCTACGTCCAACAACTTTTCATGTGTACTACTTTTGCACAGAGACATTACATTTACTTAGCGCCGCGGATATATAATAAAATAATACCTGACATACTTCAATTACTCCTACCAAACAATAGCAACATAAACAAATTAGTAACAAAGTGGCAGTAACAATGGACAGGGGAAGAGAAGAGTCTGAGAGGGATCTTACTCGTGTTTTGAAATGAAGGATCTCACTCGTGTCCTAATATCAACCAATACATGTACATACAATACGCACGGACTAAATTTTGAATGACTTAATATTTGCTCAGCTACTCATTTTGAAAAGGTATTGTCTCGGAACAGGCTTTTGCCTAGTGAGGCAATATATCCAAGTACCTAAATTGATATATATTTTATTTGTATTGTGTTTTGTATTATTATTATTATTATTAAATGTTATTAGACAGGCAGCTATGCTGATATGTCTGATCTCACAACAGTTTTCACTTGTTCAGTCTGTCAAGTCTATTTTTGAACACATTAACACTTTGTGCAACAACAAGTTCCGGTGGCAAACTGTTCCACGCATCCACAACTCTATTGGTCAAGAAATGCTTCCAGGGGTTCTGCCTGAAACTGTGTTTATCTAGCTTAAAACTATGACCTCTTAAATTAGTATTTTGGTTGAGGCAGAACATCAGCTTCAATTCAGGGCAGTCATAGTGTTCGTTTAGTATTTTGTAGGTTTCTATGAGATCCCCTCTCTTTCTCCGTTCCTCAAGAGTAGTGAGGCCCAACACATTCAGACATTCTTCATATGTTAAGCATCTGAGGCCATTTCCCAGTTTGGTAAACCTTCTCTGCACCCTTTCCAGCATGCTTATATCTTTCTCAAAGTAAGGATTCCAAACTTGGCAACCATATTTCAAAACTGGTCTCACATAAGTTTTATATATTGTAATTAACAAATCATGTGGCAAGTGGCTGAAGGTTTTTCTAATTAAGTATGTTAAGCTTTTGGCCTTTTTATTAATATTGTTATGTAATTTCTTATTGCTTATGTAATTCTTTTTTATTTGGAAATAAAAAATAAATATGCTTAATTGAATATTTTTATAGTTGCATATACCCAAATATTGTTTTATCCCTGAAAGCATTGTCACCTCATGTATAAGGACTATTGCTTTCATTGTTTACAAACTAATTTCTCACATGATGGCGATTCAAAAAGTTTTTTGTCACTTCATGGCGATGGTGTTTTTAGATAACTTTCAAACGAACAGAGTTTCATGATTAAAACATATGGAAATTTCAAAAAAATTGGATTGAGAGGGAGCTCATTAGGAAGGCATAATAGATGAACGTTGCGCAAGCGCATAAAGTGATCACGATGACAGGTCGTAAGCCTTGTAGGTGCCTTGAGTTCCTGATTCTCGAATAATATTCCATCTTCGTCTCTATTAAGAAGTTAAAAATATGTCATAAAATATGCTGAATTGTTTTACCACTCCGACAAAACAATGCATCGTCCGTATATTATGGTAGCCATTAGTCTTATATTACTTAAATTTGATTGACTTGGAGCCCTATCTTCATCTTCATTTGAGTTAAGTCAAATTATCTGTTTGTGAAGGAGGAGGTCCAGCTGACCTTCTATCTCTTCGGTGATCTTCCTAGTATGAGTCTGTTGTTGGAGTTTTCCAACTTGCAATATTGTATTGTGTGTAGGACACTATGTAGGGACACAGATGGAAATATCTTAGCTGATTCAGAAAACATAAAATGTAGATGGAAGGAATATTTTAAGCAACTGCTAAATCCGAAAACACATTTAAGAAACGAGACAACACAAATACCCTTGGAGGACGACCAGGAAATCATTCCCCCTTCAGTCATTGAAGTGAAGCAGGTGTTAAAGAGAATGAAAAATAATAAAGCACCTGGAATTGATAACATGCCATCCGAATTACTGAAGTACGGGAGCGAACAACTACACAGGTTACTACACAGCTTGCTCAATAAGATTTGGGATTTGGAAGAAATACCTGAGGAATGGCAAACAAGTATCGTATGTCCTATATATAAAAAGGGGATAAACTTAAGTGTGAGAACCATAGGGGGATTTTACTGTTGAGCACGGCTTATAAACTACTGACTACAATACTGAAAGGAAGAGTGGAATGTTATGCAGAGGAAATCATAGGAGAATACCAGGCTGGTTTCAGAAGGGATAGGTCAACAAGTGATCAACTTTTTATAGTTCGACAGTTACTTACCATGTGCTGGGAATTCGACATTGATATCTACCAACTGTTCATTGACTTCAAACAAGCCTATGATAGTATAAATAGAGAAAAATTGTATGACATATTATTAGCATTCAAGATACCGACAAAACTAGTCAGACTGATAAAAGCAACAATGTGTAATACAAAATGCAAAGTGAAGATTGGAGGAGAGCTAACAGATGAATTCATGGTGTCGCAAGGACTCAAGCAGGGTAATGGATTGGCCCCTACATTATTCAATCTTAGTCTGGAATACGTCATTCGTAAAACATTCCACAGTAACGCAAATCCTAACATATACTTCCAAAGCAGCCAGATAGTAGGATACGCGGATGATCTCAACATAGTGGCAAGATCATTGACAGCTGTAAGAGAGGTTCTTGAACCATTGGAAACAACAGCATATGAGGTTGGATTGGAAATTAATGAAAGCAAAACGAAACTAATGAAACAATCCAGAAACTCAAGAAATAACCCTCTACACAGCATTCAGTTTGGGGATCGAAACTTCGAGGTAGTTGATGAATTTTCTTACCTGGGGTCCACCATAACCAAGGAAAATGAGGACCACATAGAAATAATAAGAAGGATCACAACTGGTAACAAAGCATTCTTCTCTCTGCTCCCGGTGCTTAAATCAAAAAGTGTTCACAGAAAAACAAAAATCACCCTGTATAAGACTATAATAAGAACAGTGGTGACATACGGGAGCGAAGCGTGGACGATGACAGCAAGATCCGCAGAGATGCTGGGTACATTTGAGAGGAGAGTGCTACGGAAAATACTGGGACCCGTGAATGATGGAGAAGCTTGGAGAATAAGGTATAATGATGAAATATACAGCATCTATAAGACTCCTAGGCTCTCTGTACATGCTAGACTGAACAGGCTGAGATGGGCTGGGCATGTACAGAGAATGCCATCATCACGGGCACCCAAGAGGATCCTTGAGGGACATCCGGGTGGAAGAAGAAAGGTCGGCAGACCAAGGCTGCGATGGGAGGATGAAGTGAAAAGGGATGCGGAACAATTACTGCAAGTGGCAGACTGGAGGACAGCAGCGGTAGACAGGAGGAGTTGGAGGCGACGATTGATGGAGGCCAAGGCTCGATATGGGCTGTAGAGCCATCGGAAGAAGAAGAAGTAGGACATTTTCATGCTGTATCATACGACAAATAAGTTGATTGATTTTATGTATATTCCATAAGAAAGGAAAATATAAATATTATTCCATTTGCTTATATGAAATCAATTTCCCCGGTAATGTTGTCATGTAAGAAAGCGTGACCTATTCAGAGCTATCTACGAGAGTGAATGTCAACGTCTTTCTCCAGTGAACCTCATTACACTTCCCACCAATATAATTAAATGGTATGAAAGATAGACTTAGAGGCAACATCATCTCCCTGAGAACTCTCCTGCTAATACATTTTCCATTGCTTCTCTGATTGAATTTCTAATCCGTTAAACAAATGTATTACAACGATAAAGTTCTACCTGTTCTCGTTTTATTTTATTTTATTTATTTATTTTACTTAATTTACTGTACTTTTCGTTTGGTTTATCAAATTGTGATGCTTCGGTTACAACGCTGAAAGACGCCTTAGAGGGTACCACTAATATATAATTATGTATACATAAAAAACATGTTGTTTCAATTCTTCAATTAAGAGTGCCTGCTGCATGCTTTAAAATAAGAAGAAAAAACAATGAATTCCACAGAAAACATTAGAAATCTACAGAAAACATCGGCTAGACGTGAACCTTGCTATAAAACAAAGACAAAACATAATGTATGGCATTAAGTACAGATATAAGAAAAGAAAAAGAAAATAAGGACTCCGGTATTCTTCTCCATTCACAGGTGCGGCGGTATATAACTCAAAATATTAAATCAAACTTTGTCTTTCCTTGCATACCAAATGTTCTGTGTTTACCGCGGAGTCCATCGCAATACTAGAAGCATTGATACTAGCAAAATCTCAACAATCAAAAAAAGCAATATTTTGTTCTGACAGCCTAAGCATCCTTCAAAAAACTTACTCATCACCTTTTTCCTCACTAGAAAATGAAAGATCTTTCAATATTTGAAAAAAATTATATCAATTAAACTCCAATAAACTACTAATTATTTTAGCTTAGATTCCAAGCCATTGTGGAATAACTGGCAACGAAAAAGTCGACTTACTAGCAATGACAGCTTCTGAATACAAAAGTAATAAAAATAATACGTATCCCATTCCGATCTCTGACATTTTTTCAGAACCAAAACAAAACTTGTATAATAATTGGCAAGAATATTGGAATATCTCTTCCAAATTCAAAGGAAAATATTATGCTTCCATTCAAAGTACAATCCCAAAGGTTCCGTGGTTCAAAGAAACCAAATCTAGCAAGTTTTTAATATCATCAATCTCTCGTATGAGCATCGGGCACTGCTGTATCAAAACATATCTACTGAAATTAAACATATTAGTAGAGGAAGCTTCTTGTGACTGCGGATTGGAGGAGGAAACGTTGAACCACGTTTTCTTCAATTGTGAAAAATACCCCACAAAGGAATTCTACTTTCAAATAGCATCGATAAATCCCCTTCCAACAAGAATAGAAACGTTACTTCATAACATAAATCAAAACATTTTAAACTTATTTTGCAATTTTTCAAACGAACATAAAATATACGTTAGACTGTAAAGGGTTAGTTCACTAACCCAACTGCTGGAAACAACAAGAGATTATTAGCGGTAGTTTACAATAATTTTAAGTATCGATGCTTACATCTGCCTGAGAACACCACAAAGAAGTGAAAAGGCAAAAAAAAAACAAAAAAAGGACTCCGGTATAAAAATATTTAGGTCATTATCGACCACTACTTATGTAACATGAGCAGAACAAGTAAATAAAGTTGAGGCTATTTTAAAGTATAGTATTAGCAATATTATTATAGTAAAAAGTATTTTTTTTCTTTTCAATGAATAAAACTGTCACATTCTGATAGAACTCGTCCTTTGATTGTTTGAGCTTTTATAAAAACATGAAGGGTTCGTTATTGAATTTTCAGAGTTCTGGCAGTATGTTATGAATACTTTTTGATGATTACCATGGCCACTAAGTTCGCATGTTCAATGGATCTTGTTCTCGGGAATGGAACCCGTTCACATATTCAATGTTCTCTTCGTGGAAAACAATCTAAATACCTATCTTTATATTATTTAGTGATACATTATAATTGTCTTATTTATTTTTCAATTGTGTGACTATATTATGAAATATCCTTTACAGTTAGAACGTTGTGATTGCAATGCGACAAAGATGGGTCTTGCGCCTTTGCTTTGCCTTGAGCTACATAGACACCATCAATAATAACCAAAGAGGGCCAGAATGGCCTCCGAGATATTTGTCGATAAGCTCATTTTCATTACGCCCTTCCACACCAGAAATCTCCAGATCAAATTTCAGAACTTAATGAATGCCATCAAGCAAAAAGGACTAAATTATTTCAGAGAAATCTCACTTAAAGTAATCCAAACTATATGAATCTTTCCAAGAAATTCAAAATAATTTGAAAAAATTATCTCGGCGGAGATACATTTTTTTTTAAATATTTTTTTCATCAAATCGCTATATAAAATACTTTTGTAGGTACTTTTACATCAGAAAATATATTTTAAAAAAATGTTACTTCGAATGTTATGTATAAATTCGGTCTTCTTTTCTTCTTCTTTGTCCCTTTTTCCTCTTCACTGCTGAATATAAGACATCTTCTATTTTTAAATTATGTTTTTCAAAATTCGATGGTATACAAACGTTGGATGTCTACGCGTAGTATGAGTTTGTTTTTGATTGAGAATTGATATATTATCTATATTTTAATAGAGAAAAAACAGGAATAAGAGAAAATCAGGTACTTACATCATATAGGGATTATGACTTGTTATCAGCTGATTTTACTTAATCGCTTTATGCCCCTGCGTAATATTTGCAAATAATGCATTTTGTTGAGTAACCGTATCAATTAATTTATTCCGGATGTATGTAGTTATACTATATTTCCCAAAAATTGGTATATTTATATTATTGGTTTAAGTTTATTTATATTTATTTATATGTATTTATTTATATTTATTTATTTGGGAAAATATAAATAAATACCTACATATAAATAAATATAATATTTATTTGGGAAAAAAACATCAGTTTCAATAATATTACAAAAAATATAAATTTACAAAGAGTAAGAACATTAGAGAGAAGCCACCAAGTGAATTGCACGAAATTGAAAATAGAGTTTCATAGAAAAATAAATATTTAAACCTAATATGAAAACAGTAGAATGTAAAAGAAAAAAACGAAAAATAAATAAGACATTACTCATGAATTAAATTAAATAAAAAATTAACATAGTAGGTACAAAGACAACAGCATCAAGTAAGAGGAAACATGAATGGAGCAATCTGTTAAGGAAGTGCAAGTCGCCAACATGGCTCACATGTGGAGGATTCATACTCCTGACAACTCTGATTGCTGAAAATTTTGTAATGTTGTCACTAAACAAATCCAAACTATTGAATTTAATTAATTTGAAGTACAATCAGCAAGGCTATGGAATAGTCTAAGTCCTGATATTGTGTCAGCTACCTCATTAAATATATGTAAAAAAATACCAAAGCAAAAATATCTGATTTCTTCTTCCTCTCCTCATCTTTTTGTTTTTCTTTCATTACTATGAACTGTTTTTATATTGAATATTTTTTTGTATTTTTTTTTCTTTCTTCCGAATCTTAGGTAATAGCCTTTATTATATTTAAATATTTTTTTGTTATTTTTGTCATGTCACTACCTTATTGCCATAGTACCTACACATGTGTATTAACATTAACTCCGTAATTACCATTTGGCAATAAACCCGCTAGTGTACAAATTATGTGTACAAGAAGATACAAATAGATAAATAGGTAGGTACATTATTATATGGAATCTAGTATCACGTTGAATGACACCAAATAAGTGATGCAATCTAGTATCACGTTGAATGACACCAAATAAGTGCTGCAATCTAGTATCACGTTGAATGACACCAAATAAGTGCTGCAATCTAGTATCACGTTAAATGACACCAAATAAATGCTGCAATCTAGTATCACGTTGAATGACACCAAATAAGTGCTGCAATCTAGTATCACGTTGAGTGACACCAAATAAGTGCTGCAATCTAGTATCACGTTGAATGACACCAAATAAGTGCTGCAATCTAGTATCACGTTGAATGACACCAAATAAGTGCTGCAATCTAGTATCACGTTGAATGACACCAAATAAGTGCTGCAATCTAGTATCACGTTGAATGACACCAAATAAGTGCTGCAATCTAGTATCACGTTGAATGACACCAAATAAGTGCTGCAATCTAGTATCACGTTGAATGACACCAAATAAGTGCTGCAATCTAGTATCACGTTGAATGACACCAAATAAGTGCTGCAATCTAGTATCACTTTGAATGACACCAAATAAGTGCTGCAATCTAGTATCACGTTGAATGACAACAGCTAGTAAATGCTGCAATCTAGTATCACGTTGTGGTACTCTAAGAGTAATCAAAATCTAGTATCTCGGGGGAGTCAATATTATTATTCATAATATTGCATAGAAACACGAAGTCAATTAAAACCTTTGTATTATTGTCAATGGAAAGGTTTAATTGGTGAACGTTACACAAGCGCTAAAAATTAAATCATTTAATGGTCTCCGGTTTCCACTATGAAAAATATTACGTTGTAGTAGAGAGTAAAAAGCATTTATGTAATATGTAGTACCTACCTATATTCGGTAAGTGTGGCAACACTCCCTACCTTTTCCTCTCCCAAATATATTGCTACCTACATGGGTAGTCAGCTGTAATACAATCGTCTACAACTCGTCATTGTAAATTAGTTTTGATACGCTCGAAATATAAATATTTCGTGTCTTTCGAGATGATCAACTAAATACTACGCGCCGTGCGCCCTTTTAGCATACCCAAACAGTGCTTGGAAGTGGTGTCTTTTTCATCAATTTTATGTTGTGATACAAGAGGTATAGTGTGTGCCTTCCGTGAAGACCTCCCAGACAAAGGAAGAAATTCGCCACCAGGTAGGTGCAATATTCCCTTCTCTCTGTATCCAACAACCTACATACATATATAACTAAACTAAATATAGATGTTTAAAATGGGCACTTATACAACCAAAATTTATCAAAATTCACTTAATTTGATTAGGTACATGCATTTCACCCACGAACCACCGTCGAAATTGTTAATTGACACGAGAATTACAACATGTGTTGATATTGATGTCCGATGAATTTAATTATGACCCAAATGTCATGAAAATTATAATTAATTAAATTGATCAGTGAGCATTGGGATGGGGTATGGAGAGATATTTTTAATCATTTAACGTTATTTTATCACTGGTCGCGTTAATAATAACCCCAACAGGTATTAAAAACATGTTAACGAAAACATTTTTAAGGGGGGAGTGTAATATGTTCAGAGCATAAGCTTCATTTAGTACTTTACGTTCCCCTCTCTATTAGGTATATCTTCAACATCCTAGTACCAATTCCTACCTACATATATATGTGCTATAGGTATATAAAGGTAGGCAATGCGTTGCTATGGAGCAGTGTTTCTTTATGTGTGGGTCGGACATAATTAAAAATTACAGAGCCTGCTAATAAACTTTATGATTCACGGGGTGTTTTTAAAAGACACTAAAACGAGAACCGATGGTTCTCAAATAAAATTATTTATTGAAAATAAATATTAATAAACCTTGTATAAACCACAGGTTTGAGTGGTTTATGTCGAACGTAGGGTAAGTTGGTCCGGAGAAAGAAGCGGAAAAGTTCGAGCTTCTTCTTCTTCTTCAGCCCTCCTTCATCCAGTAATGGACATAGGCCTCCCCTGAGACCTCCACAGCCTCCAGCCCACAGCTCGTTTTTTATTTATAATGTATATTTTTGTTTATTTATAATTTAAAAAAGATTTTTTTATTTGAAAAAAAAAAGAAATTTGTTAGTGTGGTATATGAAGAATGCATAGAGAATGGACTGAGGATGAATGCCAGAAAATCAAAGGTTATGGTGCCAAATAAACGTAGAGAACGAATGGCTCGAGCAAGTCGACGAATATGTCTATATGGGAAGCATGTTGGATTGATAAGGAGATCGAAAGAAGAGTTATGGCAGGAAACAGAGTGAATGGAGCACTGAAACCAGTTATGAATGACCGTAACATATCAAAGGATGCTAACGTTGCCATTCATAACGCTATCTTAGTGCCAACCTTGACGTATGCAAGTGAAACCTGGACATGGCAGAAGTCGCACGAAAGCAGAATAATTGCAGTTCAAATGAGATTTTTTTCATATGGGGAAAATTATTTAAGACCTGCCCACTTGCACTAGATAATTAAAAGATCCAAACAAAGACGTACTTAACGCATAATTACAATTCTTCTCTCTCGATCACGAGTTTACATATAACTCTATCGAGAGAGTATCAACATTGTTATTTTGTTATATATTGTTTAAAGTATAAATAATGTGTAATTTATAAAAAAAACTTAACGATGGTATGGATGAGTGCTGTGATGTGTATCCTTTCGTTGTCTCTGTTATAAATGTTTGATATGTGATAGTGTGAGAGCGAGCAAGACAGCATGAGTAACTGATGTTATATTTAAAAGGTGTGTTGTGTGCCCGGCGTCTTTACTTACCGCTGTCATCGTGTTCACCTGCATTGTACACTTGTACATATGTGTGTTTTATTATAATATCTATATATTGAAATATATGTATTAGTAAGAAACTTCTTGGTTTACCACCATCACTACTCCATCCCAAACAATGATATTATATGTAATTATTGTTCTCAATCTCTTTTTCTGTAAATTAAATAAATAAATGGGATAATTATGTCCATACCGACGGACGGGAATTCGCAACACGATATATTATTTATCAACGTCAAAGTTTGAGTATGGTGGTTTTGGAGCTACGCCGCGTGAGGGTCGAGGGTTAGAGTGATGTAGAGTGATGGTGTGTTTGGGGGGTGTGAGAGAAGTAACTTTCTTCCTTAACACTGTAAATACAGCAGTGAGGGACTTGCTACCTTATCAGAATCCACTGACCGCCACGACGCCTCATAATACTATATAAACCAGTGTTATTCTGGTCGTAAACATGAACCAAACATGTATAGTATAACCCACTCATTTTCGACAAAATCGTTTTCGGATCAATGTAGGAATAGAGTGTGCTCCCCTAACCAAACAACGTGTGGGGGTACAAATTAAAAAAGTTACATTTAAACCGTATTAAATTTTTAATTATCAACTCTCATGAGATTAAATCTACAACCGGTATACATATCTTGATAGGCAATGCGGTCGCTGATATAGATTTACACCAAAATTCTTGAACCTTTTCGCAGTGGAAAGGTGCGGTTTGCACATATAAGGCCTACTGTTCACGTAAACCGCACATCATTCGCAATTGACGAATGCTTGCATCTTGCATAGAAACAATCAATTCTTATGCTTGTATAAGAATTGTTGCTCTCATTATTTACATAAAAAAACAATTCTCTCAATAGATGGCGTTACAACAAAAATAAATAAAAAATAATAAGAATGTTGTTCATAATTTCACACATAGATGGCTGTAGTAAAAATTCCTTATTTTTAAGCGAAAAGAATTTCAGTACTTATTACAATATATAGAAATTTCAAAATTGAATTGATAGGGATCTCATTAAAAAAGGCATAATTGTTGAACGTTGCGCAAGCGCATAAAGTGATCACGTAAACCAGCCGATGACAGGTCGTAAGCCCTGTAGGTGCCTTGATTTTCCGGTTCTCCTACAGTAAATATTCCAACTTCGTCTCTATTGAGATAATTAAAAATCTGTTAAAGAAACAATCAAAACTGTGTCCACGGAGCGGCAACGTCGCGTCAGCCGCACGTCATGCATTCGTCATGCGGTGCGTGCAGCAGCGTGTCACTTCTCGACCGACTCGCATAACGCACAATTGTTGTTTATAATATAAAATCTAGTACTGTCTTCGCCTGTTTCGTCGTCTTCTAATAAAGTTGTATCCTATAATCACTTTATCATCATCAAATGACATTTTCACAACAAAAATAACTTGAAAGAAAACTGAGACGTTTTGTAGCGTGGTTGATGATTGCATGACGCAGCGTGGACATAAAAAATATGCAAAATACGCCTAATATAATAACGCCGTGGACAGTAGGCCAATAGTACCGATCAAACAAAAATACACAATTCTACGATTTGCGCACTCACGTGACTGGTTCAAGTTATTTTGCGATAGCCATATCATAGATATTTATTTATGAAAAATTGAGTAGGTACCTACACGTACTACCAATAAAAGAACAATGATATATAAAATTTTACATTTGTCAAAAACTAACTCGACTCACTTTTGAATATCATCATGTCAATTATAAGTAATCATATCAACAAAGAAACTATGTATGTATGCTAGAGATCGCTCAGATGTCAAAATTCGACAGTAATTCAATAATCTTTTATATTTGAAAATTTATATCATAGTTCTCTCTTCACGTGCTGTAAATAAATTTTATTATTGTTACGTACCTACCTACCATTTACATTATATTTTTTTATTCTTGGTAATTCATCCTAGAGAATTTATATTGTTTCACGGTAGATTTAATTTTCTCTGATATATTTTGTATTTGAATTCATCTTTATTCGTAGGTAGTATTAAACTACTGCGTTTGACATTGGCAGTATGAAAAAATACAATCTATGGTTTGACGTAATTTATTTATTTATTTATTTAACACTTCATTGTACATAACTTTTTTACCAGTACAAATTGCGGACTATAATCATTATTTTATTTAATTTACTATGTAATATGTACTAACTGTTACTGAAATGTGTATTTTCACCTATAAAGAGGTTGCACATTGGTAAACGCAGTCACTTAAAGATGCCAGACTAACCTTTTTCATACCTTTATTTCATAAGAAAGAAAAATCAAAAAGCAAGCCATTAAAAAATATTAATCGAAAACGTTGAAATAAAATTTTGCTTTATATGTAGACATTATTTCGAGATATACGCTTTTTCTTAAAGATGCTGTTATTTTGAATCTTCTGTACAAAAATTGTCACCATCACCAGCAACAAATCTAACGTCCAAAGCCTCGTGGCGTAGAAGGGCTTATTTTTAATTACGCTCGGATCAAATTGTTATCGTAGCGTTCAATGTTATTACTTAGCTAATTTACACTGTAACATATTTGCCTGTTTCCAGCAAAAGTTTTCATTAGCCATGTACAGGGCTCTCGCTCCAACGAAACCAAAAACCCACGGGAATCATACACAGGGAGGTCCTTCAATTCAAATCAGCTAGGTGCATAGTGCATACGGGTTGGAGCGAACGCAGACATTTATTTAGTCTACTCACAAAGTTTTGCATATAAATCAAGTAGGTTTACGTTTGAAAAATTAAGGGTCACTGAAAAAAAAAAAAAACAGTCTACTATTAAATATTTTTCTTTTCTCCTCTAGTCCTTCTTCCAATTAAACCATTAATTACCTAATTACCGAAACCGGTCGCATAAATGCAATAAAGAACACGGTTTATACAAAGTTATTAAAAATATAGTTAAAATGTACCACAATGTAAATAATTCAATATTTGAGAATATATTTTTTTAACAGATTTTTAATTATCTCAATAGAGACGAAGTTGGAATATTTATTGTAGGAGAACCGGGAAATCAAGGCACCTACAGGGCTTACGACCTGTCATCGGCTGGTTTACGTGATCACTTTATGCGCTTGCGCAACGTTCACCAATTATGCCTTTTTAATGAGATCCCTATCAATTCAATTATCTTTGACTCCCGACAGGGAAAAAAAAATCCAATGTTTGCGCATATGCAATAATAAAAAATATATTCGATTTGAGAATATAATCACAAAGTTGTTCAAAATTGTAGGTACCTACCTATGAAGATTTGAAAAAATCAAGTCAAATCAAAAAATATATTTTTCATTTTCATATAATATTACAAATTTTTGCAAAAACGAGATTTGTGCTAAACATTAAACGTTCTAATACAAAGTAATGTTTTCTTCTTGAAAGGTTAATAATCCCTAAGCGTCGTATTACAGGAGTTATTTAATAATGATGTAAGAAAAGTTGAGGATTCTCGCGCAGTACGGGACCTTACCTTTTTCATACATTTTTCTCAAATAATTCTTGTAATACGACCCTCAAATGCATGTATATGAAGTAGGTAAATTTCTATAAGATTCCTAAAAGTGAGAGCATTTTGAAAGTTTTGACAGATGAAGTCATAGATAAGGAATAAACGCATGTCTATGGAAAATAAATCAGCTCGAAGATAATGCACTCTATTGAAATATGTCGGTTGAAATAGTTTGAGATTTATAGAGAACTTACGGAAAATAATGAAGATGAAGTAGAAATCAAAAAAAGAATATCAGCAGGCATAAAACTTATTTCTCCTTATTGCCAGTGTTCAGGTCTCGCAACGTCCACAGGAAAACTAAATTGACATTATATAAAACAATCATTAGGACTGTGTTGACTTACGGATGCGAGGCTCTGACACTGACCGTGAAATCCGCTGAAGCATTAGATGTTTTCGAAAGGAGAGTCCTACGCCGAATATGTGGTCCTGTGAAGGAAGGAGATGATTGGCGCATAAAAAAAAAAATGAAGAACTGTACAAAATTTATGAAGCCCCAAAGATCTCAACCCATATAAGACTGCTTAGGTTGAGATGGGCTGGCCATGTACAGAGAATGCCAAACACGCGACTACCTAAAAAAATCATGTTTGGTCACCCGGGAGGTAAACGGAAGATGGGGAGACCAAGACTGAGATGGGAGGACGACATATAGGTATACCTTATAGTCCACTCGTTCTGGACATTTCAACCAGTGTTGTTCGTTAAGAAGAGATGTTATGTGACATATTTTGTCAGCTCCATATTTATGTCAACTTTGTATATTTTCTTTATCAGGTGCTTCTCATTCATTCTTCCCAAGTAGCCAAACCATCTCTCCACTAATCCATAGTAGTAAAATAAAAAGTCATGTTCTAATTGGTTACCTAATCAGCCCCCCCTAGACAACGTGTCATTTAGCCCAAGAAAAGATAACTCAATAGAAGTGACAGTTGTCACGTGACTGACAACTGTCACTTCCATACATTGAGTTATATTTTCTTGTTTCTTTTCTTGAGCTAAATGACACGTTGTCTAGGGGGGCAGGGACTCGCTAGACATTTATTTTAGGTTTGAGAATGTCCAATACCCCATTTCCACAGTTTACCTTCTTGGGCTGAACTATCCCCAGGTTCATGGTTTAATATTTAAATCTATTGCAAAGAATATGACTATAACTTGATTATTTTTTGTGACTAAATCTGTGTAATCTAATGTTTCTGATTAGTAACGGCTGCAACATCTTTTTAGGGTGAAAAGTCTTGGAGAAAAAAAAATAAAAAGTACTCAAGGAAATTGTTAAAAAAATTCGTATTCAAATCATTCCACTAATGTTGGCAGCCCTATCTGTTGGTAACACCGTTGTTTACCAAAATATCTAAATTGAGTCTAGAAAGGGTAATGTTAAGGAACAACCTCGTTCACAAATATAACCGTTTCCGAGTTATATATTTAATTACCGATACATTTTACCTTTGTATATTTTAATTAGCACAATTCGACTCTTGCAAAATGTGTACATAGGTACAACGATGTTTCATCACGTACATTGCTAATTTTATTTGCAAACAATCTAACGAAAATTTTGATCCGCCTATATTTGAACACGCGCAGTAGTAAATTGGCGTATGTGCTTTCATTATTGTGCGGATACTTTCAATTGATTTATATACTAAACAATATTAGCAGACAAATTTAAATGTAATAAAGCAAAATGGTAAAATATTTGGCGTAATGTTCACCTATAGCATATAGAGCATTTTCTTCGTTTATGAAATGTATGATCTCCACTGGCCTATATGATACGACAGCGGCGAAATATACATATTTTGTCACTTCTATACAATAAGTTCTTTAACCTTAATCCATCGCAATACCTTAAAACCAAATTCACATATTTATCTAATCACGGCCTATCGCTTCGATCTGCTGAACGTACTACATTAACTATCCCAATTCACCACACTGAATTTTTCAGCTCCTGACATAATTTCGTCAAACTAAAGCAAGGATACATCTCCGAAAAATCCTGATCCCTCCCCTTTTCCTAACTTATCTTTGCTATATAAATATTTACTAAAGAAGGTATATTTATCCCTAATCACCTGATCTCGATTTCCTCTTCTTGTTCTTTCCCAATCCTTCTTTTTTTGCTATGATGTATATTTTTTTGCTTTAATTTTTTGTTGATGTACATATATAATTCTGTCACTTTATAATCTGGTTGGTTGAAAAAAATTGCCTAATGGCAATAAGCCCGCCAGGGTGCATTATACTTGTTTATATTATGTACAAAAAGTAAATAAATAAATAAAATAAATAATGATGATGTTTTTGTTAGAAGGACAGGGGCGTAATCTGCTTTCATAGCTTAGTTGATTAGTTATTTGACTCCTAGGCGGATTCCCCATGGAGAAACAATTTTTATAATATGTTTTTAGTCTGGGATTAGTGATTTCATTTGCTGGATCCAGCACATATTTCGGCTTGCTGGATCCAGCGATGCGGATCCGCACTTAATTATTTTTATCCAAACAATGGAGTTAAAGTCTAGGTTGTTTAAATAAAACATTAAGATTCCATGTAAAATTGTAACATTTCTTATATAGAATCTTCATTTTTTTATAAAAAAGTTATGATACGAGTATCCTAGTAAGACATTTGGAGATTTGCCAATATTGAAAAAAAAGTCATAGCCGTGAATTTTTTTTTGCTAAATTTACAAAAATATCAATCAATATAATAATTTTACGGAAAAAATAAAGAAAATTATGGAAAGTTATACATACTATTTTCAATTGATTTAAATATACCTCTGTTGGGATTCAAACCTAGATTGTCAAACGATTTACCACTATGCTACGATAAGGGAGAAAAAATATTATTCTACTATTTGGAACTATTTTATGATACATGCGAAGTAAATACAAACATAATATCTAATTATTTATTTGAAGATAATATAGTATCCAATGTATAGAAAACATTCGATAATATAACTTTTGGTACTTACATACATTATATTGTTACCATTTGGGAGATAAATTCACAATGGGTAAGTGCTTATATACAACAAACATACATCTTTATACCTCTGTCCGGGGATTATAGAGGATACTCCCATCTTTTGGGTCCATCTTTAAATAATCTGATCGGAAACATAGTGTCCACTAACAATATTTAAGCCATGATATGTACCAGTATTCACTTAAGGGACAGGCCGGCTTACTGGAATGGGCTCAAAGTTTGAGACAAAACGACGCTATATCGATTTTGTCGTTTTAAAATTAGTGTCATTTGTTACGTTGTACAAGGATGTCACCTGGTGACATCTGACATCATCAGAGAAAAAGTCTAAGTAGGTACTGTCATATTATATATTTCGCAGGATACCTCCTTTCTGTTGGAAGATAAACCTATTTGTATACTTTTAAAGTATGTAGATTAGATAGAAAAACATATTTTGTATAAGTTTATTTGAAAGAGATTTGAATATAAGAAAACTATAAAGATAATATTGTATAAGTAGTTAGATTACAAAAAAAAATAATCTTAATTGTATAATTTAGTAAATCATCCTACGCTCTTGGTCGCTAACCTTTAGTCTTAGTCTTACAATATACTATTAGTGAGCAAATGTTCTTTCAGGACCAGTGTTCTTGCGGTTCTTTTACAATAAAAAAGACCATTTGATTAATACAATGAAATATGAAAGAAAAATATTAAATTGAAATAAAAAGTAGGTAACAAACTTTATATATTAATATAATAGGCACACCGATTTGAAGATAACAAGACTTTTCCAATTAAATCTCCCGAGATTCATGTTCCTGGTGTTGCAGTTATACATGCATTAATCACTATACATTGTACGCAAAAGCATGACCAAGACTGCTAGACTTGATTGAGTCAGTTGTCTTTATTGGCTAACCTATTATATAATATACATTTTGTGTAGGCTTAAAGCCCACACAGAAAAGAATTGATGATTTTAATGCCTGGCGCGATCTTCGGCGGCAAAATGGAGGATTCAACGATCTCCGGTTTCAAAGCGATTTCAGAGCCCTTGGTATGATCTCGAATCATTAAACGGCGCTATACAAATGACTTATTATTATTATTATTAAATGCAGCTCTGACAGCTCTGACACAACTATGGAAATTGGTAAATCAAGGAAATATACAAAGGACTTACCCCGTTTTACTGCACTCTTTGTTGATCCTACAAGTATGTATATCACTTTGTAAAATTAATGTTCAAAAACACACATCACGGCCGTACGGGGCGTACGGCGCTTATACTGTTTTCACTACTCGCGGCTGTCATTAACGTTTCCGTCCCGCGGCTAGTCGCTGCATACTGGCTGAGTTGAATTTATGTTTTGTTCGTGGTCTTATTGTTGCAACGGGGTTATTAGGTAGGATTCATGGATGTTACTAGGGCAAAAATATAGGAAATGTCGGGAAGGTATGAATTGAATGATTACCAAGCCGCAACACATTTCAAACGAACTTTTTTTTTTGCGTGAAAAGGTTTCAGATCAAAGTAGATAACGAATGGTAAAAAGTTGCTAGTAGATATATCTGAGTTGTGTGTTTTAACGAGATGAACGATCAGATAAAGACGTTGAAAAAAGAAAAACGGAAGACATGGGAAAGGCCACTCATGCCAGAGACAAACGACATCAATATATCAAGGAAGTCAAAAGTGCTACCATTCACAACCCAATTGTTGTGCTGACTTTGACATATGGCAGTGATATTGGGTTCAAAACGCACGTGAAAGCAGAGTTAATGCAGTCGAAAGTGATTGCCAAGAAGGGTATGTAATAATTACTATTAATACTGAATAAAACAGCGACGATAAATGATCCGATCATTCCAAAGGCGTTCCTGCTTAATTGTTGATTTGCGAAATAATTAAGTAGTAAATAATTAACAAAAGATCTCAAGACTACGTATGTCAGAGTGTAGTCGCTAAATAATAAATCTGCAATAAATACAACATACTTCTTGATGGAGGAAGTCGTATTCGCTCATAATCTAGTAAAGTTCATTGGGATAGGAGGGGAGGATACTGTGGATGTAGCACGATCATTTATGGTAAATTTAAAAATCATGGCATAGAAAAATATTTATTAATTAATATTTTTGCACATAATACAAACAAATATAGGTACACTGGCGAAATCGCAAAGTATGACAACAATAAAAATGTACAACATAAAATGATTGATAGCGAAAAACAAAAAAAATATATAAGAAAAATACATTAGGTACTCTAAGATAAAAATAAAAAAAACACTTCATAGGAAAAAAAATAATGGGAAAGTACGAGGAGAGAAAATCAGGATCAGGTGTTTACGTATAAATATTCTTTCTTTTGTTTTTTCTTGAAAATACTAAGTGAATTGACGACACAATATCCGGACTTAGACTATTCCATAGTCTTACTGAATGTACTTCGAAAGACGAGCTGAGAAATTCTGTGTTATGAATAGGGATGGACAATGTTGAACGCTCTGCAGATCGTACAACAAATATAAACAATAAAATATATATCGAAAAAATGTTCGAATAGTAGATAAATAAAATACTAAAGGAATAGATGGTTTATAGAATTTATATGAATAGATGGTTTATAGAATTTATATGAATAGATGGTTTATAGAATTTATATGAATAGATGGTTTATAGAATTTATATGAATAGATGGTTTATAGAATTTATATGAATAGATGGTTTATAGAATTTATATGAATAGATGGTTTATAGAATTTATATGTATAGATGGTTTATAGAATTTATATGAATAGATGGTTTTGTCACATGGAAAATGAATAGTTAAAAAATATACTTGAAAGCTGAGAACAACAAAGAGAAACAGTGAGAGAAACAAAGGTCGGCCAAATTAAAATTAGAAAGCAAAGAATAAAATAAGCTTATGATGCGATTGATGTCTGTCAAAATAGTATAGCGTTAGGTTTTTGTTTAACATAGCTACGTAAGGGACACCAGCTATTACAATTTGGTTCAATTATACTCTTCCGAAGAAGCGCACTAGGTAGCGTTGGGGAGGGTTTGCAATCTGCTCAGGAATATATCAATTCAAATTTTAAAAAGACCCGGGTTGTAGAAGATGGAAACACAGAATTCGGAAGATCGTTCCACAGCTGCGATGCTGTGTTTATAAAATATTTAAAGGAGCGATTGGTTCGTGTATATTGTAGGTTTACTGTAAACGAGTGTTGAGATTGAGTAAAACGAGTGTTGTGAATGGGTGTAAGAGGAATCAGAGATGCAGGTTCTTCAGAGCATCTTAAGAATAAAGATGTGTGGTCTAGTGATAGCAAACAATCAGTCAATGATGGGTCGTCAATCAGACGTACAGCACGCCTTTGTACAGCATCAAGAGTATTCAATAGGTATTGGGGGGCGCCATTCTAGAGGTCGCCAATACAACGAAAGATGACGGTATTTTAGCATTTTTTAGGATTTTCGGAGATTATAATTATAATTTCACAAGACTCATCCTAAAATGTTTTGTAATCATGTCGCAAGAATGTCTAAAGAATGTTTCTTTTTATTGCAAACAAATTCTTAACGCCGTTGTGTTATATTTTAACGACAAATTTAATCATAATTTCAGACGGAATTTCAAACATCCAATAATCTTTAAAACGATGGGGAAATTGGGGAATCTTTTACAATTCGAAGGACAAATTGAACGTTTAAAAATGTGTAAAATGTTATGGGTAGAAGAACTAGGCAAAATTATAATATTAAGGACGATGGATGATATATACAGAGTGTTCCAAAAAAACGTATTTTATTTATTAATTTATTTATTTATACATCTTCTTGTACATAATATAAACAAATATAATTGTACACTGACGGGCTTATTACCATTAGGCAATTTCTTCCAACCAACCAGATTACGAAGTATTACAACATTGTGTATGTACAACAGCAAATAAATATGAGTAAAAGAAATCAATGAAAATACGTATAACACTTACATAAATACTATTAAAACAAAAAAAAAATAATAATAATTCATAGCAAGAAAAAAGGATATGGTAAGGACAGGAAAGGAAATCGGGATCAGGTGTTCAAGGATAAATATTCCTTCTTTAGTTTTTTCTTGAAAATACTAAGTGAGTAAGACGACGCAATATCCGGACTAAGACTATTCCATAATCTAGCTGATTGTACTTCGAACGAAGAGCTGAGAAATTCTGTATTATGGATAGGGATGGATAGTGTTGTACGTTCAGCAGATCGGAGTGGAAGTCCATGGTTGGATAAATAAGTGAATTTGCTTTTGAGGTACTGTGGCAGGTTTGGGTTCGAGAGAATATTGTACAATAGTGACAAAATGTGTATATTGCGCGTATTGGTACCTACACAATTTGCGTAAAAGCAGTATAGATACCAATACATATGTATTTTATATATTTATTTGTTAAATTATACAATATGAAATTATACATTGTATGTACATATCAAATTTAATTCAAAGAAATATTTAGATGTAGGTATTTTAAATCACAATTACAAATATATGTTTTTAAGTTTATTTATTTTTAATCTTTCTGTACATATAATTAGTACACTGGCAGGCTTATTGCCTAGTGGCAATTTCTTCCAACCAACCAGAGTTAATATAAAATATACAAAACAGTGTACTATGGCAATAAGTTAATCACATTACAAAAATAAACAAAGATAAAAGAAGAAAAGTAAAAATAACAACAAAGAAGATAGCATATAAGAACAATTCATTGCAATGATAACAAAACTAAAGGATAAGGAAAGGAAGAGGAGAGGAATATGTAATCAGATGTTGTCAGATAAATATTTTTGCTTTAGCCTTTTCTTGATGATGTTTAGTGAGATAGACGACGTAATATCAGGACTTAGACTTTTCTTAATGTACTTCAAATGAAAAACTAAAAAAATCAGAACTATAAATAGGAATAGATAGTTAAGTACGTTTAGCAGATTAAAGTGGACGCCCGTGGCTTGAAAGATAAGTGAATTTATCTTTGAGATACTGAGGTAAATTTGGATTAAAAAGGACATTGTATAGTAATGACAAGATATGTATATTACGTCGTTGTCGTATCTTGGGCCAATGAAGAAGATTACCGTAATGAGAAATATGATCGAATATTAAGACAACCCAGTGTTCAAATTGATATAGGTTGGTATCTGCAAAAATATCTTGACATGTTTCAGCGGAGAGGGGGGCGGGTTGCGCAACTGCCAACCAGGAGAAAAACCTAAATTTGTGTTGTACTAAGCTTACGTGACTTTTCAAGACGTTTTTCGATTACTCTGCCTATTATTATCCAAATATTGCCGATAACGCGAAGTAATTTTTTTTTATTGAAAAATAATAAAAAAAACATAAGATACTACAAAAAAGAAAGCAATGATTCTGAGTCACGCCAAGTCTAATTTCTAGACTTGTCGGCGTGTTCTCAAGACAATATCTATGTATACTTTAAAAATAACAAACAACATTACAGTAAAAAGAAACATACAAATGTCACACAAAGATGATCTCCCAAACAAACACACACTCCTTCCTATGTTACAAAAGTTATGTTTTTAAAATAATAAAAATAAATGAAATGAGAAAAAAGTAAAATATTTTGTGATCTTAATTATATATAAATCTACACTTTAATAGCCATTCCTTGACAAGCCTTTTTACATTATTTTTGCTTTTACATTTCTTAATAGATGCCGGCATCATATTAAGCAATTTAGGTACCTACATTATATTCTAACGTTCTCCTACCATATTTTTTATTATATTATGGAACTACATATATGTCGTTAAATTTAAATCTAGTGTAATGCGTTTGTTGCGGTCTGTCTTTATAATCGTCCTTTAAAAACTGGTCAAGGATTGTTCTTTCCCAAAACAAGCCTTTGGCGGATAAAACACAAACGTGGCGGATCATTTCATTGGGAATTTCGTAGCATTTTCTATCAAATTTTGCCCAATGAATTGACCGTTACCGATTTAAACCCCATATTTTTTTTTAATTAAGGAAAGCAAACAGTTAATTTTCGCTCTTAAATATGCTACATAACATAATTTACTACTCTTTGCCTTATTAACCTGAAAATCTCTCATATTGTTTGGTGCCATTCGTCATTTCCATTACAATTTTATGGGTACCTAGCAATAACTGTTTAATTTTCTGTTTATTTTTCAATTATTTCCGTGAATTATTTTTCATTGAATAATATGTAACCTTAGACCAAATCGGCAAAGTACTGCCTCAGAACAGACTCGTCTAGTGAGGCAGTAAATTTACAAATAGGAACCATTTTACATAGTATGTTTATAATAAGTCTTTTTTAATATGGTAACTTTTTTGTTATTGTAATATGTAAAAAGAATGGAAAACAAATCATTAAATTTTCATTTTAATTTATTTTATTTTCTTTATTCAAATCATAACAAAATATACGAACATACAAAGTTTGTACGTTATATAACTTACAATATCACCTCCCTATTAAAGTTAATAGTTTGTGTAGAGGGAGGATGTGTGTAACTAAATGACAAATTCGAAAATTCAAGACTAAATGATTAAATAAAAATGTAAAAAAGAAGAAAAAACATTAAAATTATACCAGCATATACGAAATTAGTTATACATGTATTTAACACAATATTACGTATGTACAAGTATTTAATATAAAAAATATTCGATTAAATACACATTGGTACAAGTAAATAAACGAGCCAAAAATGAAATAATATTTCTGGCGCAGTTCAGGGGTGACATATGTGCGAGACACCGTCACATCATTTATAAGGACTGTTGCTTTTATTGTTAACAAATAAACTAATTTCTCAATAGATGGCGTTACAAAAAAAGGTTTCTTCATTACTACATAGATGGCAATATTATAATTCCTTATTTTCAGGTGAATTGTTGTACACATTATTCAAATATATAGAACTTTCAAAAATTACATTGATAAGGGAACTCAATAAGAATGCATAATTGGTGAACGTTGCGCAAGCGCATAAAGTGATCGCGTAAACCAGCCGATGACAGGTAAAAAAGAAGGAGGATGAAGCAAAAGTTAGAAAAATATGGACTGATGGTGATATTGTCGACTAATTTTTCATTGTCACGTGCATTTTTAAATAAATTAACAAAAATGGCTGCGACAAAAAATTACCCAGAAAGTATTCTTATAGATAATAAAAATGTGAATTGTAGTGACATGAAGGAATGGGAAAAATATGCGGACACAGGTGGAACAAATGTCTTTCACATAAATATTAGATCAATAAAAAAACATTTTGATCAATTATGCATTGAGATAAATAGATATCTACAACAAATACAAATCATAGTTTTAACAGAAGTTAATATTAAAGAAGACCAAGTAGAACTTTTCAAAATAAACAACTTTGAACTGTATCACAAATTAAGAAAAGACAAGAAGGGAGGGGGCATTATGTTATATGTAGAAAAAGACCTATCAGTAAATATTCACAACGAGGAAATGGACTCATGTGAGATATTAAAGGCAGACATATTGAGCGATAAAAAAAGTATAAACCTAATATGTATTTACAGACCACCAAACAAAAACAGAAAGGTTTTTCCAAAAACGGAAAGAAAGGAAAGAAATAAATACATTAATTTCGAATATTAAAAAAAATGAAAATATCATACTCTTAGGAGATATAAATTTAAATATACTAGATTTAAGTGACCAAAACATCTCAAAATACAAAAATATCATGTCTACATGGGGTTTAGAATGTTACATTAACGCTCCGACTCGAGAAGAAATCCGATTAGACAAGCTAACTGTATCTTGTATTGATCATATATATGCTGAAGGGTTCAATAAATATCATTTTACGTCCTCAATAATTAAAATAAAGATCTCTGACCACTATTTAATAAGCTTTTCGCTGGAAAATGAAAATCGAAAAACACAAAGATCTAGGACTGTAAATAAAATATTGGATCACAAGAAAATTACAGAATACCTAAAAACCATTAAATGGACTCAGATTGCTGAAGAAAATTGCTGCCCAGAATTATTATACAATAAAATTAAAAACTTATTTTCGGAAACATATGATAAATTTACATGTATACAATATTTTACCAAAAGAAAAAATAGAGAAAACAAAAAATGGTGTACGCAAGATATTATAAATTCTATGAAACAAAGAGACAAATTATATCATAAATGGCAAAGCTGCATAAATAATCATATGTATAAAAAACAATATGCTGAAGCAAGAAACGCAGTCAATCGAAAAATAAAATATACGAAAGGAAAATACTACGAAAAAGAATTTGCCAAGAACATTGGAAATAATAAAGAGACCTGAAAGACCTTAAATAGCATACTAGGAAAGGAAAAACTGGATATTGACCAAATAATCATGAAACACATGAGTTACAAAGGAAATGCAAAAAATCTTGCAAACAAATTTGAGGAACAATACTTTGAACAAGCAAAAAATATTAAACACAACTGTGATAAAAAGTTGATTGAAGAAGCAAACATTCATGAAGACAAATCAATTCATCTGCCAAAAGCAAAAGACCAGGAAATTGGAAAAATTATAAATAATATTGACGTCAGAAAGTCACCAGGAATAGATGGAATATATGCAAGACACATCAGGGAAATTAGTCTGGAGATAACTCCGGTAATTTCCAGATTAACTAATCTTATGATTGAGACAGGAAAATATCCGGAGGGACTAAAAACCGCCATTGTGAGACCAATTTATAAGAATGGATCCCATAAAGAGTGTGTAAATTATAGGCCCATCTCCATTCTACCGATTTTAGATAAAATAATAGAAAAATACATAGGGAAGCACTTAGTACAATACCTGAAAAAAATCATATTATTTATGAAAAACAACACGGCTTTCAGAAAGGAAAGGGAACACAGACACTACTGACGGACTTAGCAAATTATATAAATGAACAACTAAACGAAAAAAATCATGTTCTAGTAATTTTCATCGACTACGCGAAAGCGTTCGACACACTTAATCATAACACTCTCATTGAACGCCTAGAACAACTTGGAATACGAGGACCTATAAAAAATCTGCTATATAACTTTATTAAAGACCGAAAATTCCATGTCAAAATAGAAGGAGAAATAGGAGAGGGCAAAAACATGGAAGAAGGCATAGCACAAGGATCTATCTTGGGACCTATAACGTATCTTATCTATGTAAATTCCATGAAAAAAATCATCAAGAAATGCAAACTATACATGTTCGCGGATGATACCGCTTTGGTAATTGCCGGTAGAAGAATTGAGCACGTCATGCAGGATCTACAAGAGGATTACAACAGTGCTATGAAGTGCAACAGTGCATGATAATGGCCTAACAAAGACACAACTAATACACATACATATCATCTCCCCATATTAAGAATATAAGCAGTGGAAATTTAGTATCCCACAATTATAAATGCCTAGATAACCGTCAAAAAGACTGTAATTGTAGTATTATTCTACCAACTAAAAGCGTCAAATATTTGGGAATTATGATTGATGATAAATTCAATTGGCTACCACACATTCAAAATATATGTAATAAACTTAGATCAATACTAGCAAAAATGTACATTATTAAAAATTATGTTCCTTTTAAAACCCTAAAAACAATGTACATGGCTATGGCTGAACCTATTATATCGTACAGCATTCTTGTGTGGGGACATACATTTAAAACATATCTTATGCAAATAGAAAAATTACAAAAACGTTTAATTAGATGTATGTTACCCAAAAATAGAGCTATTTGTTTGAAAAGGGAGGGAAAGAGCATTTTCGCAAAAACCAAAATAATGACAGCTACACAAATTTATAAATACAGATTTATTCTACAAAATTACTTTAAAAATGAACACAAAACACCTGTAACCAATAAGTATAAGACCAGACAAGTAACTTCCGGTAAATATAATATACCTAGAGTAAATAACTATTACGGTGAAAGAACACTGCAGTATTCAATACCAACAATTTTTAACAGCTTGCCCTCAGACTTAATTGGATTAAATTCATTTTATAAAATCAAAAGATCCTGTAAAAAAATCATTTTTAACGAATAATGGTCTCTTCCTTCCTTTTATTTTTATTATTTTATTACTTTTCCTTTTGATTTTGTTCTTACTCTATTGTATTTTTTGGGTTTTCTTCTATATGTTTTTTTTTTGTTGTTGTTTTTATTCTAGTGTTGTTTTTGGATCTATCAAAACATTTTTATATCGTCAAACCCATTTCATTTCTTTTTGCCATTGTTGGTTAGTTTAAGTTAGCACATATATTGTATGATATAGAAACCCACTGATAACCATATATGGTTAGTGGGATCTTTTATAAATGAAATTATGTTGAAAAGTAAATAAATAAAAAAAAATAAAAAAACAGGTCGTAAGCCCTGTAGGTGCCCTGAGTTCCTGGTCCTTTTATAATATCTCAACTTCGTCTCTATTGAGATGTTAAAAAGTTTGTTAATAAAAATGTTAAATACAATATATTGATTGGAATCTTTTTTTTATTTACAGTTTGATAGTTCAATTCATACAAGATACAATTACATATAATTAATAAAACATACTTTCTTTTACTTGGCATGATATTTTCCTACAGCAACTTCAAGTAAACTAACGGATGTATGTTTTTTTGAGACACTCTGTATATATCACTGGAGTTGGATACTAAAATATCTACTGAACAGAATGTCTTGACACTTTCATAAATTTCAAAGGAAACTTTTATAACTGTAGCGTTGGTTCGATATCATCTGATAATATATGTATTATAGGAAAGACTTCTTACACTCGTGCTTTGCATGTTAACCAGTACTATTCTATTCTTTCCATAGGATATACTACTGTTTCATACAAATACCGGTGCTGAAAAATTTTGACTTCTTTCTCTTTCTTGCCGTGTCATTTTGGGGAGAGTTTATAATTTCCAAATTTTCAGGTGTGTTCGTACTCCTCACTACCCCAAGGGGATAAAGTGTGGAGTTATGAATTCGCGATTTTCAACGTTATTTTTTATTGCAGATTATCAACTAGTGTCATGATGAGATTGTGTTCGGAAAGTTTCATCACAATGTATATGTGTGTGTGCTGTGTGCTATGTACAGCGTGTTTATGCTCCTTCATCACGACAATGCACCACAACAATCGCCACGGCAAATCTACCACATCCATCCTATTGTCCAGATTTAACTTTTCTTTGGATTTTTTCTTGTTTCCAAATGTGAAAAAATGGCTTGGCGGAAAGTGATTCGCGTCAAATTAGAAAGTCACCGCCGCAACAGAGGCCTGTTTTGCGGAGTTCGATAAATCTTTTTTATTCCTCACTAACCCAAGGGATTATAGTGGGGAGTTTTGATTTCACAATTTTTAAGGTAATTTTTTTTTATTGCAGATTATCAACTAGTATCATGCTGAGATTGTATTCTGAAAGTTTCATCACAATATATCTGTTTGTGTGCTGTGTGCTATGTTCTATGTACAGCGTGTTTATTCTACCTTATCGATTATAGACTAAAGTACTCATTCGATTCTTTTCAAATTTTCCAAATTTGTGTATCTAATACTCGTTAAATCCCCATTAGTGCGTGTCAATTGTTTACATAGTCAAATATTTCAATGTGACCCCAAGCTCAGGATGTTTAAAATTTGATATTTTCATTTTCAAATTGCTAAAAAAGACACATCACATTCATAAAATGGCTTTGAAGAATTATCATTTTAAATACTTTGTTGAGTGACTTGGTAGTGAGGAGTACTTGGTACTTGTATGCAGGTGTTTTTAAGAGATATACAATTGCATATAAGTAATTTCCCAACATTAGCTACAACTGTTAAGTATATTTCATAATTGTAATGTAAAGTAATTTGTATAGTTGTAAAATAAACCGATTTCTAGTATACAAGAAAAAGACATTACTCTATGTTTACCAGTTGATAAGGGCCTAGTAAGCCGAAACGGTCGTCCTATTATAAGAAAACTATACATGTAGAACCATAATAATTTTTGTTTGATTAAAAAATACCTAGTATGTTACGTTGAGTTCTCGTATACGTTTACAAAATCTGTGTCAAGAGAAAAGAGTGCGGCTTTCGGTTCTCGCTGCCAAATTCGACGAAGAAAACCGCCTCATATTATGTAAATATACTTAGTTGGGGGGTCGTATTTTTTGTTATAACCGTTATTACATTAAAAAAACTTCAACATAGTGTATTTAAACGTAATAATAGTACCGGATAGTAAGTGTCCTTTTCGATTTTCTCAAGCAAGTTGAATAGGACAACTGCGTTATATTATGTAAATATACTTATATGATGGGCCTTGTGATTGTTATATCCGTAAGAACATAGAAAAACCTCAAAACTTATGTGTATTTAAACACAATAATAGTACCGGATAGAAATGGTACCGGATATAAACTTGAACGCCTTCAAAATGTTTGCATCCGTTTCATCTTTAGACTAAAAAAAATCGATCATATTTCTCACTACCTTAATCTTCTTCATTGGCCCAAGATACGACAACGACGTAATATACATATCTTGTCATTACTATACAATGTCCTTTTTAATCCAAATTTACCTCAGTATCTCAAAGATAAATTCACTTATCTTTCAAGCCACGGGCGTCCACTTCGATCTGCTGAACGTGCTTTACTATCTATCCCTATTCATAGTTCTGATTTTTTAAGCTCTTTATTTGAAGTACATTCAGCTAGACTATGGAATAGCCTAAGTCCTGATATTACGTCATCTATCTCACTAAACATCTTCAAGAAAAGGCTAAAGCAAAAATATTTATCTAACAATACCTGATTACATCTTCCTCTCCTCTTCCTTTCCTTATCCTTTAGTTTTCCTATCATTGCAATGAATTGTTCTTATATGCTATCTTCTTTGTTGTTTTTTTTTACTTTTCTTCTTTTATCTTTGTTTATTTTTGTAATGTGATTAACTTATTGCCATAGTACACATTGTTTTGTATACTTAACATTTACTCTGGTTGGTTGGAAGAAATTGCCATTAGGCAAAAAGCCCGCCAGTGTACTAATTATATGTACAAGAAGACTCAAATAAATAAATAAAATAAATGGTCTTTTCTGTTTTTTTTCCGAATTTCCGAATAGGAGAACCACGTTTCATTATGTAAATATACTTATTTGGTGGGCCATATTATTTGTTATATCCGCAAATACATAAAAAAACCTCAACACTTATGTGTATTTAAACATAATAATAGTACCGGATAGTATGTAAGTGTCCTTTTCTAATGGTAATTTTGCCAAACAACCCTCCGTTTAGTATACATAATATGTATCTATTTATTTCTTCTATCCCCCCACCCCATATTATATGAGTTCATTCACCTACCTTATGTCCACCTTTACCCCAAAGGATGAACAACAAAGCGTGGGGCACACTCTTCCAATACATTAAATCAAAATATTATATTCTACAAATTGAGCACTGGCCTTTACAAAAAAAACATACATACATACGATATGTATGTGTTTGTATACTTTTGTTACTGATGTTTTCCGACAATAAAGTAACCTGAATCTACGGAAATAATTCTTCGTAAATTCTTTTATTTTTCGTTAATGTAATGTAGGTAATTTTATTACGTAGACATTTTCTATGGAATAATAGAGGGTTTATTTATTTAAAGGACAACATAGAGCATATAATAAATTATATAACATAAAGATAATTTGATTAATAATAAAGCCAATTACAGGTTGTCGCTGAAGTTATTGTAGTATATTAAGATACATTAGGAATGGTTACATATTATGGTGAGATATTGTGTGAATGATGTGTGAAATTGCATATATAAATGTGTCAGTATAATTAAGTGTTAAATTTGATTATGAGGATGAAATTTTAAGTTTGATATATTTTTTAAATGTAGGGGCGCTAAGTAAGAATATGTCAATCTCTTGAAAATGCCTATTATATGTATTACAGATTCTGTACATTGTTGCATGTTGAGCATAGTTGGTGTGTTGAGTGGTAAGACGGAAAAGAGGAGTGTGTCTAGTTCTACGGGTAGGAATGTTGAAAGATATGTAATTTAAGAGAGCAGGAGAATCAATTTTATTATTAATAATATTGTGGAGAAGCATCATATCAGATCAGGGTTGTTATGATTTCAAAACTATTAATATATTAGCTTATTTTTATATAGATTTCACAACGGGTATCATGTAGAGTGCATTGCTTTGATTTTTTTAAATAACGTTTTATGTGTATGATGATGTATGGCTTACGATGAAAAATCGTGTCCTCTGTATACTATGCAGGACAAACTTTAAGTTTTGTTGACTTCCTATTGATATTGTAATGCCCGATTTCCCCAAGGCTCCTTAACTTAAAAAATCACATTTATGAACCACTTAGCGCAAAATTGCATTTCACCAAACAATCTTAGCCTCGCTTAGCGACGTTGGCGCATAAAATTTTAAGTGGCGGTCTCTAGTGGATTAACCGTCATAAGCGTCACTTAACGCGTTTGACAGATAGATATTTGGGTTACGATTTCGTCGCAGAGTTGTTTTATTATTGAATTTATCTTTTTTTTTGAAAATTTAAGTTATATTTTGTTTATTATCATCTTGGAAGATGGCTGGATTCGTGAAATCGTTGAATAGACATGCTCCATCCGTTTGTTTTGAAGTAATTGCCGTGTTTTTTGAAACTAATTCAATTAATTTAGTTTTTTCACTGGGGGTAAAATTTGTAGAAGGTTTCCTTGGTTTATCCATAATTATACTCTGCTAAATATTATACTCTGATAAATATGCCCGTGTCGAACAATCTCAACAATCAACAAGTGCGAAGCGAATAAACAGCCATGACAGCGAGTATATCCTAGGATGTACACCGATTTTTTAAACCAAACCTACAAAAGTTTGGTAAAAATAGATTGGTTAGGTTTGTCTGTAGTTATAATTGCGGCTGGCATGAGCCAGTTGCATTGTATATTAAAAAAAGTAACAAATATTAAAATAAAATAACTAAATTGGTGTGAATACTAAATAAACTGTCTGTGCATGATGTTTCAAAAACAAAAACTGGTGTACAAACAAGGCTACCCTGACAGCGAGCGCCGCTAACGCCATCTGTTGGCGCCAGCGGCAATTACCTGTACTCATGAGATCAAAATAGTACTTTTTTATAATTAATTTATTTTATATATAGAGTAAAAATCGTGAAATTCACACGTTAGAATATTTTAATGATATTTTTATAGTTTATTATGTATTTCTTATTTGCATATTTTTTAAAGTAACGTTATCTTGAGTCCATATTCATGTTCACCGGAAACATAACAAAAACTAATCCTGACCTTAGCTTAGTGTGGCTGTTATTTCTTGGTGAAATGCAAATTTATTAAGTAAGCCACTTAAGGATTTAAGTTTCGAATGGGTACTTAGCTGATGTTCGATTTTGAGGGACCTTGGAGAAAGCGGCCGTAAATGTCTTCTTCTTCTTCTGCTTAAGTTAGGACTGTGTCCTGTTATTCTCGGAGCCTGCTCTTGTGAAGTGGACGTCCAACTATCCTTCCATCGTTTGGGTGGTCTTCCAGGGGGTCTGCCATTTGTTATCTCCCCATCCGCTGCCATCCTCACCACTCGATCCGAACCCGCTCTCCCCACATGATCTCTCCAGAACGTCGTGTTCTTCCCCATCGCACATTGCAACATCTTCGACATCACAGATTCTTCTTATCTCCGAGTTCCTTACTCTGTCACGAAGTGTTACGCCTGCGATGGGTCGTAGAGTCTTCATCTCAGTGGTTCTTAGGAGGTTTTTTGTTCTGGTGGTGTCTGCTCTTGTTTCTATCTTGTATATTGTTTCTTGTTTATATTATTGTAAATGTAATGTGCATAAATTAAACTGGGGGGGGGCAAGTCTGGTCCAACCGGTGAAATCAAATCCTCACTATTACCCATAGCATGGATATAATTATTATATGGAGTTCTATAGTATCTTTAGATGTCATAGAACTCCATATAATAATTTTATCCATGATATGGGTAATCACAAGGGTTTTGATTTCGCCGGTTGGACCAAACTTATTCTGATCGAATGTTCAATCAACGTTTTGCTGTAGAATTGATAATTTGCTAAATTAAGAAATTGGACCAAAATTTTAATGAAATGTCAAAATTGAATAAAGTAAAGTGTAATATATTGATGTTGCGCCTGGTATTAGGAAAAGTGTATAACAAGTTACGAGATCATACGAATGATGATTCGGGAATATTCGGGATTGAATATAAAGGTAGGTCGGGGTTTTGTTAAGGGCTTTTTGCTGTTTGGATTGATAAACGATAGTGCTCTCACGTTGTGGTTCTTTGATATTAATTGTACTTCTCTCTGTTAATATAATTACTGTAAATTGTAATAAAATGTGTTAGTGAAAACGCGTGTATTAATTTATTATAAACTGAGTATCTAAAGTTAGCAGATACCACATAAAGGAAATTAAAATGACAATAGGACATCATAATATGATAGTTGTGATGTCAGTTATTGTGAACACATTTTGTTTTTATGACATTAATGATCATTAAAATTTTAATTTGTCTTGTTAGAATGTCCTTTGTCAAAAATATTTAAATGTTATCTCGTGCTGCAAAAATAATTATATTTTTAAGAGGACATATAACGCTAAACTTAGTGACTGAAAACGTGATATATTAAAACCGCCCAATGCACTATGAAGTTACGCGTTAGTAAGGGTAAGTATGGCGTGCTTTGAAAAAGGTTTATACGTGATTCAAACTATCGGAAACTCCGAATTTGTTGATTTTTTGCATTTTAAGAACAAACTAAATCAAACGAAAAAATCTTTATCGGTTATTCACTTTGATTTTATGCACTCTTAAGCATATAGAAGATTTATTTTACGACGACACATAGTAATGGAGTAATTTTAAAAAAATGCTGTAAAAATATATTTAAAAATGTATTTTTAATATTCTTATTATGGGATTTCAAGCTGAATTTTAAAATTATGAGACGAACATTCACTAGAGAAATGTTGAAACGACTTTTACTATTTTTTAGAAATACACTGTTTAACATATTTGAGGGATTTGATTTGAAATTGAAGTGTTTAGGTTTATATTGTATTCATATTGTCAGTGCCAACATATACTAAATTGTCTATTTTTCATAATTTTTGTTATACTTTGTTTCACTATTGTATTGTTGTATTTTTTGTATGGTTATTGTGGATTTTGAATAAATAAAAATAAATAAATAAATAAATATAGCCCCTTAAAGTCATTCAATATTTGACTAATCAATTATTCCATTTATTTGGTGAACACTTCTAAGCACCCTACGTAAGACGAGTTTATTGAAGAAACGGGAACTTCTTCCAACTAGCCGGTGGTGTTTATAGTCTAAAACAGGGGTAGGCAACCTTTTAGTACACCGGGCCAGATTCAGAAAATTTGAACGAACGGCGCGGCGGGCCGCAGAAATAAAATACTAACTTCCCTCATTAGACTTCGTCAAAAATCTTATTTGTGAGATTTTATAAGCATTACGAAATAAATAAATATATTTTTATTCTTTTAAATAGGTATTATTCGTCTTCTCAGAATAAATAAAACAATAAAAATCACTGTATAAAAAACAGTATAAAAAATGCCTACAACGAGAAATTTGCGGTTGTTATTCCGCGCAGCGAGAAAGTGTTAGTTTTGTTGTGTTTATTTCGATAAATAAACCGCGCCACGAGAAAATGTAAAATTTTTTGGGGTTACTTCGATAAATTAAATGAAAGAAATTCCGCGCAACGAGAATATTTTAGTTTTCTTGTGTTTATTTAATCAAAATAAAGGAAACACAGCACGCGCAGCGAGAAAATGTCATCTTTTTTTTTTGATTACAATGCGTGTGAATGAAATGGCTAGGTTTGAATTTTTTTTTCATTTTAAATGTTTTTCTGATTTTTGACGCACATTGATCGCGGGCCACATTGAAACACTTGGTCGGACGCGTGCGGCCCGCATAACGCAGTTTGCTCAGCCCCCAGCACATGAGTCAAACGAGTTACCACTATACCACGGCGGGCCGTTTGATAATTTGTTTTTTATATCTTATTATGGTTTTTATATGTTGTCGCATTACATTTGATCGAATAATAAAGAAAGTATGTTCCAGACGGTTAGGTACACCAACGTGGGTACACATAACATTTTGTTAGATTAAGTTATTTTCAGAATTTTGGGTAAGTTTACTCCGCATTCTGAACCATCAATTTCAGGATCTTAACCCCAACTCAAAGGTACAAGTTAATCTTTTTATTTTTCCTCGCATAAAAGTGAATTTATTCAACACCCCCACCGTTACGGAGTTAGTAATTTTTACACAAAAGATATTGTTACAAGTTACAACGCACAAACAAGTTGAAAACAACTTCACATGCTATTGGATTAAATATGGAATATAATATAAATGACATGGAGCTTGATTAGGAATTTAATTTAATAAAATTAATGTAATGCCGACTGTCATGGCACAAATGGTAAGCCATTTGGTTTCTGTGCGGGCATCCTGGGTTTGATCCCCAGCAGAGGGAAAAGGTATTTAAATTAATTACTCACGTAAATATTGCTTCTCTGGGATGTAGACACTGGTTATTTGAAAGAAATTGCCATATGGCAATGGAATCGCCACTTGCTTTGGTTGAAAGGAAGTGTTTATGAATTATAATAAACATATCAACGGAGTTGACTTTGTAGAAAAAATTAAACAATTCTATAAATTACTGTGTTTAAGATTTTGTTCTTCATCAAAACAGATGACTCTATAAGCAGTTTATATTAAAAAAATATTTTTGTTAGTATAAACTACTCATAGAATCATGTTCTTCATCAAAACAATTGACTCTATAAGCAGTTTATATTAAAAAAAAAATTTGTTAATATAAAATACTTATAGAGTTATCTGTTCTTCATCAAAACAATTGACTCTATAGGCAGGTATTACTAAAATATATTTTTTTTTAATAATAACTACTTATAGAATCATCTGCTCTTCATCAAAACTATAAGAAGTTTATATTAAAAAATATTTTTATAATATAAACTGCTTATAGAGTCATCTGTTCTTCGTCAAAACAGATGACTCATTAAGCAGTTTATATAAAAAAAAATTACGTTTAATAAAAATATGTTAACCACAGGTTTTATCCAAAATAAAATTTTTGATACCTAATATAAACGCGAATAGTAGAATCCGCGTCCGAGTTTTTAAAATGACGATTATCGATGTGCTTTCTTTTTCACATATATTATATAGATAGATGTTTTGTGTTTTATAGCATGTATAAATGCACCTGAGTAATTTTATCAAAAAAAAATTAACTCAATAGTCGTTTATACGCCAATGTTTCGTTAGTCTACAGGTCAGGGTACAATTTCGAATGTCGGTTTTTTTTTCTATGGCGAACGTTATTTTCAGTTATTACTACTATCGATAATATCGAAAACTGCCCCTTTTAGACTGCCAACTCTAATCAAGATCGTGCAATTTCTGTTTTCGTTTCTCATAAATCTTTTATGTCAAACACGGGCATGCAATTAAATACTTTTACTGGCAAATCAGAAATATTAAAATGCTAACATCACATTTATTTGCGCCATTTATATTAAGTATGATCCATATAAGGATGGTAAAACATCAGATCGAAGAAAATTTTAAATCGTAATTGAATATTACACAGCACATAATATTATTATATAAAAGAACAAAAGATATTTGTGTCATTTATATTTATAATTAGTATTATCCAGATTTACTTTTCTTACTTTTTTTATTTAGATTTAAGAATGTATACATATATATATATATATATATATGATAGTGTTTGTTTAAACTTGTTTAAGTGCACTTCACTATTTAGTAATAAGCTGTAAACAGTTTTTGGTCCTTGAATTATGTTATATAATGTAATTTATTGTTCTCTGTTATGACTGTTTGTTTACATTGAAATAAAATAAAATAAAAAATATGGATTAAAAACATCAGATTAAAAGAATTTTGAATGTTGGATAGAATAAATTAAAATATTGAAAACCAAAATATATTTGTGCCTTAATATGCTCCAAAGTATTATAAAACATCAGATCAAAGAAAATCGCTAACAAAATACCAAAAGCATATTTAGATTGAGTTTACGAGCGTAAACCACAAATAAAATAGTACTTATAACAAAGAAATTTTGGTGTTTAAACGAAATTGACACACAGATCAAAGAAAATTTGAATTTAGAATAGACAACTACATAGCGCATAATAAGATCCAAATAAGGATTATATAACATGAGATCAAAGTAAATTTGAATTTGGAATAGACTTTTATTTTGAACATATTATGGCAGTAAAGACAAAAGATATTTCTGCCATTTATACTTAATATGATCCAAATAAGGATTACAAAACATGAGATCAAAGTAAATTTAAATTTGGAATAGACTATTATTTTGAGCATATTATGACACAAAAAACAAAAGATATTTGCGCCATTTATATTTTATATGATCCAAATAAGGATTATTAAACATGAGATCAAAGTAAATTTGAATTTTGAATAGACCATTACATAGAGCATATTATGACACTAAAAACAAATGATATTTATAACATTTGTACTTAGTATTATCCACAAAAGGATGGATGAATCTTTGTTTAACAGTATTCCAGCATCTTTAATTCTGTAATTCCAAGATGCACCCTTAACTAATGTAGGTTTAATTGCAACACTTAGGGTAGGTACATACATTTCAGAACAATCCTACACAGATCCAGACATAATACCCCGTATTCAGTAACTATTATAACTAAAATAGGAACATACTAAAATTGTAGATTTTAGATTTACGGTCTTATTTCAGCGTTATAAAATATCAACCTGGACTAAATAGAATAGGAACGTACCTGTACTGGCCGTAACGTTCTTAAAAGTTGAAAAATTATGAAAATTTCATAATTTTTACAATTATTCAAAATACGTCTAATTTAGTAACTTTTAAGAACGTTCCGGCCAATATAGGTACGTTCCTGTTCCATTTAGTCCAAGTTGATATTTTATAACGCTGAAATCTAAAATCTACAATTTTGGTATGTTCCTATTTTAGTTACAATAGTTACTGAATACTGGGTATTGTATGTAGTACTAACTACAAATTTTAAAAATTGTTTTTTCTTTCTGACATTTTTAAAAAGTAGGTACACAAAACGTTTATGAATACGAAAAATATCTCGTATTCATGTCTGTACAAAATATTATGGCAAAGTATGTATTAAAAAAATTAAAGCTGCTGACTACCCGTAACTTATGTTCAGTTATGCCGTTCCGTTGATTTCCCTTATTACAATGGTATAAAGAAAATGTTGAACTATATTTTTGATTAATTATTCGAGATAATCCACATTACAACAAAGCCACATTTAGAAACAGTCTACTTAAATCTGCGACTTTTAAGGCATTACTTAAAAGGGAATTTTATAGGCCGATTATCACAAGGAAAGTTAATCGTGCGTTTCAGGCGAGGATCGGGGATTGCGAGAAATCGTACTTCAAAAATCATTTGAAATACTAATTGTTTATTTTGTTCAAGAAGAATAAACAGTACAAAATAATGCAACTTTGACGATGCAATAAAATAATTTAGAGAAATTAAAATATATTATCAGATTGGAAAAAAAATACTGCTTTTTTACTAAAATATGCACAAATATAGAGGAAACTAATATATTAGTTTTTTTTTACTATCAATTTTCACGAATCGTTTTTGTGAAACCAGACTTTTCTGTATTATGTCTAATCGTACAAAAAATAATATATTTAGATGGGTCGATGGCAGAGCGGTTAGCGCGCTGGGCTAATAATCCAGTGGTCGCGAGTTCGAATCCTGCCTCGACCGATTTCGTTCACCTTTAGCACAAGCATTTAAGCTTATTTGAGGGAACGTAGGGAGATGTATATGTACTTGTTTAACAAGGACATATTCATTAAAAAAAAAAAAAAAAAATATATATATATATTTTTTTTAATTTGATGTTTATGTTTTAACTATAAATATGTACATGTGATTTGCTTCTTGCTAACTATCTCATGCTCTTAGAGATAACTAAAAAAAAAATGATTTTATTACCAGAATTTTTTATTTTTTTCTCAGCATATATTTTGCTTTAAAGTAGAAGTTGATTATGTAATAATACAATAATTTTACTAATAGCGTCGTTTAATGATTCATGTGATCATTCCAAGGGTCTTATATGCATGTTTTTGTTTTTGTTAATCCATTACATTGTGTTTTAAATATACGTTAGTAGAAAAAGTCTCGATGAGTTAAGGTGGTGATGGTTTAATATTATTGTGTATTGCATATCTGTGTTTCTCGAAGAAAGCTAAAGATAAAATAAAATATTACTTTTGAATTAAAGGTTATTATTCATTTTACGAAATTATTATAAGGCAATGTCTGTTTTCAGATCAACTTGAAAAATAACAATGAAACATTTATTGAGACGAAAAAGAAAAACAACTTTTCTTTCCCACTCAAAAGGACCATGCTCAAGCTATGTTGCAGGAAAACAAGCCCCCAGCAGCTGATTATCAGCATGATATTACAATGTAAGTACAAAAAATGCTCCAAAGCAAAAAACGAAACAAATCAAAAATGTACTCGTACACAAATTTATTCAAACACACTCACACACATAAATACACAAATTCTAGTAGTGTCTAGTCCCAGCTTTTCTTTTCTGCATTCTTAGGTAGGTTTAAGTTTGTCTATAATAACAATAGCGACTCGCGTGAGCGAGTTGCTTTATAAATTGAACTATAAATCATTATAAATTGAATTAATATATTTTTTGTATTTTCGCATTTAATATGAAATCACACAGCTCATTTGAATTAATGCTACGAGATCTCAACCAATCAGAGAGCCAACGGGAAAATTTGACTTATTAAACCAGAAACAGGTGAATGCGGATTGTAGACTCTAGTTAAATTCTTACATATTTCACAATATAATTGCGAGGCCAGAATAATTGCTCGACAATTCTCCTTAAAAATATAGACTTTTTCCACTGCTTTTAGAGGTGGAGGCAAGTCATTCCAGCATTTTGTTGCAGCGTATTTGAAACTACCTTCAAACGCTACTCCTCCTGTGCCTAGGAATAAGCAATAAGAAGCTTCTTGCCCTCGTGCCATAGTTGTGAACACTTTCAGACCATTCCAATCTTTCAAACAAGTATTCGGGTTTCTTATTTTGGACGACTTTGTATATCTGACAAGAAAGGTGAAGTTTCCGTCGGTTTGCCATGTTCAACATTCCATTAGAACATAAAAATATGTTAAAGAACGTTTCTTTAACATAGCAAAAGAGTTACTCTTTCCGTGTATGCGAGCTTTATGCTTACAGGTACAATAATTGTACACGTAATGAAATAAAGAAATAATCGTGCAAATGTAATATTATTTTCACTTAGACAAAGTAAAAATGTACCTTATCCTGTAACATTAGCAATGGGGTAACGTCACGCTAAATAGTAAAAATATCTCCATTAAATTCGTAATTTACACGGTGTTTTGATTCCAATGAATTCACAATTACAATGGAATAACTATATGAAAGAAAAATAACTTTATTCATTTTCAATTTCAAATTATTGATTTATTTTATTCACATTTGATACATATGCTATACTATAGATTAGATGGGTGATGGCAGAGCGGTTAGAGCACCGGGTTAGTAATCCTACCATGACCGATTTTGTTCATCTATAACCCAAGCATTTATGCTTAATTTAGGGAATGTATGAGGATGTATATGTACCTACTTGTTTCAAGGACATATTCTTTTTTTTAAAAGAAAGAAATACTAAAATATCGACCAACAATTCAGAATTTCTTACTGGAAGTCAAATCCAAGAGGACGACACATATTTTATTTTTATATTACTTCTCGGGCAACTTACAGGTACTATGTCAAACATTAATTTAACACACACCCAATAACAAGGTGTCACATTCTGGAGACTTACAATATTAATCGTCTCACAGATCCAGACTAAAAACACAATTAAAAACTGTGTCTCCACCGGGAATCAAGCCCGGGACCTTCGTATCAGCAGTCAGGTACCGAACCAACTGAGCCATGAATGCCGACAAAAAAACAGCGTTTAAAAATAACGTTTAAAAATCTATGTAAGTAAAGACAATTTGTCTTAATTTTTAATTTTAAGTGAACTTCTTCTTCTTCTTTTCAGCCCCTTTCAATCCACTGCTGGATATAGGCAGGCCTCTTCTTGGGTTTTCCATTTCTCTCTATTCTGGGCACTCTGCTTCCACCCATGTCCCACCAGTTCGACAATATCATCAGACCATCTCCTCTGTGGTCTCCCTACACTTCTTATATTATGATAGGGTCTCTAATTCAGAATTTTGGGGGTCCAATTAATTAATTTGGGGGTCACAGTTTAATTGAACATTAGGGCATTATCCAGAGGTCAATTTATTCATTCAAACCATCACGGCATATGTCACAATGTGTGGTAACCTCATCTATAAAGGCACTGCATTCAGATTGGGTCGGTGAACCTCATTGCTGAACTTCGTACCCGGCTACTACGGATCACTCGAAAAAGACGGAAATAGAAAATATTGGAAGCACTATTCAAAGCCGGTGCCTCACAACAAACAAATTATTATGAAATTCAAACAAATAATAAGTGTATTTTTAACTTTGATGAAAACAAATTGTTGAAAAATAATTCCATGGCCGCAAAAGTTTATGAAACGACAAGCCTTTTCATGAACCGCTAAAGTTTTCATTTGTCTACCGAAAATATGTACAGAAATAAAATCGGGGCATAATTGAAATGTATAAATAACATTTGAATTGCGTTAAATAATAATGAGGCCGGGGGGAGGGACAAAAATAGGAGAGGTAGGCAGCGCCAAGGTTCACCATACATCCCTAGATATTAATTCCGAAGGAGAGAAATTCCATTCATAATAATTATTTCTGTAAGGGTTAAATAATAATATCCACGTTATATCAAGATCTTTGTAGCCCTCGATAAATTGCTCGGTACTAGAATTAGGTTTCACTGCTTACCACCTGATGTTGCTAAACACTTCACACCCCACCTATATACATTTCACTTTTGCTTATAATCTGGGACTATTTCATTTTCAAATCAATTTGTTTCATTGAATTATATCAAAGAAACAAATAAACACCGATAATTAAATACACGTAAAAACTTCAGGCTTACTTATGAAGTTGATAACAGTAAAATTAAGATCAGCTTCAGACTATAGAAATCTTTGAGGCTCAATTTATTAAATTGTGATATTAATTTATACACCAATTGATGACAAATTCATACCAAACGTTGATATTAACAAATTTTCATGATTAAATGTTTATTCATTTAGTAGCACAATATTAAAAAAAAAAATACATTAAAGATAACTGCTTCACTAGACAGAGTCTGTTCCGAAGCAATTATCAGTAAATTTTGTAAAGTTAGTACATTTTACAATACATAAAAATATAACACATACATATTAGGTATACAAAAAATAAAAACAAAAAAAAAACAATAAAAAATATACATAAATCAACCTTATCAATAAAAAGTTCTCAGTAAAATATTATTTATATATCAAACTACACAGTAAAAAGTTCACCAAAAAATATGACAGCCAAAAAATACATTATGCAGAAGAAACCGAAAGAAATAAAATTATTATTGTTGACACATGTACATAGAGAAAGATTATGATTGGATTATGATCAAGTACTGATTTATACATTTTTAATATTAAGGCAAGCTAAGAACGCATTAGTAGCCCCCGCCTGTAGAAGCATATTTCTGTGTATCCCTTCCTTGTCATTGTCCCCTCACTGATGTGTTTGAGAATTGTCACTTTGAAAGTTAGTTGTAATAATTTTAGGTAACAATAAGAGACAAGTGAAAAATTTTTAGTGCAAATTTGAATATCACAGCGCGTGTGGATGATTCGACCAGTTCACAGAAGAGAAACAGCTATAGTGAACCAGCAAAATAGGAAGCATCATGAGATCATTTTTAATACAGTCCACTTATCCTATAACATTAATATCTATCATCAGGGTGGCCTATCTTAATATATTATAGAACTCCATGTGATAGTTATATCCATGATTTGGGTTATCATGAAGGTTTTGATTTCACTGTTTGACCAAACTGCCCCCCCTGATGTTTTATACATGGATATTTGCTATTTTTATTTATTTATTTATTCAAACGATCTGTGCAATGCACAATGGCGGGTTTATTGCCTAATGGAAGTAGGTATCTTCCAATCAACTTGATCCATATAGTCTTCTTATTTGTGTTATTCATTACTGAAGATCGTGTTCAACTTTATGAACCATGGTTGTTTTCCCAACAAAACTTATATAGCCCACGAAATTACAATGGATATTAGCTATGTACATTCTCAAATAGATTGGTGGCATAGCGGCGGCTATTGCTCTGGATTAGTAATCCAGTACACGCTGGTTCGAATGTTGCCTCGACCGATTAATTTCACATAGAGCACAAACATTTTCTTGTTTGAGGGGACGTAAGATGATGTATATATACCTATTTACTTATTATTAGGTTGTTACATTCATTCTTCAAAATAAATTAATAAATAAAGAAGCATAAAAATAACTCACTTAAGGTTGGGTTAGATAATGAATTTGCTGGTACTAACCTGAAAAAAGAAAAATACGTTATTTATGTAATTTAATATGTAAATTTAATAAAACATTTGACTATTAATCGTTTGTAAATAAAAATGAATATTTAAAAGGCAAAATAGGACAAAATGGACAGATAGAACTATAAAAAGACAGTCAGGATTGATGGTACTGAAGGGCCAGGAGGGATCGACGAAACAGACAGGACAATAGAAAAACAAGGAATATAAAAGACAGGTGGGACTGAAGGGACAAGAAAGGCAGTAGCGACTAAAGGGATAAAAAGGACAGAAGAGGCAACATTAACAGGAATAATTAAAGTAATAAATGTAAAAAAGATTCACACAAGACTGTTGAAACGTTGTTATAAGAAAAAAGGAATATTGATATAATTTTAAATATAAAAATAATAATTAGGGTATAATGAAGTCAAAGAACAGACTAATAAAGCTGCAGTTATATCAAAATGCATGAGAGACACTGTTTGGATCAATAAACATACATATGCTTGTTGAGAGTAAGGTCCGAATATATAAAACATGCACCAGACCCATAATGACCTATGGAGTTGAAGCAAGGGCAGACACGGTGAGAACAAAACAGCTACTCAGAACAACAGAGAAAACTTTTAGACCTTGGGCAGAACCCTCTGAGACTGAATTCCCAATGAGGAGATCCGCAGAACCTGCAATGTGGAGAATATTGTAAGGTGGAGCAGGTAAAGAAGACGATACTGGATAGATCATGAATCCAGAAAGGCTGCTAAAGAAGGTTATGCGCGAGATACCAGAAAGGCGCCGACTACCGGGAAGACCATAAAAGAGATGGAGGAAGAGCTGCACATCCTCGTCCCAGGACCTGTAGAAACACATAATAGATCTACCAAAATAGGAAGAAGTAGAAGATGATATACTAATTTCAATATGATAAAAATGAAACGAGAGACAGAATAGACAGTCGAAATTGAAGGGACAAAAAAGGACATAATGGACCAAAAAGACAGAAGGGACTTAATGGATAAAAAGGAGCAATAAGGCAAAATAAACACAGGAAGGATTAAAGGAACAAATGGAAACTACGGGTTAGACGAGACAGACAGATACATACAGAAATATTTTTTTTTTTAAAGAATATGTCCTTGTTAGGCATGTACATATACATCTTCCTACGTTCCTTAAAATATGCATAAATGCTTGTGCTATAGGTGAACGAAATCGGTCGAGGCAGGATTCGAACTCGCGACCAATGGATTACTAGCCCAGCGCGCTAACCGCTCTGCCATCGACCCATTATATATTATCTTTGTGTGGTATTGCAACGCACGCCGGGTAATTGAAAGTCAAATACTATTATCAAACATTTCGTGTTGATTTTGGTGGTGATAGAAATATGAAAAAAAAACCGCATGGAATTTTGGTTGTATCACAAATAATATAAGATTTAGTTGGTACATTGGGGTTTTTAGACATGAAGTATAAATAAGGTAGGTAGGTAGGTAATATGAAAGGATGCGCCTTATGGAAGATTGGTATAAGTGTGAATCCGTGACTACGTTGATTATGTGATATTAATGTGTTGGTTCGGTCCTAGCTAACAAAGTTTCTAAGCCGAGGATTAAGGAAAGAGGATATGTTCTGTCTTCAGGAAAACGACAAGTTTCATTATCTATCTATCTAACATAATATATAAATACATATACACTGATACATTTACATAGGGCTGCCATACGCCCTGTGTACTCGAGACTTTCACTGTATTTAAAAACCATTGCGTCTCGTATCCCTTTTTTGACATCCCGTATTTGATGCGTTTTTCGACAAAATATGGAAATGGCTCAGAACTGAGCACAACTAGGTACTTGGAATAAAAAAAATTAATAATCTTTTTGTAACCAGTGACTTTCACATGTATAAAAAAACTAAAATATGTGATTTATTATGGTCACATTGACGTGGGTTGCCTGATATCATAAATAAATATATACGTAAAAATTGTTAATATATTGCCTTTAATATAACTTAAAATAAAACAATTGCCATTCATAACGCAATCATAGTGCCAACCCTGACGTATGCAAGTGAGACCTGGACATGGCAGAAGTCGCACGAAAGCAGAATAAATGCAGTTGAAATGAGATCGCTTAGAAGAATTTGTAACAGACCGATGTATGATAGAGTTCGGAATGAAGATACAAGGAAAGAATGTAAGATAAAGAAAGATGTAATTAACAGAATGAAAGTTAACACATTGAGATGGTTTGGCCACTTGGGGAGAATGAACGAAGAACGCCTGACGAAGAAAATATACAAATCTGACAGGAACGGAATAAGAGGTCGCGGGCGCCCAAGAAAAGGATGGCACGACCATGTAAACGATATTTTGAACGATGGAAATGTAAGAAGCGTGAACAACAGACGAACATGTATAAGACGATGTATGAATGTTGAGGAGGCGATGAATGCGTGTCAAGATAGAAAAATGTGGCGTTCGGTTCTCTCTGCCTACCCCGTGAGGGACATGGCGTGATGGTATGTATGTAAAATAAAACAAATCATTTCTTCTCTTTTGCTATATCCAAACTTTTTGTGAGTGCCAACTGTTGGGGTCAACTCTCCTCATCCTCAAATTATAGGTCCTTCTGTCCTGTATTATTTCACCTAGGCCATATCTCTGCAATTATTGGTTTCGTCTTTGCACGATCCATGAGTTCTTTGCTCTTTCTCTGGAGATTGCTTGGTTTACCATGTGATCTGGCGGTCTGTGTTCAACTGTCTTTCCTCTATATTACTATGTATAGTAGGTATGTAGGTATATCAGTTACGCCTAGGCTATCACGAATGCGTGAACTTTTTATTTTGTCCCGAAGGACACTAGTTGCCCAAATTAAAAAAAATCATTAAAATATAGTATTTTTCATTCGGCTTCCATAGCTTTTAATTATAGTATTTTTGATAAGACAAGTTTTTTTAACATTAAACGTATATTTGAGTATAATTTGTAAAAAAACGTCCTGTATTGGTTCCTGGAAATTTCGGTAACCCTATTTTTACTATACAAATTATAAACCCCAACTATCAGATAATACAACTATGTACGTGACACATGGCTACGAATAGACGGAGAAATTGGGAGATACGAAAAAAATGATTGGGGAAATAATATTAACGTTCCGTATATAAACGTTAATTTGCCGAATTTCTGACACCTTGGAGGAAAAGAGCGGAAAAAATAATAAATACTAGAATTAATGATATAATCAAAAGACCATTGATTTATAAAAAAAATCAAGCCTATGGACACATTCTATCGATCGGTTATTAAAGGTGGTTGTTTTATATCTAGTCCTGCAATGTAGTATTATGTTAATGAAATAAATAGTAAAAAGTGTAAAACGCTTCACGCTCTCTACACCTCAAGAACGTGACTTAGTCAACGTGGCATTTAGCGGTGGAAAAGAAAAAAATATAAATATAAATAAGTCAATGTATGGAAGCAACAGTTGTCACGTGACTGAGTTATCTTGAGTGACTGTCACTTCTATACATTGAGTTTTCTTTTATTTTTATTTTCTTTCGCTAAATGACACGTTGACTAGCGGGGGGCAGGAATGCCCAAACTGGATATATGAGGACCAAACAGTCCACACATATCTGTACTACAAATCAGAAACTTAAAGACAAAAGCAACAGATAAACAAGAATGGAAAAGACTTCTGGATTTAGTCGAGGCCTTACCGGAGATATTGAGCTTAATGATAAGTGTTAAAGAAAACACTAATTATTCATTTATACCAGCAAGGCATATCCCACATGTGGGGTAACCAAAGACAGGTGTGTGGATTTGCATTACCTTATAAAAGGAAGCACGATACACTCGGATCTTCAAACAGTCTAAATACGTTTTTGTACTAATTATTGGGTTATTTTTTTACAACTACAATATAAATCGAATTGAATTAAACAATTCGTTTAGATTTTACATATTTATTCAGCATTGTTAATTAATGGGGCGGAGCTTATAGTGCTTTTACAATAAATTATTTATAAATAATTGATTACAATAATTCTATTGTATTTTATTAATTCCATTGAATTTTTATAATACTATTTATTACTGTGAGGCACCGAATTATAATATTGCTTCCACTCTTACTATTAAGCATTGTAGTTTTTTTTATATATTTTTTCAATGTTTCTCGGGCAACTAACAGGTACTATGTCAAATATTTATTTAACACGCTCCCAATAACACGTTAAGTACCACATTCTGGAGACTTAACGATATTAATTGTCTCACAGATCCAGCTGTGAAAAAACTGTGTCTCCACCGGGAATCGAACCCGGGACCTTTGGATCAGCTGTCAGATACCCATCCAACTGAGCCACGAAGGCCGACGAATTATTTTCGGTTTTCCCGTATGAGCCGGGTTATCAAAAATACAAGACGCAAAAAAACACCTCACATAGTTCAGCAATGAGGTTCACCACCCATTCTGAATATAGTGCCTTTTAGGTGAGACGAGACTGGTGTGTGGGAAAACACGCACGTTTCTTCTCTCCTTTTATAAGGTGATTGATTTGAATTTCATTTGTCCCCGGTAGAGGGATCTTCACCCATATTGGCAGCGGCCAAAAGGTTATTGATAAATTTATACACACCCTCACACCTGTCGCTGGTTATCCTACATTTTTAAATACGCCGTGATGGTATGAATATATTAAAAAAACATATTTTCATCGTGAGGGTTTTGATTTCGCCGGTTGGACTAGACTTGCCCCCCTGGTTCGACCGACAAAATCAAAACCCCAGTGATTACCCATATCATGGATATAATTATCTTATGGAGTTCTATGACATCTAAAGATATTGTAGAACTCCATATAATAATTATATCCATGATATAATTATTATATGGTAATCACGAAGGTTTTGATTTCGCCGATCGAACCAGACTTGCCCCCTTGGTTTGTAAATATCAGTGATGGAATTTTTTGATTTCGGTACTTCTTAATTAAACGAGCTATAAATTCAAGTTTTTCTATGATATTTTTTCCTGTCGGTGCTTAATTTAAACGATGTCCATCGCACCCTCCTTAATGCAAAAATATGCAATTTAGGAAGAGACCAAATAACTCTTACTCAGCTTCGTGTCTTTCGTGGAAAAACGTAATTAAAATCAAGTACCTACCCTCAACTCTTACTGAGAGAAAGAGAGAGAGAGACAGGGATGAAAACTTGAGATACTCCAAGGGCAAATGTGCAACGTTCTTGATTACATTAAATGAAATTGAATTACCTCTGTGTTCACCTTCCTGCCAACGGCTATATTCAAAGCAAAACTCACCGTATAAAAAACATGGTGGCTTATTTGTATGGAAAGGAGAAATATTTAATTCAAAAGATGCCTGCCTATGTACTCATGATCTCATCCCATGAAAATATAGGTACATAATATGTAGACAGTTTTATATGTATTTTATATTCACATTCCTCTTAAGCAGATGAATATTGTGCGTTTTCTACCTAAATTTCATGCCATGCCAGTTTTGTACGTATCAATTCAATATTATTTGCGGTTATATTAAATGTTTCGTAGTTAAGTAATAAAGGTTTTTCTTCCTTTTACAATCTTTTATCATTACTTTTGGTCTAATATCATTATTTTGTTAATAAATTTTATTTTTCAATTTTAAAAACAATATAAAATACAAAATAATATAACAGTTACAGGTTAAATAAGGATAAATAAATATTCATGTTTGATTCAACTTTAAAAAGAGAATTTTACGTGTTTTGAAGTGAGTCACATTTCACAACACGTACAAATTAACTAAGACAGTATATAAATCACAATCTAGGCATCATAATTTTAAGGCACAAACATATTTAAACAAATTTACATTGTTATAGAAACAAAATTATTGTAAAAACTTGACAACCAAAGCAAAAATATAAAAACCTTATAAATAAAAATTCACTTTTTATTTAAGGTATTATTTCAATGTTGCCAAGAATTTATTAAAATTGATTAGGTACAGCTAATAAAGCTTTTTAAATTGCACTGGTAAATCTTATACCACTTTACACCATAGTATGAATGATGATTTTAGCCAAAAGATATATTTTTTTAGGATTTTTATCATTCCATTTGTGCGAAGTCCTGCACTAATGTTATCTACGAGTATGGGGTAAATTTTATTAATAAATATTTATTACATACGTATTTCATTGCATTTATTTTGTATAAAATATTTAATTTTGTGACTTAAAGTTAAGAGAATAATTATTCAGTGGGAAAATATTTTAGTACTTGGTATTTACAAAAGGCTTAGGTATTTTGATATAATATTCAAAAAGGAAAGCTTGATGTTAGTCAATATGATAATTGTTAATCCATAGAATAAATATTAAAACCACAACCTTTGAAGTATCAAAATCAGGTAAACCATTCAAATTGTTTTCCAACCACTAGTGAGTAAAACAAATTACGTAAAAATTTGACTCTCGGTTTGTTGTAAAAATACTTTTGAATACATTCAACATTTTTCAAAATAAAACTTCAGTGTTTTTTTGGGATTATACCATAGATTTTAGCAAATTTACTTGAGTCTTTACGTTTCAAAAAACAAATGGTTTTTTAATGGCTGTATTTTTTATATTTCTTTCCTTATTGAAAATAGGTATGAAAAAGGTAAGTCTGGCACCTGGTAGTGGTTGTTTTGTAAACCAGTGAACCAGTTTGCATCCCATTTCTATAGGATACCATAGTCTTTATACCAGTTTTTTTAAACCTAACCTACAAAAGTTTGGTGAAATACCAATTTAGTTATTTTTTTTTAATATCATAGTTATTTTTTTTAATAAATAATGCAACAGGCTCACGCTAGTCGCACTTATAACTACAAAAAAACCTAACCAACCTATTTTTACCAAACTTTTGAAGGTTAGGTTTAAAAAATCTGGTGTGAAGACTAGGCAATCCCTTTCTGTAGATGAAAATTGCTTTCTTAGTATTTCTGTAAGTCCTTTTAGTGATTTTATACTCTCCATCGGATTTCAATGAAACTTGCTGATTTGAACAGCGTACATCCGGGAAGATTTCTGGAAAAAAATCTTCTTCTTTTTTTAACATATTTCAATAACAGTAAGTACATATTTCACAAAAGGACGGTTTTTATAGGTACAGATAACATACAAGTACAAATTATATTGAATTAATTTTAAAATCTGCAATTTTCACCTATAAAGAGGATGCGCACTGGTAAACGCAACCACTCCCAGGTGCCAGACTTGTCTTTTTTATCCTTATATTCAATAATAATAAAAAAATCTAAAAACTAGCCATTAAAAATGATTCATCCAAAACGTTTCTATCTCGGACTAAAGGCTTAGCCAGAAGACATTGTCATGGTAATTGACCACGTTTGAACATTCAATAAATAAATATCATGTTTCGGCATGACAAAAATATCCAGTAAATTATATTTATTTTTTAGATTGAATATTTCCTTTTAACAAGTACATACATTCCCTAAATTAAGCAGTAAATCTTGTGCTATAGATGAACGAAATAGGTCGTGGTAAAATTGGAACTCACGACCACTAGATTGCTAACCCAGGGCGCTAACAGATCTTCTACCACCCATATATACATTGATTAAATAAATAGACAAAAACTATATCGTCAAACGATATAATATCTTAAATGGACATCCGAATTACGTTTATCATACAAGTGCATCCAAACTTTTGTGTTTATGAATGGGGTAATCAATAATCATGCAGACGTATGCTATATCGTATGCCCAAATATACTAAAACTGCATCGACCCAAAACATTCATAAACATGGCCGTTTTAGATAGAGAAAATATTTTAGGGTGAAGAATGAAGAGCTGATATATAAGGGAAGGGTACGGTAATAATATATTTCTACCGACAGCATCGAGGGTTGGTCAATAAATCTGCAATATAAGGAATATTTCATCATCGATTGAGGGAATATTCATGTTTGGTGCCTACCTAGGCACCTACATATACCAACCTTCCCGCTAGTCAATTGTTTCTTGCAACGGAGCTAATTTTTATTTGTTTTACAATAAATAATCGGTAAATAGAAATGGGGAGCTGAGAAATGCTTTTGTTAAACATGAAATAATATTTATTTTCATCGCAGCATTGAAAAAGATAGATAAACTTCTCTAATATTGTAATCTATGCATCGCAGTTAAAAAAAGGCTCAATAAATTACATCATAATTTTTAACGCTAAGTAATTGTATGTAGCGGCACTCCTGCCAGTGAGCTACAATGTGTATATCCTCGAGGATTCACGACAATTAACGAAGATCGACGAACCTTAGCCCATCGTCGTCAATCGTAAAATAATTATTGTTATCACTCATGCGTCGATCGTTTAACAGAATAGAGTCGCGTTAAATCTTAATTATTAGTTCCGACCCACGACATCACAAATGAATTAACTTATCATTTTTATTGTTATTTTATTTATTTCGAATAAGTATTCCAGTGTTGATCATGTTGAACTGACATAGGCAATATCATATTTGAGGTAGATGTTTTAAATTAAATACAATCCTTTTGAACACGCAAACTGTAATATTATTATAATTCTGATAAAACAAAATACATAAAAAATGTACCCCCCAAATAATAATGGAAGAATTGACCCTTATTTCTTTAATAATATGTGTGGCTTAGGTACTCACTGCTTTATGACGCTGTTATAAGAAAAATATGAATATTTTTTACTGAATTGTTATTTTAAATACATAAATAACAATTAAGTATACTTAAACAATTGGCAAAATTTTTTTTTCAGGTTTTCGATACACCTTTTTAACGATTGAAATATTTTTTTAAATTATATATAGGCATGTAATGATTCATCATCTTTATTTTTGAAAATGTTCAATGTGTGATGTGTTAATAATCTATTGATTCATATCCACTTTCAATTTTCGATTTTGTCTTTGCACTTATTATATTTTAAAAATTTATTATTTCTTGTTTTAAAATGATTTTTTTAACACAGTAAAATAAATGAAATATATTAAATTATATTCGAGTATTGAGAGGGAGCTGGCGGCACAAGATGTCCCACAGGAGACGACCCATAGTCGCAGATCATGGCGACTGATGACTTGGAGGCCCGACCCCGGATGAACTGGGATAGAGGGGCAGGAAATGATGATTCGTAAAAAGGTTGGTAAATTTGGTATTCAAAATATCAATTTCAAATTATCAAAGAAACTAAGTACATTTTGAATCATGAACAACTACCTAATATTTAATTTAAAAAAAAAACATAAAAAAATTATTTGGCATAAAGGTATCCTAATAATAGAAAAGCAATATTATAAAATTAAACTTCCTCTTGTAAAAATTTGTTTTCGGAAGGACAAGGTAATCCTGTAAACAAACAGCTTATTCTTCTTGTTTTTCTATCCTTTTCCCAAAACATTTAAGAGTGGGTCTAATAGCCTGGATGGTCCAGGGATTTCACGAAAATCTTTGTATTTTTCATGATCGGAACAATAGAAGCGATACCTCTCCTCAGTCAAGATTAAGTGCACTTTAAGACCGAGTGTTCTTTTTGAATGTAAAGGTAAAATTATTCCAACCCTGGACCCAGAATATTCTACGTTCTCTGACATAAAATCGTAATAGGTTAGCGAAACGAGAAAATCAGACACGTTTAGGATATTTATCGTGGATTTATTTGATGGGATATCTAATGAAGATTGTCCAATGTCCACTGCTTTCGTAATATTGATAGTAGAATTCCAAAATTTCGTTATTTAGACTAATGCATATTTTAATACAACTACGTAGGGGACACTAGCTATTAGGGTTTAAGTCTATTATACTCTTCCGAAGAAGCACACTACGTATCATTGGGGATGGTTTGTAAATCTGCGGAGCTCTAAAGCATCCAGTTTATAGGAAAGTGAAAACACAGTATTCGGAAGATGTTAATGAAATAAAACATGTTATTATTGAGGTATGATTTGAACCCGGATACATATGATTGCTATTTACAATCACAATCATAGCAATAACTCAGGGTGGTTCTATGAACATAGAATAATCCTCTTATTGTTCGCAGTCATTTTATCTGCCAAAATATTATTAGACTCCAGAATGAAGGAACTTTTAATTGGGTGCGTGTAAAATTGATATTTATTATAGTACCTACCTGTTAGTTGCCAGAGAAGCAATTTTTTTTTTTTTTGTTGGCTCTTCACCCGTTAAGAGTGTTCTCAGCCATCTAAGTTAAAATATTAAACTGTCAAAATAGAGAAACCTAAATTATTTTTGTATATTTATTTTACTTCGATCAATTTAAATTTTATGAACAGAGTTAAATTTTAATGTCATTAATTTTGATGAATTTTTTGAGCAAAATGTTTACCTGCCTGGAATTGTAGCTCAACAATGTCCTCACATTTGTTGGCATTGGAACCCCAATCTCTGTGAGGTCGGTAAAAAAGGACGGATACCTATCGTTTATGGGGCATTCAAGAAACAAATGATCCAGTGTCTCATCACCAATCATACACTCGCAGAGACTGCTATCAATGATCCCTATTTTTTTTAAATGCTCTCTGGTACAACAGTGTCCCATGCGGATACGACACATAACGCTGATGGAATGTTTGTCAAAAGCTTTATCATGGAACCATGGCTTATTGACAATTGTTTGTTGGGTCGTTTTGTAAAGTCTACCCTTTTTCAGTGAGCTTGTGTCCCAATATAACTGCCATTTATTCATCAGACGGTTTTTTGCGATTGGTAGGAGATCGTTTTGTGTAATATTGGGATGTGTCCGTGTGTTTCCATATGTTGCTCTCTTAGCCAATTCATCCGCTTTCTCATTTCCTGGTATACCACAGTGACTTGGTATCCATGCCAGACAAAGTTTTCTGTTTTGGTTGCATATTTCTTTAATTTTTTTCCATATATCTATACAGTAGTGGTCATCACTATACAAAATAGGGGATTTAGAGAGTTTTTCGAGTGTACTTAAGGAATCGGTCAATATTAATGTCTTTAAGAATCGTTTTTTATTTGCATAGTTCAAAGCCTCTATTATAGCTATACATTCTGCTGAGAATATTGTAGAATCTTTATGGAGAGTCAAAAGTAATTCAACTTTATCTGAATCACTAAATACTGCTGCTCCAGTATTGCTTTTGCAGTCCATTTTTGATCCATCCGTATAAAGTATTTTCCAGTCATTCCATTTGGATTCAATTACGTGTTTAAGTCTTTTAGATGCAAAAGCATCTGGAGTTATTCCTAATGAGTGGATTATGTTTGGCGGCTCGATTAAATTTTGATAGGGTAATGAGTAAACTGGGAGTGTCTCAGATTTAATGAAATCCGATGAGTATTGGTCTAAAAAGGTGAGGCTATTTACAAGAGGAGGGGAGATTTTATGTTTCCAAAATGGTGATTGATTTGTGAATATTTTAAGCATAGCGATTTTTCTAATTAGAGGGTGGAATTTAATAATATTGCATTTTAAAACAAATTTATCTGACAGATACTGTTTTCTCAGCTCAAGTGGTGGGTCCACGGCTTCCACCTGGAGTGCACATACCGGTGTCGATTTCATAGCGCCTAATATAAGTCTCAGACCTTCAAATTGTATTCTATCTAAGCGTTGTAAATTTTTCTTGGAAATTGGACTAAGTAAAAACGCTCCATAGTCGATTTGACTGCGAACGTATGATATATACATTAAACGTAGAACAGAAGGGTGACCTCCCCACCAAGTACGGGTTACAGCTCGCATTGCATTTAGTCCAGACTGACATTTGTTAATGATATGTGTAACTTGAGAGTTCCAAGATAGTCTGGAATCCAAAGTGATACCAAGAAATCTTAATTCCGAAGAGACAGGGAGGATAATGTCATTTAGTTGAATTTTTATATGTGGTATAGAGCGTCTTTTTGTAAACATAATGGCTCCACACTTGGGAGGACTGGGATTCAGGCCATTTTCAGATAACCACGAAGAAATATTTTTGAGAGTATTATTCATAATGTTCTCCATTTGTTGGATTTTTTTCCCTGATACATAAATAAAAAAATCGTCTGCATATATCAGTAACTGTGCCGAGGGTAACAGTACATGAAAAATCTCGTGAATATAAATATTGAAGAGGATAGGGCTAAGGACTGACCCCTGTGGCAAGCCTCTGTCGACTTTTCTTTCTTGAGTATCAATTCCTCGAATGTCGAGAATGATTTTTCTATCCAGGAGAATATTCATTATGAAGATGGCTAATTTTAGGGGGATTCCAATTCGGAGAAGTTTAGATTTAAGAAGGGAGAGAAGCACATTATCATATGCACTTGTGATATCTAAGCTTACTCCTATGACCTGTTCTTGTCTAGAGAAAGCTAAAAGAATATCCGTTGTTAAATTGGCTACACTTTCTACTGAGGATTTTTTTTTTCTGAAGCCAAACATATTGTACGGCAAAATATTTTTGTTTTCAACGAACCAATCAATTCGTCTTTTTATAATATGTTCTGTTAATTTAAGCAGAGTTGATGATAATGCTATTGGTCTGTAGTTGACACCTGAATTAGGGTCCTTTAGTGGTTTCAAAATTGGGATAATGAGTTGAGTTTTCCAAGATTCTGGGATAACCCCAGTATCGAACATTATGTTTATTAATTTTAAGAGATATTCAAGAATTTTGTCGCTACTATTATGTAAGATAATATATGGGATCCCGTCTATTCCAGGTGAAGTATTTTTTACCACTTGTAAGACTGATTTTAATTCGTCTATTTGGAATGGGGCATCTAGCCAGTTACTGCTAGTATGTGAATATTGTAACGAGATTTCATCGATGTTAACAGCATACGGTGGGGCCATTTTATTTAAGAAATCTTCTGACCATAGTTTAGGGCATGATTTAGAAGATGGGGTTTTGTATGAGCCACGAAATTTTCTGATATTATTCCAAACTTCTGAAATTGGAACTTGGATACTAAGTGATGTGCAGAAGTCTTTCCACCCTTTTCTTTTCTTGTTTTTGAGGAACCGTTTGACTTTAGCTTGAACATTTTTAAGATACAAGAAATTTTCAAGTGTCATGTTATGCTTGTAGTCTTTATATGCTTGCTTCCTAATTGACGAATGTTCTTCGCACGCTGAGTCCCACCAAGGAGGAGGTAAGGGATACTTTTTGAATTTGGGATTCTTTTTAGGTATAAATTTTTCTGATATTTCAATCGTTTTAATAAATTCATCGTAGCATTCTTGTAGGTTTTCTATTGAGGGGGGAGTAAATGTCATATTGGGGTTGTTGGTGTAATGATTATATCCTGACCAATTAGCTTTTCCAAAATTACAAACATTTTTATCGAATTTGTTGTTTCTTTTGGATTTTGAGTTTTCAATATGAGAGGTATATATGTGTCTGTATGACGGTTGTGAATAATGCAAAATTATTGGAAGATGATCACTATTGAATGGGTCAGAAAGTATTTTCCAATTCAAGTATGGAGCAATATCGGGACTACATATTGTTAAATCTACTGCGCTGATTCGTTGATTTGGCACAGGGATACGTGTCGGTGATCTGTCGTTAATAATGCAAAGATTCAACTCATTTAGCAGATCAACTATAATTCTACCTAATTTTGTGCATGATGATGAACCCCACATGTTATGGTGAGCATTAAAATCTCCCATAATTATAAAGGGATGTTTTATTCGAGAAATTATGGTTCTTAAAATATTTTTGGTGGGTTGGAAATTAGGAGAAATATAAATTGAGACAAAAGTTGTACCGTCTATTTCCGCAGCAACAACTTGTGATGGACAATTTATTGGTTTTAAATTTATCTGGTTAAAGAAAAATGTGTCATTTATTAATAACGCAGCTCCACCTTTGCCATCATGTCTATTATCTTTTAGGCATTGGTAGCCGGGAATTTTGAATGTTTTTTCATCGCGGAGCCAGGTTTCAGATAGTGCCGCTATTTGAACCTGGTTCTCGGATAGCAATTTTAAAATAGAGTCTTTATTAGGTATTGCACTTCTGCAGTTCCACTGGGCAATATTTAAGGCCATTTTGTATGAAAGATTATACAGGGAATTATTGTGCGAGTTACAAGTTTAAGGTCTAATTTGTTTCTGTGATAGAGTTTGAATCGATATCTTCTTTATTTAGGTTGTTATTGAGTATATTGACAGTATTTTGTAAGGTGTTATTAATAAGTGCATCGTTGGACGGTACTGAGATATAGTGTTCTGTGGTAAGGAGTTCATGGATCATATTGTATATGCAATTTAGAATTATTTCTTTACGACTATAATTAATGTCTTCAGGTATTATTGTATCTGGGGTAGTTTCATTTGTTAACGGGAGAGCACATCCATTTTTAGGTACTGGATGGTTTCCATTTGGTGCAATTAATAATGAGTTGATTTGTTTTTTATCCAAGTAAGGGGAGGTATTACTATGTTTTTTAAGATTATTTTTGTTTGAAGGGGTGATTACCCTCCATTTTGGCGTGAAATTATTTTGTGTTTCAATTTTGTTTGAATTGTTGACAGCTTTCGTTTTTTCTGAGTATGATATTTTCACGGAGGGAAACATTCCAGCTGCTTCGATATACGATATACTTTGGTCAGCCATTACTTTCTTAATGTTCCTCTGTCTTGTCAATTCTGGGCAATTTATATCGATAGCCTGGTGATTTCCCGAGCAATGAACACAAATAGTATTTTCTTGAGTTACATTACATGTGTTTCCAAGATGATGTAAAGTGCATTTAAAACACCTAGGTGCTGCAGATTTGCAGTTAGTTTTAGTGTGTCCGTATCTTAAACATTGATGACATTGAATAGTAGGGAATATGTAAGTTTCTACTGGTAGACGATTGTAAAAGAGGTAAAGGTGTGATGGGAGTTTTTGCCCTTCGATTGTGACCACAACAGTTTGAGATGGTTTCCATGTCGGGATTTCAATTTTACGGTCTCTGTAGTTAAGCCTTCGAATTTTTATTATTTTTCCAAATCCCGGAGGGACTTCCAAATTACTTAATATTTCCTCGTCAGAAAGAGATGTAGGTATATCTTTTACAACTCCAAGACGAGTTACGTGAAAGGAAGGTATAAATGGTAAGTAGTTGTTTTGTTCTAAAATTTTGTTATTAAGAAAAGTATTTGCTGCTAAATAATTTTTGAATTCGATTGCAATTGTGCGTTTACCCAACGGCTTGATTTTTTTTATATTATCAATTTTATTTTTGTAGATAAACGAACCGAATGAGATAGCCTGTATTTGAAGACTTTCTCCCGCTACTTTCTTTTGTACATGTACAATAAATGGGGAAAGAGAGGATTCATTATACAGTAAAGAATTCTCTTGGTGTACTGGGGGGTTTATGTTTGGTTTGAATTTTTTGGATACTGAACTATCCAATAATGTATTATCATGATCTATCGGTGTGGACTGGGCCTTACGAGTTTGTTTTGATGGCGTACATTCTAATACATTGTTATCTGTTGACTTGGCAACAACGTTACTAGGTAACATTTCGCTAGCACAGCGCATGAAGCGCCGGCAAATTGTTTGCTTACCTACCTCCACTAAGCAATTGTTTTGACACACTTACAAAAAAAAATAAAATAAATAAAAATGGAACGAACTCACCGGTTACGTGGGGACAATATTTTAACTAAGATATGTTCACATAAGCATTTAAACAAAAATTAACACAAAATATAAGTTTTTACACCACTTAAAACATCAAAAACACAAAAAATATAAGGAGCGAACTACAAGCGTCGTGATTCATTCAGCGGCAATTCACCGCCAGAGAAGCAATACACAATACCTAATTATTACACACCCAATGAATATCATCCCATGCCTCATCAAGCACTTAAAATAATATAATGATATGGTGCAGAGATGTGGTGTTGGTGGAGAATGCTGCGAATTCTATGAACTGTTTGAAGAACTAGTGTGTATATATTTATATACAGATTAAGGATCTCCTATCGACACAGTCTGTCTTTAGCGCATCCTTCAAATTTTAAGGCATCTTACCGGAAGAGTGCCTGATAATCTTGAGAAACTCGTTGTTGTGGAAAGCGTGAAGGATAAAGATAATCCAGAGGTTACTAGCCGACCCGATGGAGGGATCTTTTTAAGTTTACTACAGTTTCTTCAACGAACTGGAGAAAGTCTTCAGAGATGATTGAGACCACAGGTACAATTTTTCGCTAATCAAGACAGAAACTTGCTTATACTGATCATGTTGACATAATTGCAAGAACATCAAATGATTTAAAACAAGTGTTTACAGACTTGGTAAATGCTTCTGCCAAAATGGGACTTCAAGTAAACTCCTTTAAAAGACGAAATATAATATGATTGCAGCTAAAATATCCAACATTAGAAACGTCCCAGGAACACTTATTAGTGCTAGTAATCATACAAATGAAGGTGCGTGGTCGTTCCAGTACTTAGGCTAAATTATAAACAGTAAGAATGATGTAAGTGTCATTAAAAGAAGAGTAGCTGTGGCAAATAAATGCTATTTCAGTATTCACTGACATTTCAACGGCATACTTGGCGATTTAAAGAGGATTGGCGTTGCAAACTGGAAAGCGCAGGCGATGGACTGGTCTAAATGGAAAAAAATTCTAGAAAAGACCAAGACTCACAATGGGCTTTAGCGCCAATGATGATGATGACAGGATCTTCAATCGCCGAAGCCCTTATTTCGGCTCAAGACATGGATGCGGACAATTAGGAGAGTGTATCCGCCATTCTTAGTCATTAGAACAACGAGGAAAAAGAAAGGCGTGGCTTTACATCTTAATCAGATTAATTCAGCAGCATCGCACAAAGAAAATAAATATACCAGTGGTAATGTTATTCAAGAAAGAGGCAGTATATTGATAAGTCGTAATATCACTGATAATGTTATTCAAGAAAGATACAGTATATTGATAAGTCGTAATATCATAAGTAATGTTTATTAAGAAGGGAAAGTATATTGATGAGTCGTTATATCACTGGTAATGTTAATCAAGAGACAATATATTGACGAGTCTTTATATCACTGGTAATGTTATTCAAGAAAGTATATTGATGAGTCGTTATATAACTAGTTATGTTAATCAAGAAAGGTTTAGTATATCGATGAGTCTTTTTATCACTGGTAATGTTATTCAAGAAAGGGACAGTATCTAAATGATGATTAATAGATTATTGGCATTCGAATATGAAATATATGAGCCCAGTCACAACATTTACAGTTTTAATGGGGGATTTGTTAAACTAGAGAGGGTTATTTTAGAAAGGTCAGGTTAAGTTAGGTTAAGGTGAACACCATTCTGTGGGTGGGATTAAGTTATTTCAAAGGGAAAATCCATATCTAATAATGTTTCATAGAATATTTCTTTCGCTTTTATTACATCTCAGTATTTGGGAATGAACTAATCATCGATCATTGAGATTTTCTTTTCACAAGTAATTCTTCAAAAAAAATATAGGTATGTATTTTTTTTTATTTGTATTCTATAATATTTTAAGGTACTTAAATTCGATATTGCAATTTTTTCGTTAACGCAGTGGAAGTTCATTATTATAAAATGAATTTGAAGTTTATAAAACACAATATCACATCGACATCGAGTATGAACACCACTAGCAATTATTTTACAATTATTTGCATTTTTTTCAAACTGTTATTTTAATTTTTATATCAATAAAATCAGATTATGACATTTTCTGTTTGACGTTCTCAGTATGAATGTAAACAATTAAGGGATATTTTTATATTATTAGACAAGTTAACAATAAAATTAGGAGTATTTTTAAGAATTTATTTAAGGGGGAGACTGCTGCCAACGTACCTATTTTTCAATTTGATATACCATCATTATATCTTATCAAATCGTTTTGAAAAAAATAATTTAGATAGTTTGGATATTAATAAACAAAAATATACCTTAACTTTTTGATTATGTTCTGTATAAATTCTTGTAGAAAAATAATGGCATACCCCGATTTTCAACGTTTATCATATATTTTTAATAAACTATAAGGCGTAGAGTAATATATTTTTTTTTTAATTAAAGAAGACAAAAATATCTAGAAAAATATGATGTGATGTTGCAATAATGCTTCAGGTTTAGTAAATAAAACTAAAAATTTTCCATTCAGCGCCATTGCGTAATAAAAGTTTTTTTGGTTTATTTACTTAACCTGGTGCGTTCATGCAACGTCATATCATATTTTTCCAGGTATTTTGTTCTTCTTTAATTTGTAAAAAAAATATTGCTCTATACCTTATATTTTTTTAGAAATGTAAGATAAATGTATAAAATCGGGGTACAAGAATATATACAGAACATAATCAAAAAGTTAAGGTATATTTCTCTTTATTAATATCCAAACTAACTAGGTTATTTTTTTCAAAATGATTCGTTTAGTAATAATGATGGTATATCAAATTGAAAAAATAGGTACGTTGGCAGCAGTCACCCTCTTAAACAATAACATTTAAACGTGAGAAAAATTAAAGAGTGTCACCTCATTTTTTTTACTGACTTTTTTGTTGTTATGATGTTGATTTTCTCACAAATCTTCTTCTTCGATGGCGTTACAGCCCAAATCGAGCCTTGGCCTCCGTTAACTTTCGCCTCCATCCAATCCTGTCCTCTGCTGCAACTTTCCAGCTCCTCTCTTGGAGAAGCTGAGCCGCATCCTTTTTGACCTCATCTTCCCACCGCAGCCTTGGTCTTCCTACCCTTCTTCTCCCACCTGGGTGTCCAGTCATGATTCGTTTCGGCACCCGTGAGGTTGGCATTCGTTGTACATGTCCAGCCCATCTCAGCCTAAGTAATTTCATGTGCGTTGAGATACTTGGGGTCTGGTATATGTTGTACAACTCATCGTTGCGTCTAATGCGCCATTCATCGCCATCCTTCACGGGGCCGCATATTCTACGCAGTACCTTTCTTTCAAAGGTGTCCAGCGTTTCAGACATCTTCGCCGTTATGGTTAATGTCTCGCATCCATATGCCAACACTGTTCTGACTATGGTCTTGTAGAGTGTGACTTTTGTTTTACGATGGACACTGCGAGATTTAAAAACAGGGAGCAATGAAAAATATGTTTTATTGGCTGCCGTAATTATTTTTCTTATTTCAGCTGGATCTTCATTATTTTCGGTAAGACTGGAGCCCAGGTAAGTGAATTGATCCACTACTTCAAACGAGTAGTTATCCTTATATTGCACACTGCCTCTCGGTCGATGCGCCGGGTTTCTGCTTTGTGTCATTACTTTTGTCTTTTCTTTGTTTATACACAATCCCACTTCACATGCTGCTGTCTCTAAGGGGTCGAAGACTTCTTCAATGGCTGTCATTGATCTTCCTATAATGTTAATATCATCCGCATAGCCGACAATTTGACTACTTTTGTAGCAAATATTGGAATTGGTGTCCACTAGAGTTTTTCTTATCACATGCTCAAGCACGATATTGAAGTGATGTAATTTAAAATTCTTTTTCTATCTTTTCCATGTTGGGTAGGTAAGTCTGTAAATTAATTTTGAGACATTGTAAAGTAGGTTATCATTAATATGAATAAGCACGTGATCTAGTACGGTCATGTATGGAATGAATTAAATATGTAATTTGAGTGTTGTATATTTGCCGCAGAGAATTTTAAAGTTACATTTTACGTGATGAGCCAGCATTCTACGCACAACATGGCGGTAGTCTTAAGGGAAATGTGTTCACAGTAACCAATTTCATATCCTAAAATACTCCATACATATTTATATGAGTTCCGGACTCGTTAAATAAGTAAGTAAGTATATGTCTGTGTCTAATAATACATCAAACTTACTTGTGTAATCGTAACATTATAAAAAATGAACAGATTAAAGATTTAATACATTCTGAGGAAATATGAGTGCTAAAAAAATGGAGCGACACCGAAAAAAGTGTTGCGTAAATAATTATGGATTTCAATTCTTCATAACGAACATTTTTTAATCATCGTCAGTGGCTCCACAGCCCAGGATGGGCCATGACCTCCTCAAGGAATCATCTCCATTGCACCATTTCCATGGCCATTTATCTCTAATTCCGCACACCGTCTATCTGAAGGTCCCTCTCGACTCCATCCATCTATCGTTTAGGCCTTCCTACACCTTTCTTTTCGGTGTCTGGTCATCGTCCATACGATGCACGTGTCCAAACCAGCGGAGACTCCCTATTGTTATCGTTTGGACAATATTTGGTTCCTTGAATAGGCTCTGTACTTCGTGGTTGTACCTGATTCTCCATGTGCAAAGGGGACCGAAAATTTATCTCGAAATTTTTCTCTCGAAAACCAGTATCGTGTCCATCTTTTTAGCAAGAACCCAAACGAAAGAAACAATTGTTTAACATAATGTGGAGTACTTTTATGGTGTGTTAAACAAGGAATTGAACATTGCCATTCGTGTTCAAAAATAAGGCACTGTTTAAAACAAGGTGTAGTTTTAATAAATATCAAATAATAAGTCCTGCATTTATAAGATGTTATACTTATTACTGCGCAAAAGAAGACATTATTAGAATCAAAGTGTTACATTTAAAAAACATGGAGTGTTTTCGAGAAAAAAATCCTGGGAATTTTATGTCCACAATGAAAGAACAGTCAAAACAGTGGACTTCGTCCGGCGAACCTGCTCCAAAGAAGGCGAAAAATCATCTTCACCGACTATCTGGAGAAGGGAAAGACAATCACGGGGTAGTACTATGCTGATGTACTGAATCGATTCGATGCTGAATTAAAGAAAAAACGGCCCCATTTGTTGAAGAAAAATGTACTCCTTCACGACACGCGAATCGCCACGGCAAAACTGATCGAATAACGCTACGTATTGCTGCCACATCCATATTTGGCTTTCCTTTGGATTTCTTCTTGTTTCCAAATATGAAAAATGCTTGGCGGAAAGCGATTCGCGTCAAATTAGAAAGTCATCGCCGCAACACCAGAGGCCTGTTTTGCGGAGTTGATAAATCTTTTTTTTTGTGTCTTGAAAAGGTTAGAAAATCGCTGGACTAAATGTATAGAGCTGAAAGGAGACTGTGTTGAGAAATAAATAATAAAAGTAGAAAAAAATGCATTTTATTTGCTAAACACAGGTATTTATCATACAGCCCTCATATGAGGTATTGTACAAGAGGGTAATTTTTAAAAGTAAGAATACTGTACTAACAAGATATTGAACCTACATACATAGTCTCTGACCTCTGTCTCTGTTGCAGACACCGACATTATTCCTAAGTCCGCCGTTAAACTTCTGGGAGTACATATTGACTCCAGTCTAAGTCTCAAAAAACAGATAAACAGCACAACATCCTCTGCTTTCTACCACTTACGACGAATTAAATCTATCAGACGAAATATACCTACGGAAGCAACGAAATCTCTAGTAAACGCATTCGTTATTTCCCGCCTGGACTACTGCGATGGTATCTACGCAAACCTTCCAAAGCTGGAGCTAAACAAACTTCAATCCGTCTTCAACGCTGCTGCTAGGCTAATCACCGGAGCCGCGAAATTCTCACACATATCCCACCATCTACGAAATCTTCACTGGCTAAAAGTGCCAGAGAGAATCAAGTACAAATTATGTTTGTTGACTTTCAAAGCGATCCATGGCATGGCTCCCACGTATCTTTCAGACTTCTGCATCCCTCTCACCGTAAACGAGCGACAACAAACACTTCGGTCAGCCACCACATCCGTGATTGGCAAGTTGACTGAAATAAATAGAGTCAACACTTCATCCTTCGGTGATCGTGCTTTTGCTGTGGCCGGACCAGCCTCGTGGAATAAACTACCACCTGAACTGAGGCAAATCGACAACTTAGCACTATTCAGGAAAGACCTAAAAACTCACTTCTTCCGCAAGTCTTACAAAAACCCCTAATATATTCAAAGCGCCCTTGAGGTGAGGTTATCACAAAAACGGCGCTATAAAAATAATCCAAATTTATTATTATTATTATTATTATAGTCGTGCTCTAAAGACAACAGTGCGTCACTTCACGAAAAAAAAATACACACTGTCAGTCTGCGATTTTCGATTCACTTAAACAGTCAAGTGAATATATCGATCAATTAATCAACTTAATCGAGGTTGCTTGCTGCCTTTTGCGGGGGGGAGGGGGCATAAAAAAAAACACCTAAAATCCCATGAAGTTGCCCCAAACAGGGGGAGGGGACGGATCGTGGGGACCCCAGTTATGGGTGTAATTCGTTTTGGCGGAAGGGGATTCTGAAGGGTGGGGGGTTGTGGAGGTGAAAGCGTGGGGGAGGGGGTAATAACCAAAGGGGGGAAGTCTTGCACAAACACGGGGCTTCAAACGTGACGTCCCAAATGAAAGCACCGTATGCACAAAAAAGAATATATTTTTTATGTAGATAAATCAATAATATCGGTGTCCTTATGCACACTTTGACGGGAAAATGATTTGAACAACGATGAAAATTTAGTTTTTGTAAGAGTGCACTCAAATTTTAGCTTTTAAAATTCTTTAAATTCTATACAAATACCTACAAAGTTGTTTGTACATTTAATATTCCAGTAATTAGAGTTTTTTAACATAACCTAACGATTTTTTTACTCCTCACTTACCCATGAATTCGCAATTTAAAGGTAGTTTTTTTTTATTGCAGATCATCAACTAGTATCATGCTGAGATTATATACTGAAAGTTTTTTCACAATGTACATATATGTCTGTCTGTGTGCTGTATACTATGTGCTATATACGGCGTGTTTATTCTCTTTTATCTATTATAAACTAAAGTAAGTGCTCAGTCGATTCTTTTCAAATTTTACAAATTTATATATTTTATACTCGATGAATTCTTCTCAATTTTTTAACTGTCAAATATTTCAAAATGACCCCAAGCTCAGGAAACTTGAATTTTGATATTTTTATTTTATCAAGTTTTCATAGTAAAATAAATTCATCAAAAATAATTTAATAAACTCATTTCTCCCCACTATATCTCAAGGGGATATAGTGGGGAGTTGTGAATTCGCAATTATAAAGGTTATTTTTTTATTGCAAATTATCAACTAGTATTATGCTGGGATTGTATTCTGAAAGTTTCATCACAATGTACCTTTATGGGTGTATGTGTGCTGTGTACAGTGGCGGCTCCCCCAAAGGGGCTCTCGGGCTGAGCCCTCCCAAAATTTTTTTTCTATAGATTCCAAAAATATGTGCTAAATTAATTCTGGAAATTCATTATTTTTTTTAAATAAATGTGTTTCCACCTTACGGTTGTAATAGTAAAATACTGCAATAGTTCGTTTCATACAGCGAGATTCTATGAAAAATTTTGTTCCGCGGGCACAATGTGCTTGCGCCCGAAGAACTATATGTAAACTCATAGAATTGATTTTAATGCCGCAGTGCAATATGATTCGAAATGTATGGAGCTCTCGGGCACGTTCCTATATATGTTCATGAATTCACCGGAATATACTACTATACAACAATCACGTATATTTTGGTCTAAACGATTAAATTGAATTAGTGTGTTTATGAACACGATTAATATTAGTATGTTTATGAACACGTCTGCGGCGTCTGCGCACTTCGGTCAGCTCGTCAGCTGAGAGCTGAAAGCTGTTGATGACAGCGCGCTATTTTGCATGTTGTTTTTGCAGAGTGACGAATTGCGGTTAATATTTTTTATGATAATTTTTGACAATAGTACACGGTGAATAGTATACATAATTTAATCTCGCGTTACTTTAATTACGATGATCGTGTGAATGTGAAAAAATAAGGGCCTCGCGGACATTCATCTCATTATCTCAAATTAGTAGGTACTTGTAAATCACGTAAATATATTCGAAGTTTTAATATAAATATGTAACAAAAAACGTCATGGCTTTGCAGATGCGTATTGCGGGTGTAGTGAATGTTGTTTTCCGTGTTTACTTTTTGACAATAATTCTGATGTAGGTATTAATTCTGACTCTGACAAAAACAACTAAATCCAACATGTATGATATATGATCCACCGACCCCCTTTTTTTCAGGTATTGTAATTGCAGCTTAACAGGAGAATGATGATAAACACTGATCATATGCATGAAAATATTTTTTTCACCTGTGTCGATATTTCACAAGTGTAGGTACTGAATATTTTCTCCTTTCAAATACTCATTTCCTTTCAAGAAAAAAAAATCGAGCCCCTCTAATATTTTAGGTCTTCAGCCGCCACTGGCTGTGTACTATGTGCTATGTACAGCGTGTTGTTTTTAATTTATCGATTATTTCGATTCGATTAGGTTCTATTCCCGGTGGACACACAGTTTTAGAGTATCATATCTGTGAGGCGATAAATATTATAAATCTACAGAAATCTTTTATCGTGTGCGTGTTAAATTAATATAAGTTTTACATAGTAACTGCTACCTGGCAGAGAAGCAATACATTGTTTTTCTATAAATTGTTTTGATATTTTCTAGTTTGGGGTACCGCCTTAAGTCAGGGGATTTCATCACAAAATAAAATGAAAGTTTGTTTACCCATTTTGTATACATACGGTAGTATCACTAAGGACGGCAGGGGCACCCAACCCCCGGCCGCTATAGCAACTTGGGGTCGCGTCGTAACGAACACACGGCGAATGAAGGCTTTCAAAAGGGAGAGTTTTAAAAGTTGGATAATGGATAGCAAAGTCAATACAAAACTTTACTTTTTTACTAGTTGGCGTTGAATTATTATCGCAATGTGCGGGTGCTTCAAATGCTCTGGCCGCATAATAATATTTGCGGGTCATAATAAATCTTGGATTCAAAGTGGAAGAAAGCAAAATATTTACAATCTATTATTTCACCGACGGCGTCATTATTACAAACAGTACATTTATTTTAAGTAGTTTCATTTTGGTAGTTAGATCTCTCTGAGTTTGTATCATTGATTTTCGTTCCTTGGTTTTTATAGGTTGGGAGTTATCAAATGTAACTTATTAACGAATACACAAATAAACTTGATTTTTTTATGAGTTTAATCTTTTAACATTTATACTTTTTATATTATATTTATTTATTTATGTTAATATGAAGGCTTTCGCGGGTTTATTTGCTGCGGTAACCCGCGTGTTATAGTATTGATAAAGACTGTTTTTATGTACCCAACGTTTCAAACAGATAGCACTGTCCATTTTCAAGGGATTTTCGGCTTGTATGTCGAGTTCTGTTTTGAATTGGTGGCGGACACATCCGTTCAACCCAAAAGCCGAGATCCAAGGATAGATCTCACTTGATCCAAGACAGTGCTATCTGTTTGAAACGTTGGGTACATAAAAACAGTCTTTATTTATTTATTTATATACATACACTGATAGATATTACAGTAAAACCTGTGTCTCGACCAGGAATCGAACCCGAGACTTTTGGATCAGCAGGCAGATACCTAACCGATTGAGCAACAAAGGCCGACTTGTTACCATTATTTTTTTATTTATTGTAGAATATTCTGTTTTCTCCAGAAGAGAGAATATCTTTTGATGTTTGAGGAGTTTTTTTTAAATGATTAACTCTTGTATTAAAATATTCTGTTTAATAGGTACAATACTTCAAGAATAATACAAGTACAATGTAAATTGTTTACAAGTTATAGTTGATGTCTGTAACCAGAATGAGATTTCTTGATTTTCAATTAATAAAGAAATCTCTTTATTGTTCCCTTTCAAAAATTCATATCAATAATCATTAATTATGAGTCATTTCTTGGATAGCAACTCAAATAATATATTTCAATAAATCAATAATTAATAATAGACATCTGTCCGTAAATATAAGAACTATTTCTAATACGTTAATAAATATCCCCTAGTATGGTTCTAAACCATGCTACTTATTTATTAACAATTTACACAGATGTCTCCTTACTTGTCAAATTGAAAATAACATATAAACAATATATTTATGTAGATATGTCGATGGCAGAGCGGTTAGCCGAATTTATGAACATATTGTAAAATTATTTTTTGATCATGGCTTCGTAGGGGACACCAGATATTAAGATTCGAGTCCATTATACTCTTCCAAAATTGTGCCATAGCAATGATCATTCGTTTGATTTCTATACCGATATTCAAATTCAGATTTTCAAAAGAAGATAAAAACGAAAAATTAGCCAAATTTTTATTGTTTGTGCTAAAAACCTATCACTTTGTAATTAGATTTATTATAATTTAATATAAACCGCCTTGAAGCATTTGAAATGTGGATCCATCGCAGATTACCCCGTATTCAGTAACTATTATAACTAAATTAGGAACGTTCTAAAATTGTAGATTTTAGATTTACGGTCTTATTTTAGCGTTATAAAATATAAACTAGGACTAAAAGGAATAGGAACGTACGTATTTTGGCCGGAACGTTCTTAAAAAAGTACTGAATCAGACGTATTATGAATAATTATGAAAATTATGAAATTTTCACCATTTTCATAATTAATCAAAATATGTACATCTAATTCAGTAACTTTTTAAAAATGTTCCGGCTAATATAGGTACGTTCCTATTCCATTTAGTCCAAGTTGATATTTTATAACGCTGAAATAAGACCGTAAATCTAAAATTTACAATTTTAGTATGTTCCTATTTTAGTTAAAATACTTACTGAATACAGGGTAATGTTACGAATCCCACGCACGGACAGATATGGTCACCAATATATGGACATACTATCTACTGCACTTCATTATGGAAATAATATAATGAGGGTAGTCGCGGTGTGGGTAGGAGGCAGATGCCTTGGCTAAGAGATATCATAGAATGGACCGGAGTCCACATAGTGGAAGAACTGTTTCGGTTAGCTCAAGACAGAGATGCCTTTGCCAGAGTGGTAACCGACATCGGGGGGATCTGACGTGGCACAAATTTTGTTTTTGTTTTTTTTTTCACGTAAAAACTATTAAATAAGTCGTAAATAAATCAATAAAGTCGTAAATAAATCAATAAATTATTATTATTATTAGTGTTCAGTATACCTTCTGGGAAAAATCCAGCATCTACATATAACTTTAAAAGCTGTGAATGGACGGACTATGGATCGATTGTGTTAAGAATTAGCGGCGGCATTACTTGTCCAAACCGCTTATCCGTATAATTGAAGTCCAATAAATTACCTTGATAAATCAACTTTCCCTCAACGTCCAACTTTTTTGAAAGTTTCTGTATTCGATGGGTAGTGTAGTTGGGCTATGGTCAGAGCCGTCTTCAACCTGTTGGATGCCCTAGGCAATTTAGGATAATGAAGCCCCTATCCTATTAAGCGAGTAAAACGAGTAAAGCGAGTAGTGGGTAATGCTTTATAGTAGGTAACCAAAAGTCTGAAGCTAGTAACAATTGATTTTGAATCATTGCCGTCAATCGCATTTTTTAGAATATCCAACATGTTTATCTACTATTGAATGACGATTGCTTTAACAAATAATGTCGTCGACTTACTTACATGTCGTCTGCGTATATTTAACCCGGCGTGCCACACGTCACGAAATATTGCACGGTCAACCAGGTGGGTGTGAGAAACCCTTGTGGTCAAGTCGTATTATTTTTGTTACCTTTTGAAAATTTGACTTACTCTTTTTAGATATATTTTTTTATATTCATTCTTCAAGGTTTGGAAACAAACAACAATAGATTTCATGTTTATAAATATTTATTTTCGAATTAAATAAAAAAATCCAAATTGATATATCAAAATCAACAGCTCTCTAAATTTTGGCTATATTAGAAATAAATACAAAACGTTATGCGTATTTTTCTTTTCATTTTTAAAATAAGAAATTTTGAATAATATTTTGACATATTATTTTTATTTATATTTCACCTTTTGAATATTTATTCTTCGCGTCGAAAATCAGCACAATTCTTGCAGCAAAATATTGCATGCTCGAGACACAAATACTTGTTACACGAAAAAACACGTGTAGGTATTTTGTTTTTCTATCTTTCTTGCAAGTTTATGACATCTTCTGATTGTATTTTGAATTTCGACATTTGGTTTTACTGGAATATATTGTTGAATTGTCTACTTCAATATCACTTAGTTCTTGTTCGGTGTCACTCTCAGAATCTTCCGATGTTTCCACCTCTACTGCTTTCCATTGAGCTAACACTCGTCTCTGTTCTTCTTCATACGACATTGTGAATAGAATTTGTAAAAAAAAACTTTAAAAATTTGGTTATGAAAAAAAAATATAAGACACGAAAAAGCTACGTAGTGCGTTAGTATGGGTGTGAGACACCCGAGCGCGACAACAACAAGTCCTGCATACACGGCCGACACCGGATTGCTAAATTTTTGTCGTTGACCAAATATTTGCATCTTTTACTGCAGCTACTGAGAGTGCAGGGGATATAGGGAAGCGGTAACATTAAATATTTTTGGTTTAAAAACCGTCCGTAGTGTGGCACGCCGGGTTAAATTATCGTCTGATATGATTTAATTTAATAATTGAAATTGGGTTCGGATTTGCAGTAGAGAGAAAGGCAGCTGGCAAGACTAAGTTGTGCTACTTTCAGCATTTCAAAATTAGTCCCTGGAAACATAGAGGCGTCTTTAAACTTGTAAGTGAAAATCTACGACTCATGTGTCTTGCCAGTGAGTATGGTTTGTCCCTCATCGTCAAAAGAATTCATAGTCTTCAGGATTGAATCAAAAATTAAAATATTAGACGTCGAACAAAGGTCACCGGATCACATTGTAGAAAGAACAGCAAGTGGCAGGGCAAGACAGTTTCAGATCGTCACCTAGAAACATGAAGTAAAGGCCATATACCAACAAAAGAGGCATAGGAATACCACTAAAAAAACTAGTATATTTACAGCTCAAAATATACTACACTAGAGAAGGAATATGTTCAACAGTGGAACAAATATGACTAGGATTAAGTAAGTTGTATCAGAAAATAAGGGGGCCCATGGATATAAGCAAGTGGCCCTAGGCACTTTCCCAGATTGGTCAATGTAAAATAGGGTCCTGGACGTGGTAGAAGTAACAAAAGAGAAAAGTTTCTCTCGGGCGGGATCTTTTGATCTGATCATTAAATAGTTACCATTTCAACCGTAACAATCGCTCGTGGTTCGGACTTTGTTGGAAAAATTGATGTCTTTAATCCTGTGGTGGTTGAAACAACTCTACGATTAAATCCATTCAGATGCCTGCCATGCTCTGAGCGTTTTCGAGAATAGTTTTACGCGTTCTATTTTTAATCTTTCAAAGCTAATTATAAACATCTTAATTATATTTTTTGGATATACATTTCAGCATGTCACTATAATTCAGTGTGTCAAAATAAATAATGTTTAGAGATATAATTGTTTTGATGTTAGTAGCTTGACATTGTCTGCAAATGTCTTATTTTGTAAACATATTTTTACTGTTGATGTTTTTAATAATGCTTGAAAGATCTCAATTTCATTTTTAGGAAATAACCAATAAGATGTGGGTAGATATTTTCGCATTACTACGACATTTTATGAATTATTCTTTTTTTGCGTTTCGGGTATTATTCAACACGCACCCAACAGCTAGTCTTCACATTCTGAAGACTAAAATTATTGCTGAAATCCAGACTGAAAACGTAATTAATTAAAAACTGGAACTGAACCCATAACCTATTTCCTAGCAGTTAAATTTCTAACCAACTGAGCCACGAAGGCCAATTTTAGTCTTATATGTTATTTTCTGAGAAGATTGTCTTTTTGTTTACCAATAAAGACGATTAAATATCTACGTTTTTGGAAAAAAATGCATAATATTGACGGGGGTAATTTTTCGTTCGTAATAAAACTTTTTTATACGCATAATCAATAGTTCAAATAACAGCATACGTAAAAAAATGTAAAATGAAAAGACATACGAAAAAACGAAAACATATGATCTCATATTTATAAAAACCACATAAACCAGCATTTAAGTCTGACTGTTACATTAATTTACTGTTATATTCTTAGAATTTCATGTCGAGAAATTTACAGTGATACTATTTAGACTTGAAATAGTGTCAAACACGTTATTACTGAAAGTGTAAAATATAGAACAGTTTACTTACGTAATAATATTATATATTATGGGTCTTGTAATACAGAGAGTTATAATAGGCGGTTCTTAACGTTGTGAAAACATAATAAACTGTTAAAAATCCCAATATGCTTATCTCTCAAAGTGCTTATCTCTAATGATCTAAATGAAAACAAAAGGTGTAATTATAGCCCACGCCCCGTAAGGAAGTGTTCTGGGGAATATAATGACTTATTGCTACAACTTTTCATTTTCAACCCTTCTCAATTTCCAGTGAAACAAAAAAATCTCCCAGTCATTCTCGCTAATATTGTTTGGAAAGTAAAATATGACTAAGCGTTTCTCGAACGAGAATTCTCATTGTGTAGCAATGTGTTTCGCGTATTTTAAAACGCTTTAGTAAAGGTATATCTGCTATAAAATCATAAATAAGTTATCTTGATTCAACCTTGGCCTCATGATGAGGATCTCTCCACTAACGGTCTGCCTCTATGTAGGGTGGTCTAGGACTTATTGAAGAGATTTGGTAGAAAACCGACAAAGGTACTTCCAACGGGACACCGACTACCATATACAACCTGGAAATCCCTGAACAGACTAAGGATGGGTGTAGGAAGGTACATGGTAAACCTGGGGAATGCTAGAGGCTGACCAGGACATGGCATGCGAATGTGGGGAACGCAGAATATATTACACCTGCTGAATCGCCCGTTTATGGAGGGAAGGTGCTATGAGTAGGATCGGCCACCGATCTCTGATTCTTTTATTCTCCAAGCTTCCCATTACAACTAACTTCTCGAGGTCATCAGGGACGATTTTAAAATGTGTCCAAATACTTAATACTTAATAATATTAATGAATTTGACGGTGACTTTGTGAACATCCATGATTACAGTAACAACGGGGAAAATTCTTCGCTCTTAACCACTTATAGTGTTTTAAACTTAGCACTACTAGTTTCAGGAGTAGGTATACTTCTTTCATCGACATTTACATTTTAATGCACCTGTCGATGAACGAGGAATACATCCCACACTAAATAGAAGTGAAACTCAATAAATGGTTTTGAGCAGAGCATTTGTACCATTGTTACTGTCCAAAAACTTTGTTTGTCGACGTGAGCTCTTAATATGATGAAAACTTTCCATGAAACTATTATCAGCTGATCCCAATTTCCTCTCCTTGTTCTTTCCTAATATTTTTTTTGCTCTTTTTTTATTTATGTTAGTGTAATATAGATACGTTGGCAGCAGTCGCCCCTTTAATGTCAGTAAAAACAAAAAAAAAACACCAGAACTATCACTTTAAACTATATCCATTTTATAATACACCTGTGATGTTCGTTTTTTATTTAAATCTTATTAAACTTCCTTTATTTCATTCAATCTTCAGAATAGCAAAAAATACACAAAATGAATACATCTGACATTAAGAAAGGATAAAACACTAAATCTATTGACTGAAACATGATATAATATTAAAACCGCCTAATGCCTAATGCACTATGTGTGAGTAAGGGTAACTATCGCGTGCGTTAAAAAGGGTTTATACGTGATTTAAACTATCGGAGACCCAAAATTTATAATTTTGTATCTCAAGAACAAACCGGACATGAAATGAAAAAAACTTTGTTGGTCATTCACTTTGAATTTATGCACTCTTTAAGCACAAAAGATTATTTTTTCTACGACACATTAAAAAAAAGCTTAATAAGGATTTTTGTAATATTTTGAGGGGAATTCTTGTTGAAAATCAAAATAGTGTGACATAAATCCACTAGAGAAAGATTGAAAATACTTTGTATTTTTTTTGAAACACACTTTTAATATATTTGAGAAAATTTATTTCAAATTGAGGTGTTTATAGAAACACACTTTTAATATATTTGATAAACTTAATTTCAAATTGAGGTGTTTATAGAAACACATTTTTAATATATTTGAGAAAATTTATTTCAAATTTAGGTTTTTGTAGAAACACACTTTTAATATATTTTAGAAAATTTATTTCAAATTGAGGTGTTTATAGAAACACAATTTTAATATATTTGATAAACTTAATTTCGAATTGAGGTGTTTATAGAAACACATTTTTAATATATTTGAGAAAATTTATTTCAAATTTAGGTGTTTGTAGAAACACACTTTTTATATATTATATTTGAGGCGTAATTTCTTCTGTTCTTTACTGATTCGTTCATTATATTTGCGAAATAAAATAAATATTTTTTACAACACTCTTGAATGCGTGTTTAATATGAGTTGGTATTTGCATGGCACGGCAGAGACAGTTCTCGAAGATAAGCTGTGGAGTGACGTCCAGTCCAAACAAGGGGTGCTTTAATTTACTGCCTTGCCCTGATCTACCCTCTGTTGAGGGGCACCGCCCGGACGAAGACCACTGAGAGATATATTGCGGAAGAGTACAAACAAAAGCAAAACATTATTTATATTTCCAGAGACAATTTGTTCGCCATTATCTGGTGTGGTGCATTCGGAAGAACAAACCAGTTTATAAGAAGATAACGAAATGATTTAAACAGTTTTTTTTGTATATTCAGTATCAAAAATTCAACAATAATATTTATTGTTTTGTAAAAGAATAAAATATAACGGCGTACTGTAAAACCAACGCCGTCATGTCTGCAATGTGTATAACTTTTTTCAGAATAATAATGAATTGTAAAAATTAATGCATCTAAAAACTTTCATCGTTAACATCCATATTGTGAACGAAAAAAATAGTTAAACCTAATTATTAATTTAAAGAATTAATAGAATATTCAGATTACAACAAAAAACATAACATATTCAATAATCGTATACATACCTACTTATTGTACTATTACATATACGGGTGTTATTAGTCAATTTATATAACTATGTAATATTTATTTTGTGTAATAAATGAATAAATAATTACAATTATTTTATTTTATTCAAATAAAAAATAGTAAAATAATATATTATTTTGTTTCATAGTTGAAACTACAGCAAGTGTGTTTTAAAATGTGACACAAAGTTAACTCCAAAAATATTAATAATGATTTTCTTCGTGTATTTGGAGTTTTTGGTTAATTAGTCTTACATTAAACTATCATTTTTTTTTTGTAATTGCATCTCGGACAACTAATTCGCACCCAACAACAAGTTGTCACATTCTGGGAGACTTATGATATTCATCTCGGGACCTTAATATATTATAGCAAAAAAATACATTCTTCTTTCGATTACAAAACATTGGACACAAAGCATCCTATTCAGGGTGAATTTCCTAAAAAAATATTATTTCTTAAACATAATTTGAATGACTTTACTTACGTTATGCTTTTAAATAAGATTATATTTGAAAATTTAAAAATAAACCCTGAATAATGCGTTACATTCAACCCCACTTTAAGTACTGTTCACACTCGGAACGTTTCTTCGTGGGGAACAAACAGGTTCCATTTATACACCATTTAGGGAATTGAATTTTCCAATCTTCCGAGTGTAAAGGTACTCCATTAAAGAAAAACTTTTAAGACACCATCGTTCCCAAATACATCTCTGATCCCTACTCAATAACTTATTTTACATTCTACCTTTTCTGGCGAGTACCAGACAAATATGCACGCATACATACATTGCACGCCACCTGTGGACTGGAAATATTTCAGCTTGTGCTAAAGTGGATACAACGTAGGTATGCTTTCTTTCTAATTCCTTTGTAAATTGTAAATACAAGACGCCCCTGATCAACGAGACAGGTCCGGTCGGATGTTCAGAAAAAGGCCCGGGCATAGCGCATATTGAAACCTCTCTTTTTTAATGTCCAGTACTTTGTATGTAAAGATGATAAGTTGTAATTTATCACAGTGACATACGATAAGTTGTAATGTAATTCGTTATCAAATTGTTATCAAATATTGTTTTCATCGTAAAGATCAAACTATCAGTGATGTTTTATATGTAAAGGACATAAACTATGAGAAGCCCTACAGCCCTCATGACAAGACCTCAATAAGTATTATTTATTTATTTATATTTTTGTACATAATATAAAAATAATATATATCATTCCAACCAACCAGAACATAAAGATTACAAAGTAAGACAAAATTGTGAATGTACATCAACAAAAGAATGAAATCAAAAAAGAGAACAGAAAATATATATTACACCAAGATAACAATTAAAACAAAAAAAAAATTGTCCTTACAAGGAGAGGAAATCGGATATAAAGTGAGTTAGACGACGCAACATCCGAACTTAGGCTATTCTATAATCTTGTCTTGATCTTAAAACGTATAAATCAGTACTCAGTATGTTAACCCCAAAATATAAATAATGTTTTTCTTCGTATATTTAAATATTTGGAGTTTTTTGTTAATTAGTCTTACATTAATATATCAAAAGCCGTCGATATACTCCACGACGGGACGTTGCATTGGATGATATGAAAAGTCGCCGATATATGTAATCCACGACGGGACGTTGAATTCGATAATATGAAAAGCCGCCGATATAATCTACGACGGGACGTTGAATTGATAATGATCCTTGTTTATTATTCCTTTTTAAACTTTGATCTCGTGTTAAACTCTACACAGTCGTGAATACAGGAGACCCCTTCGAACTTTGCACCTCGCTAAATTTCGCGAAAGAAATCGAAGTCTGCGTGCACGATTGTGAAATACGAAATAAGAAGGCTGAAGAGGACGTACATAGAATGGGTTAGGTGAAGGGAAAGAAGTAAATATGAGTAGAGAAAGAGAGGGAGGGGGAGGTAAGATTAGAGCTTGCACTTTAGCCTTCTTACTCACCCGTATCAAATTATTGTACCTACATTCGTTACCACACCTGAATATTAAGAAAGAAAACGTGCCGAGGGGGAAAATAAGAGGACAAAAATAAAACAAAATCAACTTTCATTTTTATCTTATAAGTGTTTGAAAAAAAACAAGAATTCCCAACTGACTATGTTTATTTTTCTTCAATACTATATTATGTGTTGAGAAAAAACAAGTTGTAAAAAATAACGATTGGGAAAATTTATAAAAATGCTTATTTATAATATATAAATTTTATCATAAGTTTTTTGAGTAATAAACACAGTTTAACACAATATACAAATGGATATCTGAGTTTGAAGGTTTTGAACAGTGATTAAATAAATACCTATTTTATTCGCCCAACCATCAAATATTATTTAATTTATTTAATGTTTGTTTAATTAATTAGGTGTATGTTTTCACTCCTCACTACCTCAAGGGGATATAGTGGGAAGTTATAAATTCGCAATTTTTAAGATTTTTTTAATGAAGATTAGCAACTCGTATAATTCTGAGATTGTATTCTAGAAGTTTCATCACAATGTATCTGTGTGTGTGCTGTGTACAATGAATGTCCTATGTGCTATGTACAGCTTGTTTATTTTTTTCTTTATTATCGATTATAGACTAAAATACTCATTATATTATTTCAAATTTTTGTATATTTGAACATCTAATACTCGTTTAGAACCCATTAGACTTTGTAGGATATCTGATATTTGCTTCTCTATTTATTAACTGTCAAATATTTCAAAGTGACCACAGGCTCGAGGATTTTGAAAAAGCACATCACCCTCATAAAATGATATTGAAGAATTATTAACTTTTCATAGTTAAATATTTAAATCAAAAATAATTAAAAAATAATTTCGTGAAAATGATAAAAAATTTCCATACAAATTTGAATACTTAGTAGAGTGACTTGGTAGTGAGGATTCTAGCGTTGGCCACAACCCACTCGTTTTAAATTCATTTGATTTATTATTTATAATTTAAGACTAATCAAAGTCACAAAAAAGCGAATTGATTTCAAACTTTTTTCTCGCATTTTGTTCAGTGGGTATATTCACGAATCATGTTCGACTGTTCTTCCCCCACCACCACCCGTTCTGCTTATGGGGACTAATAACGGCCCCTTGCAAAACTCTGAAAGAACACATAAAGAACATACGAAGAGTCCGGAGAACTCTAAAACCTTGCAGACACTGCACTTAATGTGCCAAAGAGAGCTAATCATGTTGAAACAACTGGCTCACTGCTCAGTGATAGTGAAGATAATAGTGCACCGAATTTAAGACAGAAAGTCTTGAAAGCCCTAAAGTTGCTCTTCGTGGCTACAAGGTCCGCATGTCCAATGGTCCAAAGAAATTCCCTCGGACATCGTCGTAGAGTTCTCGTCGGAATGTTGACACGGAGAAGTTAGTGCATTCCCATAGGATATGCTCAGAAGTCTGTTCAGGGTTATCACAAAGCTGACATGAGGACGAATCGGATAAGTGAAAACGAAAGAGATAACTTTTGAAACTGCCGTGTCCAGTAAGGAATTGCGTGGTCCAATAATCGGGAACAATCCACGAGGAAAAAATTCGAGTCCTCACATCAGGAAGAAATAAAAATGTCAGTCTGCCCACGGAAGAAAAGAACCAGCGACGTTGCCAAGCATCTAAAAGAGAACTCCGGGCCAAGTTCTCAATCTCTCCACGAACTGTGGGTAAATTTACAGGTGGGAGAGAAACACCACCCAAAATTGAGCTTCGACCTCTATACAGGTTGTGAATTGAAGCTCGTCGCTGTGTTTCCAGATCAAGGGGAGCCATACCTGTGAGAATAGAAAGTGTGTCAGTAGCGCAGGTTCTGTAAGCCTTTGCTAAAGCTATTAGAGCGAAGCGCTGTCCAGAAACCAGCAGACGTCTAATGTATTGGGTTCACAACGATGAGCCCAACAAGGAGCGGCATAACACATAATACTCAGAAAGGTAGCGTTGTAAAACAGTCTTGCTACTGGAAATTTAAGGCCCCAACTAGCTCGAGCAAGACGTGAAATCTTTTGGAAGGCTATTTTTGCACTATCGGATACAGCACGAACATGGTATTGGAAAGTTAGGCCTCTATCTAGTGTAACACCCAAAACTTTGACCCTATCCTTAAATATTACACGCGTATTGATAAATTTGATGGAGGGAGGACTTTTCATTATGCCTTTTAACACTAACCCATACGTCTTCTTAGGTGCGAAATTGAGTCTATGACTTATACCCCAATCTGCAACAGAAGAAAGTAACTGAGTAGCTGCGCGCTCAATAAGTGCTCGGGTGTTACCTTGAATAAGGATTGTAGCATCATCGGCATATGCCAAAATACTGCAGCCCGTAGGCGTTGAAAGTGATAGAAGTTCGTCGAACAAGATGTTCCATAACAGTGGACCCAGAACAGAACCCTGAGGGCACCCGATGCTAATTGGTCGCCAGTGCAAATCTTGTCCCCCGGGCATGGCCACATGTCTATTAGTAAAATAGCTCTTCACTAATTTATATATGTTGCTAGGAACCTTACGGTCTCGAAGTTTTTTTAAAATTAGAGGCCACCAGGCATTGTCGAATGCTCCCGCAATATCAAGAGATATAGAGATAACATATTTACTATCAGAGCTTCTAACAATATCAGATATAGCCAAGATAGCATCAACCGTTGATTTCCCAGCGCGAAAACCGAACTGACGATCGGACAGTGGGTGGGTACTGGAAAGATGATCTTCTAAGCGTCGACATATAAGCTTTTCTAAGACCTTACCCAAAATAGGTAGTAAAGTAATCGGTCTATATGATTTTGGGTCAGAAGGATCCAGGTCACTACGCTTGGGAATAACAGTCATTAAACCTGTTTTCCAACAATCCGGAAAGTAGCCTTCTCGCAAGCAATTGTTGTACAATAAGATAATCTCGTTCGATGACTGTGACAAGTTCGTATCATGTTCGACTGTGACAAGTTCGTTTTATGTCGTGATTTCAATTTTAATGGAACCTTGTACTAAGTAAGAGTGTTTAAACAACTTGTACAAATACTAACCCTTTGTCAAAATATAATTACGAACCCCCGAAACTGAATTTCCTTCCATAATTCCCGCATCTCGACGTAAAATAAAATAGTCACTAAAAGTCTAGAGCGAAGTATTATTTAGCAGATTTATAATCAACATAAAAATATGAGAACCAACGCCACTTCTAGGTCGGGTCGGCCGAGGTAAAGGTAACTGCTGGATTGTTCGGAAGGTCATTTCTTGTTTTCTCAACAGAGGACTAAAGCTGTGTTTTCATTATAATTATAATAGGTATATTGTCGGCTGATAAAGCAAGGTTTCGTTTGTGAAAAAGTATTTTTTGACAAATTAATATTTCAATAAAGAAAAACTTGAAATATAATACGAGAACCGGGAACCTAGGTACCTACGTCCTTCAGGGCTTACGTCATACTCGGCTGATTTACGAGATCACTTAAGGCACTTGCGCAACGTTCACCAATTATGCTTCTTATTGAGTTCCCTTATCTATCCAGTTTTCTAAAGATCTTTATATTATGTTCCTTATCAATGAGTGTTTGAAACTTTTTTCTGACGCTATCTATTTAAAAATTGGTTCGTAAGCAATGAGAGTGTAGCGGCGCTCCTGTCAGCGAGCTGCAATGTGTATTTATATAATACTCGATGATTCTCAAAGATTCACGACAATTGACGAAGATCGACGAACCTTAGCTCATTGCCGTCGATCGTACAATTATTCTCATAATTCATGCGTTAATCGTTTTAACAGAATAGAGTCGCGTAAAATGTCAATTATTAGTTCCGACCCACGACATCGCAAATAGTTTAACATATTATTATTATTGTATCTTTCTTTAATTCCAATATACCAGTATTGATCATGTAAGTAGTTCTTTTATTTGAAACCCTTCATCACCATAAATTTAATTATATATGTATAATCAAATATTTAATTAACTGACATAGGCAATATCATAACTGAAGGTAGATGTTTTAAATTAAATAAGATCCTTTTGAACACGCAAATTTGTAATATTATTATAAACCTTCTGATATAATTAATAGATAAAACATATACCCCCAAAAAAAACAACCGTCCTTGTATATGAGGTGATAATGCTGTCGCATAGATTGTCTCCTTTAAACCGTACCAGAATTATTAGTTCATTATTAAGCTTGCTTACATGTAAATGGAATATTTTATTCGTATACATTGGATTTTTATCCATGCTGAGCAAAAAGTATGTTTGATTCTGCGCAGTTGCTTATCGATAGCCGACTTTGCAGTTGATCTATTTCCACAATTGTTTTTTTTTCCTTCTTATCTTTTGTTTTGTTATTCTATTGAAGCTCAATCAAATGACACATTTGTTTCTTTATGTGCTATTTTATACTGTTTGTACGGTGCCCAATTTTGTGTCTATCTTTGTTTCTTAATTATTTTTATCTGTTTGTAATTGTTTTTAGTATTGTGGAGTGTCCCGCGCCAACTCAGCTGAGCACCTACTCCGGGGAGTAGGGGATCTCAGCCGGATATTTAAGACCGCGCATCCAACCATTTCTTGTTCAGTCTATCCAAGGCCAGTAGAAGGCGGTCGCTCTGTCCGTCCTACCTTCGAGTCAAAGTCATCTCGCGTTTTATCGATCTTTTTATATGATTAATAATTTAACAGTACATAATTGAAATATCACCTTTATATTGTAAACTAGACTCAGCATATCGAATAAATACGTAAGTCCTTTATATGTAACACATATCACTAGAATTGAAAGAGTACAACATAAATTCATTAACTACCTAAATCATAAATTTCATTTAAATTTTACTGACTATAGGGAACCATCAAAATATCACAGACTCGACACTCTCGAATCTAGAAGAGTCTTGCACGACCAATCGCTGCTGCATAAAATTCTGAACGGTGCCATCGACTCACCTGAGCTTGTTAACTTAGAGGGTATCCATGTTCCAGGTAGAATGGTTCGCCGATCTGAACTTTTACATGTTCCGGTATGTAGAACAAATATCAGAAAGAATGCTACAATTCCACGCGTATGTGATTCTCATAACACGTTGTTCTCAGCCGGGGTGGACATCTTCAATGTGAAATATGATAAGTTTCGTCGCGAGATATTGAAGGTGATACGCTCCTAATTTTCCTCCCTCGTACCCTCCTATCCATCCCAAACAAATTGTATATGTGCATGTGTGTGTGTGTATGTGTGTGTGCGTGTAACATGAGTTGTTTACAGTATTTTCTTTTTATTGATGGAAAGCTTGTTATTGGCTCTGAAGTCTATGTTAAAATTTGTATTATAAAAAATGTAAATGAGCTGTTGGCTTCCCAAATAAATAAAATAAAATAAAATAAAATAAAATAAAATAAAATAAAATAAAACTATTTTAATACCTGTCCATAATATTATCTTACCTATATTCTTCTGATAATTTGTATATGTTTATGGTGTGGCGTGGGTACCTCGCTCTGATGGGTTAATGTTCTTTAATTAGCTTACAACTAATTACCGAACTACGCACAGCAAGATCGGGTACACACTCGACATCATTTCGCGTTGGATTTTGGGGAACAGGCTACAGGTCCCGACCTAGCGCCTACATAGACCGGAGCAGCCTCTCTGTACCCGGACCTGTTGGGGTAACCTCCGACAGGTTTGCAAAATCATACAAATTGATATACAATACCCAATACCAACCCAGCGCGAAAGTATTGTAGCACATAAATAACTAATGCCGTTTATTGTATAAATAAATAAATTAATATTTTTCGTTGATGCCCCATCAAATATAGAAAGTCGAAAGCAATATTTTCGGAATATTTAGTTTTATTATCTTTGAAAAGGAACGAAACATTACTCAGTGTGTCGTGTATGGAGAAAATGTATTGACAGAACGCCAAGACTGATGCTTCACGTTCTCGAAGGCCGGTGGAAGCTGATGAAGGCAAAATAAAGGTATCGATTTCAGCGATCCGCCGAACAAGTCATGACATTGCTGAGAGATTAAATTAATCGAATTGGACCCTTCGTTAGTGACGCCTTCGTTTGATTCTTGTCGTTCATTTTCACAACAACAAAAAAAAACGAAATGACGATCCGCACAACCTATAATAGGTACAACATAATTTTGGCTGATAATTAAATTGACTCTGGCGATGGTCGTGTTACTTGCAAAAGCACACCGGGCCTGTGCCCCAGGGTGACTCCATTGTGGGTAGGTACCTACCTTCCATTCAATGTTTACCTAGTCTTATTTCTTGCTTACCCTAAAAGCCACAGTTACATTATACATCATTCCAAGAGTTATGAATTATGACCGGTAGTAAATTTGAAGGGAAAATTAACAGAGTCGCAGTGGCGCCAGTTTTGTTACGATAGTTAAAGGTGTGGTACGTTCGAAATGTTCGTCAAATAATTGCCTTTGGGCTGGTGTAGTGGAAACATCCGTAAGACTCCTTATGCATTTTATTGAATACTATATTTTTGAATTGCCATTTCTGTAATCTAATTGAGAGTTTGTAACATTACTTTTATCGTATTTTACTTATGTTTTTTTATTTATTTTATCTAATTGTATAAATTTATTCAAATAATAAAACAATTCACAAATATACATGTTTATATGATACAAACTATTTTTTTTAAGTTGTAATTAAGACATAAAGAACAATAGATTCATATTATAGATAGACCTCCTCTTGCAAACAACTTTGACTGTCACTTGTATACTGAACTATTAAATCTTGAATTAATACTATTTTAAAATCGCAATAAAAGTTTATTGTTGAAAACAAGTTTATTGACAATCAAATCTCCCACCATCCAAGAAAATTACTCTCTGGAATAGAGAGATATTTCACAAAATATAATATAAAGGACCTACTCGTGGAGAATATCTGTAGGTAAATATATTATAATCTATTTTTCGAAATGTCATTTTTTTCGATTTTTTTTCTTTTGTCGTATTTCTCGTGACTTTTTCATATATTCAACGATGTCCCCTGTAATCATTTTGGCAAATTGTAGAACAAAGAATTTGTAGAATGTTCGCGTAGCATTGTTATATTTTCGTTTTTCGGGTCAACAGACACGTTCTGAGACAAGTGCCATCCAAAATGTAGATTCCCTTTGACAGTTTTATTTCTTATTGTCATTATATATTAAAAATGGTGATTTTGTTTCTACAGAAGACGTGCTTTGAAAGACTAAATGTGTAGTTAAATTATTGGTAACATTTACAAAAGAAAATATTACATTTATGAGGAAACGTTATAGTCAATAACATAGTTATCAATTTTAAAAAGTTATTTTATTGGGCCTTAATATTTGATTGGTTTTTATTTTAATAAAAATTTTGTTAGTAAGAAACAAGTACTGTTTTACAGAAACTTACAATATTATTTATTTCTTGTGGATATACTATAAATACAAAATAAAAAATACTAATTGATGCGTTTCGTGCAAGGCACATCGTCAGAATAATACTCTATACGAGACTGCGACTAGTAGTACTTATATCTGAATTATTGATACGATTATACAGATACATAACATCAAGACATATCCCACAATGTGGGGTAACCAGCGACAGGTATGCGTTACCTCATGAAAGGAGGGACGACACGTGCGTGTATGCCCACAAACTGGTCTCGTTTCACCTAAAAAAGCACAATATTCAGAGTGGGTGGTGAATCTCATTACTGTACTTTGAAAGATGTTATTATTTTAGCTGTTGTATTTTCGATTACCCGGTTCTTACGGGATAATAGAGTGGAAGCACTGTTCTAAGCCGGTGCCTCGCAGCGAAAAGCCCTCCTGTTTTTATTTTTATAACGGTTCTGTCTTAGTAAGAAACTATTACTTTTAACTGTGATTAACTATTGAAGAAATGTTATTATTTTAAATGTTTTTACATTGATTTTGTTGTTATTTCAATAACTGTTCTGATTCATGTTTCTAAATCATTGATACTATTTTACAGGTAGAACGCTATTGTTTGTCATTTCATAATTCTTAACCAATCTATTTTTCTTTTGATAAGTATTCTGTCGATAACGGTTACGATTCTCAATGAAAGCGAATCGCTAGAGCTAGTTGAAATATGAATTGAAATAAAATACATTTATATTATATATCAATAAATTATATTAACTATCAATATCTCAACGACAAAAGCCGTAACTTAAATGTGCAAACGTAATCGTATAATTATTATTTTAGAGATTATATCGCGTTTATAATCAATTATCAACTAAACAAAAAAAAAACATTAAAACAAAATCAAAAATATTAGTTTGTTAAAAATTAAAACATATTCGGCACGAATGTCCTTTAAAAAACATCTTTTAAATAACAAGGAGCTGATTTAGTAAATAACAATAAGATCAAAAAGACCCAAACCTGATTAAATTGGAACAAAGAAACGGACAAGAAAAGACGGCTTGTTTTTCCTAAATTGGAAAACTTGTTCAAAACCCCAAAGCGAAAATTCCATAAGGGATTAGATACTTTTATATTTTTTTTCCAAAATACTTACATTATTATATTTCTTTTGAATTTGAAAGTTATACATGAATCATGAAATAAAGGTAAAAATGAATTTTAATAATGAATAGGTATGTCTTCGTAACAAGAACATTATAATATGTACAGTTACATCCATAAGTTCAATAGACTAAGCATAAATACTTATACCTACTATGGATGAACGAGATGCGTCGAAAGCGGCACATTAGCCGTTTTGCCACGGACACATCTAATGATTTCGTCAGATATTTTTATGAATCTATCATATTTTATATATTTTTTACTCTCCACACTATGGAATAGTGGAAAGTCATGATTTCACAATTTTTAAGCACTTTTTTTTTACATCAATTTCGCAATGGGTATCATGTAGAGAGTGCACACTGTGAGTTTCGTCGTGATGTGTTTGTATGTATGGCGTACGGCGTTCGCCGTACGCCGCGTACGGATTATCCTTTATGTGTCCTCTCTACAGCCCAAACTATACATAATTCCGATCGACTTCATATTAACATCATAATGTGTCAAGTGCAAAGACCTAGAGCTGATTAGTTTTCCATAGATATCCGTTAATTTCTTCTCTATGATTTCATCTGTCCAAATTTTCAAAATGCTCTCACGGTCTGGAAAATCGATTATATGCTGTTTGAAATTTTGAATCAACAAAAATACACTCATTAAAAATGCATTCAAGGATTGTCAAAATTTAAAGAAAAACATCTATGGTTTGCCATATCTATGTGAAATAGAGAAGTAAAATAGCTAATGTAAGGGAAAATTGAGTGATCCACTTCATATTGATATTGTATGTGTCTCTATAGACAAGTGTATTTTTTACTCTCCACTTCTATCTTCCTCAAGGGGTAGGCAGTGAGAACCGAACACCGCATTCTTCTATCTTGACACATACATCGCCTCATCAACATATATTCACTGTCTCATACCTGCTCATCTTACTAAGGAATGCAATTTTACTTGAAATTTCTCGACAGGTATCATGTAGAAAATACGTCATAAGGAGACATTGAAATCAATTAGTATTTTTTAGTATCCCTAACGAAACTGCCATTTACTGGTATCGCTCTTCGGAGAGCATAGTAAAAATTGTGAAATTTAATATTTCAACAAATTTACAATAAATGGCAATAGCATTTCCAAGTCATATTCTAAAAATTAATAGTAAAAGAAATATAAGAAATATGGACCTGATAAATTGGAGAAGACTGGCGGTCGATATTGAGGGATGGAGACGATTTCTGGAGGAGGCCAAGGTCCGTAGCGACTGTAGCGCCAGCGATGATGATAGTGGAGAAAACAAGATCAACATTTGGTGTTGAACAAATTGAGGATAAACGGTTTGCTGCACGTCTTCGTGAAAGGAAAAATTGACGGTCGCGGTGTCGGTAGAAGGTAGATGCCTTGGTTAAGAAACATCAAAGAATGGTCCGGAGCTCATCGAGTGGAGAAGCTGTACCAGTTAGCTCAAGACATAGGTGCTTATGCCAGAGTAATAGCCGATGTCGGGGGGGGGGGGAACTAATCTGATTCCTTTGTCAATGTCTCGAAAGATTTAAACACGGTCTAAGAGTGCCATTAACGTTGGGTTTATTGTTGATTAAAATACTTTGTAACTAAGTAGCGATAAGGAAACATGGCCACTCATTACTTAGGCTGTGCGCGTATTTCGTAGTCCTTTCAAAACTATCTTTGCGCTTTAATTACCAGAGACTCTTCTCTCTCCGTCCCGAGGTATATATTCCTTCTCCTCTCCGGTAATAGAAATAAAATAGATAGTTGTATGTTTACCGCAAAAGTTTCGCTTCAGACTTTGAGTAAATATGGGTCAGACCCCTATTCTTTTGTTTCCGTTAACGAACATTGTGTAACATTTCAGAGGTATATAAGAAGGTGAAAAAAAAACTCATAAAAGTTTGTAACAACTAAACTTTTAGCTATAACTGCTTCCGTGAAAAAAACGGTGAACATTTTGTTTACTTATGTTTATACGTATCAACCCTCAAATATTTCTTAGAATAAAAACAACAATAATTAGTCTTTTACACATAATTGAAAAGTTATATTTGATAGGTGAGAAAACCAAAATAAGTGACCTTGTCGCCCAAACCACAGACTCCAGATGGATTAAGAAAGTGCTGGAATGGCGACCTAGACCGGGCATAAGAAGTGTTGGAAGGACATCAAACAAGGTGGTCTGATGATATTAGACAAGTGGCTGGAGGAGGATGAATGCTGTCCGATAGGGAGATGTGGAACTCTCAGAGTGAGGCATATATCCATTACTGGACGAAGGAGAGCTAATGAAAAAGAATAAGATAGGAGATTTCTCTACTCATGAGATATTTTTCGCTATGTCTGAAAAAAGCAGCTCATCTAACGATTACTCGTGCGAAGTGTGTCCGAAATAAATTCTAATTTGGATATCTGGTTGGCAGGATGAGAACTATTTATAAGTATTTTCTTGGAGATTCTAAGGTCGTTGTTTACTTAATCAATGAGCACATTATTCGATGATCGAAAACAACACTAAATAATCTCTAAAAGAAAATTGTTTTTTATCCATCAAACTGTCTAAATGATGACTCAGAAGTTAGGTATAAACAGATATTCAAATATTCAACAGATGAAAAAATCATAAGAGAAAACTTTTTTTTTGCTTCCAAAAAGGAATATTTTATTAAATCAAGTCAGTTAAGTGTTTGGTTAGGTTTTAGATATATTTACGATTGAGGTAGGTATCGTGCGTTGTATCTAGTTTACCTCTGACTGGGGTAGAAAGGCGGGGTTAAATTATTAATTGGTGGTTTTAGGATCCTCTAGTTAGGTTTAAACACCAAAGAGCAAACATTCAGAGGATTTTCGCAACATCCAAACAAGTAAAACTTAAATCCACAAGCCGCTACTTTTGGTTGAGTTTGAATAAAATATTATTGCCTCGCGAACATTACCATTTATAGGATACAACATATAAATATCATTATCTTTCAGCAGTTTTCTACAGAGCACATTTCTACTACATTATTTACATATTTAAATTTCAATACTGAATTCTTTAGTTTTTTTTACGTCATACATACGTCATGTTACATTTCAAAGATAAAATGATCGAATAAATCCTTTTTACTCCATAAAATGAATAAAACATTCTTTTTTTTCTGTGACTTCTTGATTGAAGTCCAATTATAATGCTACGACCACCTCCACCCGCTCTACATGTGGGGACCCTTCTCAGAACGCTAGTAAGAAAAACAAAGAATGCCATGGCACGAAGAGTAGCTCCTTAAGACTCGTGGTCTCTGCACAGTAGTGCAAAAAATGACAATCAACGTCGGTGAAAATAATATTCACAGACATAGATTGTCGTGAGATTACTCGTGCATTTACACGTTAACAAATTAATTAACAAATAAATAAATTAAATTAAAAACATATGTTTCATATAAATGAAATATTTATGAAGGAAAAGTTCTTTTTATTGTGTTTCTTTTGTGGTCATTGATGGAAATTGAATATTATTTTTTTTTACTCCTCACTAACCCAAGGGGATATAGTGGGGAGTTATGATTTCGAAATTTTTAGGGGTATTTTTTTATTGCAACTAGTATCATGCTGAGATTGTATTCTGAAAGTTTCATCACAATGTATCTGTGTGTGTGTGCTATGTGCTAAGTATGGCGTGTTCATTTTACTTTATCGATTATAGTCTAAAGTACTCATTCGATTCTTATCAAATTTTGAAATATGTATATCTAATATTCGCTTAGATTCCATTAGGTTTTGAAGGATATCTGAATAGTGCTTCTCAATTTTTTTAACTGTCAAATATTTCAAAGTAACCCCAAGCTCAGAAAATTTAAAATTTGAAATTTTTATTTTCAAATTGATAAAAAGGCACATCACTATTATAAAATGGCATTATTGAATTATCAAGTTTTCATAATAAAATATTTAAATAAAAAAACAATTTATCAAACTCATTTCATGAAAATGCTGAATATTTTCCATACAAAATTTGAATAATTTATAGAATGATTTGTTAGTGAGGAGTTTAGCGTTGGCCACAACCCACTCGTTTGTTTTGTTTTTATAGTCCTACTATGTAAATTTGTTCTTTTTCAATTTGTTTATTATTTTTTGTTTATGCTAGATGGAAAAAAATTATCCTTTTTTACATTTAAATGAATTTTTAAAAAATATTTATTTATACAAATTTTTAAATCCAATAACCACTATTGTACTAATACATACTTGATTGTGTGACCTACATTTTATGCAACGGTTTGCTTCTCTGGAATGTTGAATAGTCCGCCTCCTGGACTACTCAGCATAGTCAATTACATATTTAAATAGTCAATTAAATAAAGTGCCACTTAAGGATGCCACCGAGCGACACGCGGTGTTTGGCGACCTATGAACTATTATGAAGGGGACACCACATGGAAAATATTTCAATGAAAAATGTTTCCGTGTCAACAACTATTATTACAACAGATACTGTAGCAAATGTAGCATCACATTTACCTGACTTTTGTGGTAAGTTGTTTGACTGAAGCATCTTAATTTATCAAAGCAACTTTATGGTTTTGCTAATGTCATATCGGTGGTTATTGATAAATACCTACTTGATTAAAAATAACAAAGGTGCAATAGGTCAGGGGTCGGCAAAGTGCGGCTCCAGAGCCGCATGCGGCTCTTTGGCTCCTTGAGTGCGGCTCTGGCACAAATATCCACCGACACGAACACGGGTTTCAGGAGTTTAAAACAGTAGAGCGACCTTAGCATTCGTCAAAAATCCTCTTAATGCTACGATAACTGAGTTGAAATTTTCTTCTTTTGGCATTGACATTGTTAACTTTGAAATACAATTACAGGATTTAAAAAACAAGGAAATATGGTGCTCTAAATTTCAACGTCTTTGTATTGATTTGGAAATATTGTAGAAGAACAAATGTGATCTTAGTTCACAACACAAGTGGTCTGCTTTGAAAGACCTGGAGAAGGAAGGCATGATCATTTTCAACGTCTGTAATAGTATTCCTGACTCTTACGATCAGCTGAAAAAATTTGGGTTTGCTGTTCTTCCCCTTTTTGGTTCTACATATTCATGCGAACAATCTTTTTCAAGCATGAACTTTATCAAGAGTAAACTGAGAAGTCGTCTTATAGATGAGAACCTGGAATTATGCCTAAAATTAAAAACAACAACATACAAATCTGACTTACTGAAACTTTCCAAGGAGATACAAGGACTTCGCATTAAGTGTTTGTCATTCATTGTCATGGTTAAGTGTGAAATCAAGATTTGGCTCTCAGAATTTTTTTGAATCGTTGTAATGTACATATTTGGCTCTTTGGCCAATAAGTTTGCCGACCACTGCACTAGGTTATTAATGACGATTAAAATATCGTTGGTTACTGTTAAATACGATTACGATTATATTTATTTATTATTTATTTATATTTATACAATTTTATTTATTTATTTACCTTTTATCACACCATATTTATAATGACAACAATAAGTAGATTACTGCTGCCCAAATAGGAAATCCTGTTCTAAGGCTAGCAGTTAACAATTTTTATTGACAATTATATGAACCAAGTGATTGTTCCCGTTCCACACTAAATACATACACAATCTCAACTTTCTGCACTCACAATCATTACCTCAACAAACATAATATAAGCTCACACAAAACAGATCAACCAGGTCCCAATGTCCGTCATAATACCTGTCATAAATCCAATCTCTTTTAATTTCAGAACCATAGAAAGAGACTAGTTAACTATGTTGGTGTAGTTAATATGAATCACATGGTTCCCAGATCAAATCAAATATCTTTATGTGTTACTCAAAGAGCATCGCAAACACAATACGGCATTAGTTACAACTGTTGTTAATAATTTTAATTTTGAATTATTTGACAAGTTATGTATTTGTGTTAGTTCTGTCCTCCCATAATTTATGATGTATTTTTTGAAATATCGTTAGTTACTAACAATAACTTTTTAGTCTTTCTTAAAACATTGTGATGATGTAGACACAGCAACCGAAGAATTCTATACTTCGATAAATAGTATAATTAAATCTCATGTCCCTACAAAATTATTAAAAAACGATAATTTTCCAGTTTGGTTTTCACCTCCACTGAAGAAAATTTACAAAGAAAAACGTAAAGTGCATAAAAGATGGAAAATATACAATAACCCAATAGACTATGCCGAATTCACACTGCTTCGATCCCGTCTAAAGAGGGTTCAAAAAGATTGCTATGATCAATACATTACCGCTGTTCAAAATGACATACATAATAACCACAAAAAACTATGGACATATAAAAATAGCAAAAGTCAAAACAAACAAATACCTCAAACAATGTTTTTGGACGGCAGATCCGGTAGCGGCGGAACAAAAGTCAGTCAAATGTTCTCCGAATATTTTAATTCTGTATTCGAAACAACACCTTATCATAATACCGCAACAATCAATCTCGGTGATAACATCACGTCATACAACGACTTTGAAGGAATAGGGCATTTAACAACTAACGAAACAGAAGTCTGCAATTACCTTAAAAAATTGACACAAAGAAAGGTTGTGGTAATGATGGAATACCACCATCTTTCATCCAAAAATGTGCGCAATACCTTGCAAGTCCAATAACCACGATATTTAATAGGTCTTTCTCGGAAAACACGTTTCCTCAAAAATTAAAAGAAGCATTAATTATCCCTATTCATAAATCCGGACCAAAAAATAATATAAAAAATTATCGCCCAATATTAATTTTATCTACAATAAGTAAAATTTTTGAACGCATAGTGTATGATCGGATTTATCCTATTATAGTAAAAAAAATCCCAAGCCAACAACATGGTTTTTTAAAACATCGATCTGTATTATCTAATCTACTTATCTACAATGAATTTATTTCTCGTAATATGGATGATAAAAACCAAGTGGATGCGATATATACAGATTACTCTAAAGCCTTTGATAAAGTAAATCACTTAACACTAATTAAAAAGCTTGAGGAAGTTGGAATCCATGGTGACCTACTCAGATGGTTTAAATCGTATATTACCAATAGATTACAATCTGTAGTAATTGAAGGCTTTAAATCAAACTTCACATTAGCCCCCTCAGGAGTTCCGCAGGGCTCTATATTGGGACCGTTACTATTTAATGCTTACATTTATGATATTTACAAATGTTTCAAACATTCCCAATTTATAGCCTACGCGGATGACATGAAAATTTATAAATCCATACGTTCACTTACCGAATGTCACGAACTTCAAGACGACCTAAATAGACTCCTTGCATATTGTCTTGTAAATAGATTGCAATTGAACACCTCAAAATGTTTTAAAATTACATTTACACGAAATAGACAGAAAATCTACTATAACTACACAATCGATGATAACATACTTACAACTGTTGACAAAATTAAAGATTTAGGAGTTATCTTCGATTCGAAGCTCACATTTAACGCACATATAGACGCAATAATTGACAAAGCTTTTAAAATGCTCGGATTCATAGCACGCTTATCGAAACCTTTTTACAATACTCAAACTCTTCTTGTTTTGTATACAACCTACATAAGACCGATTCTGGAACATTGCACCCCGATCTGGTCTCCTTTTTATAACATACATATAAATAGAATAGAAAGAGTACAAAAAAAGTACCTTAAAACCGTCAACTACAAATCACACCTTCATTTTACTAACTACACAGAATCCAGGAAATTTCACGGCCTTGAATCACTCGAGAACCGAAGAACTCATAACGACCTATCACTTCTTCACAAAATAGTTAATAATTTTTTTGATGCTCCCCAAATAATAAGTAATATACTGTTTCATGTGCCAGGTAGAACAAGCAGACACTCAAATCTATTTCATATTCCACACTGTAGCACTAATCACAGAATGAATTCATGCTTTCCACGCATTTGTAAGCAGTATAACACAAGTTTTTACGACATTGATGTACTCAACAGCACATATCCGCAATATCGCAGGAGTATATCCGCAAAAACGCAGTGATACGAGACATGGAATACCAATCCTCTTTATTCCCTCCCCACTCCCCGCAATTCCTAAATATCCCCATTATCTATATCCCTAATTTTGAATTACTTATCTTGTTTATATTCTTTGTTATTATTATTTTTTTTTTGTTTTAAGCTGTATACTTTAATTTTAATTAAGTTTTTAACTCAATCCACTGTATATGTTTTTTAAGCTAACTTGTCCTTTTTTTATATTACGCATGTTGTTTAATTAAGTTTTTAACTCACTCCACTGTATATGTTTTTTTAAACTAACTTGTCCTTTTTTTATATTACGCATGTTGTTTAATTAAGTTTTTAACTCACTTCACTGTATATGTTTTTTAAGCTAACTTGTCCTTTTTTTATATAACGCATGTTGTTTAATTGAGTTTTTAACTCACTCCACTGTATATGTTTTTTTTTAAGCTAACTTGTCCTTTTTTTATTTTACGCATGTTGTTTGATTAACTTTTTAACTCACTCCACTGTATATGTTTTTTAAGCTAACTTGTCCTTTTTTTATATTACGCATGTTGTTTAATTAAGTTTTTAACTCACTCCACTATATATGTTTTTTAAGCTAACTTGTCCTTTTTTTATATTACGCATGTTGTTTAATTAAGTTTTTAACTCACTCCACTGTATATGTTTTTTAGGCTAACCTGTCCTTTTTTTATATTACGCATGTTGTGGGAACTATTTTGGCAAATTACTGATATTTGTTACTGTTTTTGTTTACGGATTATAAATTGCTGTATGTTTCCCCTTAAATTAAATAAATAAATAAATAACGAACTTGTTTGAATTTAATAAAGTATATAAATACACAATAGTAATCAGAATACTTCTAAACAACCTGTGCTAAAAAACAGTAATTACATTTTTTTTTTCAATTTTCATGTTATTGAATTATGTCATGTTTATATGCATAATCTGTTTTTCAGAATTTCAGTCCTTGGACGAGAATATTCAATGACATTTCAAATATAGACACGTCATATGCGAACAAAACGCTTTAGAAAATGGTACATTTAAACGAATTCTTACAATGTCACCAAAGAAGAGTACACACCACAGAATACATTAAATCAGAAAGAGTTCATACAATAATAGGCACACACTGCAGATATATTCTCTCTTTTACTCTAGTGCAATCACGTTATAATTATCTCTCACACCAAGTAGACTATAGAAGAGACGAACATATAGTAAGTTGAAAAATCGAATACAACAACAGAATGCCTCTTTTTACTTACAAGCGAATATGACTTCACTTAAAAATAACTGTCGAAATATCCATATTAAAACATTATTTATCGAATAAAATATATATGCAGCATGAAAGATATACTGGTCATTCCTTCACAGTAATAGTGTCTGTAGAAAACATCAGGTGATGGGTATTAGATGGTAGGTAGTGGACTGTATTTTTAAACTATCTCACCGATGCTTCTATACTCCTGGTTCACTGATTATTTTTTCTGTGCACACATCCACACGCAGTGGTCTTCAAACTTGTACTGGTTAATTTCTTTCTTGACACTTATTGTCACCCAAAATTATTTTGACAAGTGACAATTCTCATACATCGGTGAGGGGACAATAGCATGGAAGGGATTTAAAGGAAATATGCTTCTACAGTGTCATTTTTAGATTATTTATTTATTTATCAAAATGAACAAAACACAGCAATGACAGCAATCAAATACAAAACAACACGATATGGCAATGACACATTCACGTCGAGGGAATTTTTAGATGTTTTCATCATAGAAGATGGCATTTTGTCTACGACAATACGTCTTAACATTACAACATCTAGCGTGCAAAGTGCGGTAAAAATTAAATGAGGTATGCGCCATACTTTTTGTTTACCGAATTTAAAGACTTGAAACGTATCTATTATTTTTATATTTCATTGAGAATATCCATCTCTTTGGTGGTCTTCGTGGTTATTACCGACTCTGGTATACTTCCCGCCTGCTTTATTTTCCGATAGATAAATAAATAGCGATATATTTTTAGTGGTAAATTGATAATCAGATAATTTCTTACGATATTCTTGATTTGCTGATCAATTGATTATTATTTCACAGTATACAAGAGTATTGTTTTTTTTTTTAATTTATTTGGAAACAGCTTTTTATTACAAATTAACAACTTATTTATAGAATAAAATACAAAATAAGCCAATTAGAATGTTTTACTAAAAATATATTTAGATATTTTAATTATTTTACTCAAGCAGACATACAGATAAACGGGTTCAAGGAATAAGATTCAGGATATGGTAAGGAGACAGGGAATTGGGAAATGAAATGTTAAGATACAAAATTTACAAGGGTATATTTGGCACATAAATGTCTTTGACTATTTCGTATGTTACAGCGTGTTGTTATAATATATATTTATGAAATATATTAACCACTCAGGTCAGCTCAGGAGCGTAATGTTTTGTAAGAGAACCAATAAACTCCACACAAGTGTGCAGAGTTACACAATTGGTTGCGTATATATAACATCAAGTATGTGCAAATCTGTCTACGACAGCGAGTTGAGTTTGGAACTGGGTTATCCTTTTGACCTCGCAGTGTACCATGTTTCAGCATAATATTACGTCCTCTTACCAACACAAATTTTGGCTAACCATAAGATCATATATTATGATACAGATTCGGCTCATGCGTATTACTTTAGGAACGCACATACAAAATATTGTAGAGTTTTATACATTCATACAGCGACGTCCATTTACATACTCTCATTTGAATTTGGCTTTGGAAGTTGCCCGAAGTCGAACTGCTACTGACTAGAGCTTGGAAAATGCACTTATCATTTTACTTATGTCGAATGAGCATTTTTTTGAGAATTTTTTTTTTCAACTTTTCAATTATTTTAACAATTTCTATCATTTTAATTATTATAAAAAAAGAAGCTATTTTAGCTAGAAATTTTTGAATGATAATTTTTAAAAATTAACCTCTTTGTGTCAACTAAATAATGTCAACTGACATAATAGATACCACAGAAACAAATAGAAGTTATCATTCCACAGATAAAATAGAAGTTAACAGATACTATAACTGTCAGAGCGTTTTTCACCCGACAATTTTTACCGAGCGTTTGGTGCGTACACTCGACGTTCAATCTGAATGCCACAGAGTGTCTTTTGAGCGTCTGTTTCCGGTCATTATAAACGGCTTAGAGCGTCACTAAGTGCAATCGGCGTTCATTGCAAACGCAGCCCAGGATTATATCGTATTATATCCTCCAACGAGTACAATACAATGTTAAAATGTGACAATAAATTAGAATACTGTAAACAGTATCTCCTCTTTTCCCACAAAAGAAAATAGACTGATGGTGAATATGTACGTAAAATTACTTCGATATCAAATTTATTATTTCAGAAAATAAAAATTGTTTGGAATGTATGAGTAAAAATAACACGTATTTCCAATCAGAGCAGTGACGCGTGAAGTACCTATTCTCGACTTTTTGTGCTTTTTGGTTTATTGGGAAAATGCAAAAATATGAGAGAAATTTTAATTCAAGAACAAAAGATCGTCATTTCGACCAGACATCACTTATTTTAACGACGCAAATAAAATAAGTGTTCATTCATTCGTTTATTCATACCACCACGGCATACCCCCACAATCTGGGGTTACCACCGACAGGTGTGAGGGTGTGCATAACCATATAAAAGAAAGTACGACACATGCGTATATGCCCACACACTAGTCTTGTCTCACCTAAAAAGGCACTACATTCAGAAAAGGTAAGCTAATTGCTTTAAGATGATGTTTTTTGCCTCTTTTTTTGTTAACCAGGTTCAACCGAAAACAATGATATTTATAAAACAGAAAAGAGTGGAAACACTATTCCAAGCCGGTGCCTCACAGCAATTAATAGAATTATGAAAATACAATATAATTTATCTGAAATTTTAATGGAATTAATAAAATACAATAGATTAATGGCAATCAATTGTTAATAAATAATAATTTATTGTAAAAAATAATTTAAGCTCCACCCCGTTAAGACATTCCTGAATAAATACGTAAAATCAAAACAAATTGTTTCATATAATTCGATTTATATTAGATTAGGTTTGTACTACAAAAAAAATAACGAAATAATTAGTGCAATAACGTATCTAATTTACTCATACTTTATAATCAGGGGGCCAAGTCTGGTCCGACCGGCGAAATCAAAACCCTAGTGTTTACCCATATCATGGATATAATTATTATATGGAGTTCTATAATATCTTTAGAGGTCATAGAACTCCATATTTTTATTTATTTATTTTATTTTATTTATATTGTATCCATGATATGGGTAATCACTAGGGTTTTGATTTCGCCGGTCGGACCAGACTTGGCCCCCTGGTTAGTTGGTAGACATTGCCCGAAGAAATTGGAAAAAATGTCAATAACCATCCCAGTGTGCATTTTGTTTGTTTACATTGGTAGTCCTGCACTTAAAGGGTTGTTGACGGACTGGTTGCTAAAAATGGGAAGAAAGAAACTGAAAAGATTCTTACCTATGTCCCTACCTAGTATCTACACATGAACCTGATGTGTGTGTGTGTGTGTGTGTGTGTGTGTGTGTGTGTGTGTGTGTGTGTGTGTGTGTGTGTGTGTGTGTGTGTGTGTGTGTGTGTGTGTGTATGTGTGTGTGTGTGTGTAAAACAGGGCATAATATGTCTGATATAACTAGTTTTGTTTAGTGTTTTATTTATTGTTTGATATATTTTTGTTTGGATACATATAAATCATGTTGCTATATAAAATACGCATTTTCATGGAAACTGTACGAAATACGATGAAAATATTGTATATAGATGTATTGATGTGATTGTTAAATATTCCACCTCGGTACAGGCAAAGCCTAGTAAGGTGGATATTATAATAATATGTAAAAAATGATATTGTTAATTTTTTATTAATAAATAAAAAAATATTATGTATGTATGTAAAAAAGATAAATAAATAAATATTTAGACTCTTCAGTGGGGACTCATGCGTTTGTCATTCTTCCTTTTATAAGGTCATGCAAAACCCGCACACTTGTCTCTGGCTACCCCACATTGTGGAATATGCCTCGATTCCATGCCGCTGTCTCTTGATTTTCTTTATAAAATTTATTTATTTATTTTAGATTGATAATATAATAATTACAGAATAATTATATTAATTTACGTAATTGTGCACTAAAAATCCCACAAGGCACGTCTGTATATCTATAATAATTAAAAATAATTATTTTTTGCTGATAATATTAAAATATAGTACCCAAAAATAAAAATAGAACAAAGTCTTTAAATTTAGTGTTTTCTCGAATAAATGTATGAATTGAGACGGTGATGCTACATAAACTTTCAAGTTACTTGAGAAATTCAGTATTAAATTCAGCTACTCTACATATAACCAGTATGTAATAATACAATTATTGTTTTACATAATAGTTGTGTTTTTTAAAAGCCTTCGAAATGGCTTTCGTTGGAGATAAATAAACAAATAAAAATATATAGTTTCACATTTGTGTAGATTCGTCATGATCGACTATAGCATTAGCGTGATTCTTCAGTCAACCAAGCGTCCCTTTATATCTGACTGCATTTTCCATTCGTCTTCGCTCGTACAGTACAATCTACAAGACGAGCATTTTACAATCCATTTGTTGAATGCTATTGTATTCAGCACAATGCCCTCTTCTGCTTCATATGCTACGTATAACAAAAACGTTATGTCGGATAACGACATGAGAAAATTCAATATGTTCGGGATCATTTTTACCTATAATATCTTATTCGTATATACAAATAACCAAATAGTTACTTATTTATCAAAAAAAAATCTAAATATATTTGCACAAAATATACCTACTTAATCTATCTTAGTTGGAACAGAAAAAAATCAAGTTTTATATACTTAAAGTTTTTGTGTTAACAGAGTGGAAATCCATTTTTTTTTTGAGATATTTATTTTTAATAAAAAGTAATACATTTTTATTTTCCCGCCAAACTGAAAAGCAGTTTTTTGGCAGAGCAGATTCTCTCTTTCACATAATATTATAAATTTCACATAAAATTATTTCAATAAACTTATCTCAAATACTTATTAAAGAAACAGAAACAAAACAAAAATTTGAAAGAAAAAAAAAATTAAATTAACCTTACACATAATATACCTATAAATTAATCAACAATAATAATTCAGTCTAACGAACGCTTGATTTCAGATACAGAGTATTTTTTATAGTTACTATTTTCGTTTCGTCAGACTTTAAAATATTTCTTATTTTAATCGGCAATGCGTTAATAATATGCGTTACAAGATGTTTCCTGGTACGATCTCATCTCCATACACGTTGTTTGTCTTAGGTACCACAGGGCGCGCTCTATCGCCAGCCTTGTCCCATATATTATGTGACTTATTTCTGTTTTAAAAGATTCATTTTTGTATTCTTCCAAAATGATGCACTGTTTTACTTTATTTTTTATTGGAAGTATTTTACATATTTTAAATAATTTTTCATATTGGCTATTACATGATTTTTTTGTATTATTGTCCACCAACATTTTCAAGAATTTGATTTGAATTTGTTTAATTTTATTGGTGTGTGTTGGGTACGTTAAGCCGTAACAAGTTAACGCGTAGCTGACGATCGAGTCGACCATAGCATAGTACATAGAATACAGTATGGCCCGAGAAACACTACCCTTTAACATATAAAAATTACACAATATTGATTTTTTTTTAGTAAGTAAGGCAGCCAGTCCCTATACAGGACTATTTGTGCCAAAGACGTTGATCAATGTGTATATGCAGTCAATAGTACAACTCCAGTGAGTGTGAAAAATAATTAAATAATGTGGAGGATTACAGTATAACTATATTTTTCTGTATGAACTTATGAAGCAGTTTATAAATTTCCGTTGATCCTAAAGATAGAAGGTAATGCATTGATAACAATATTGAATTTAATTTTGTACAAATGAGTTCTACGTGTTTACTCCAATTAAATGTATTATCAATCTGTAATCCTAGGTATGTATATTGGTCAACTTTTTCAATTTTTGAATATTTTTTAAGTTGCATGCTGTACGCAAACGTTGGATTTTTTTCCGTATCGGAAATCAAAGACAAATTTTACCATCTCAATAGAGACGAAGTCGCAGTTCAGGGGTGACATCTGTGCGAGAACTCTGTCACCTCATGTATAAGGACTGTTTCTTTCATTGTTTTTTTAAAAAAAAAGCAATTTCTCAATAGATGGCGTTACAAAAAGGTTTCATAGTTACATTATAGATGACGATGGTAAAAACAGGTTATTTTCAAACGAGCATTATCATTAAAATATAATAGAACTTTCAATAAGGGGACGTTGCGCAAGTGTATAAAGTGATCACGTAAACCAGCCGATGACAGGTCGTAATCCCTGTAGGTGCATTGAGTTCCTAGTTCTCCTATAATATTCCAACTTCGTCTCTATTGAGATGTTAGAAATTTGTCAAAAAACATTTTAATATAATTTAACTGTACCAAAGTATTTTTCCATAATTTGCAAAATTGTAAAATCACTGTAACTCCACCCACACAGGTGGCAACGCTGTAAATATTGTAGTGTTGGATGATTTTTGTTATTGGTTAGTTTAATTTTAGACCTTGATAATGCTGAGTCATCTTGGCGAAAACGTTCGGTCATTATGATCGAATTTTGTGGGAAATAACTTTGGTATATTTGTTCATTAATTTTACAAAGCATTATTTTTAATTGACTAAGCACTTGGTTTTATTTCAACCCTGTTCAGGTGCCTAGACCTTGTTGCGCGTCTGTTGAACTTTATCCGAAACGAGTGGGTTGTGGCCAACACTAAACTCTCCACACCATAGTAAGCGTCCTTTTTTTTCTTCTTGAAATGTTGACAATCTCAATATGGTAAAGAATGCATGTTGTATGAAATATTTTAGTAAAAGCAGATAAATTTTGTTTTAAAGAGCGTGAGAACATTTTGAAAAATTTGACACGTGATATCATATGAAGAAATTTTATGTTATCTACGGAAAGTTTATCAGTTCTAAGTTCAAGCTCTTTACGCTATAACATGAAATCAAATTCATGAACTTTTCCATACATAAGGAAATTATCTAATTATATAAATTTTTATTCATTCAAAATTTTACTACCAGGAATATAATTTTTGTAACGATAGTATATTTTTATATTAAGATAGACAAACTATTAATGCAGTATGGTGAAGAATGATAATGTTGTATGAAATATTTTAATAAAAGCATATAAATTTTGTTGAAATTAGTTAAAAAATGAACCGTTGTCTATGGAAATTAATCAACTCTAAGTTTATGGACTTAACACATATGATATCAGATATCAATATGAAGTCACTCGGACTTATTTAGGATAGTTTGGGCTGCAGAGAGGACACAAAAAAAAACAACGTAAATGATGAATTCATAGATAAGAAATCAAAAGTTGTCTATGGAAAACTAATCAGCTCTATATCTATGCACTTTACACATATGATGTTAATATGAAGTCGATCGGAATTATAGTTTGGGCTGTAGAGAGGACACAAAAAGGATTATCCGTACGCCATACGCCGTACGCCATACATACAAACACATCATGACGAAACTTACAGTGTGCACTCTCTACATGATACCCGCTGAGAAATTGATGTAAAAAATACGCTTAAAAATTGTGAAATCATGACTCTCCACTATTCCATAGTGTGTAGAGTAAAAATAATTTTCATAATCATCTCAAGAACGAGCCTCTCGATTAAAATTAATTCTTGCAAATAACTTAGTTCAAGATATTTCTCTCTCTTTCTCGTCTGTAGGTTGATTTCGGTGGAAATTCGTTTGATTGGACTCGCATTTCATTCTGTGCGAATTCTCCTCCAAATCCTCCGAACTTACGTAAGGTATGTAGGTAGGCGGGAGGCTCTGCTCTTGGGAATAATTCCGCGCCCCTGCCGGTTAAATTATTTTCAATTCAAAAATACACGCCGAGAAATTTGGGAATATTTCTGATAAATAGGTAGACATCCCGTCAAAGCCGGACGCTAATCACCCCGTTACTTTCAGGGGAAATACCGAAGCCTTTTATTAATTTTCCAGTTCGTGCTTTTATATCACCTAGTTAATTCGTTTCAAGAATTTTTAAATGTGTATTGACTGCCAAAATATTACTGTCAATTGTTTTCGATCATCATTGAGCAGTAGTTGCAAGACTTCCGTATTAGAGCAAGAAGAGACTGCCAGATTTACGTCATAGTATAAATGGCCGTGGCCTACGATATATTCATGAAAGCAGTTCCTATATATCGATATAAAATGTTATTACTTTCAATTATACTTTAAATGGGACAAATAATAAGAAAATAACGAAGTATCTACCGTCATTGAAATTTAGGCAAGTGCCAAAATGTTGATTTGTGTATATAAAGTAGTTATTTGTTGAATAAATTACTTACCAACGTATCTCACTTCATATATTTTACACCTTCACGTATTATATCAAAAATTTTACACCAATTATGCTTTTGCCGGAGAAACGTCACCCGGTTGAGCAAATTGAATACTGAACTTGGTGCTACAGCACTGAGATCGAAGTCTACCAACGGAGATTCATTGGCGCGCACAGGCCTGTACGTCGTAGGCCACGATAAATGCCAGACTTACGTTGTATTAAGACTGTTTTTTTTCGGTAAAAGGATTCCACAGCATGTAACAACGATTGGATAATATGAACATTGAGTAGTGGTGGCTTTCGGATATAACAGCTTTCATGTTCTAAAAGTGGCTTATTTTAACACGACAATTTATTATAGTATGTATAAAGAGTTATGAGGCGTTATAGTATAAAGCGTGTGTTTTTTTTATTATATTTTATACTACGGAAGAAATCACGTCTTCGATTTATAGACACTTTAGTTGGTGGAAACTCCTACCGACACCTATAAAATTTAATAAATTGTCTCTTTAAAGTTGTCTGTCGGAAGATTTCCACCAACCTGTGTGTCTGTACACCGAAGACGTGATTTTCAGCAGTCTTTCGTAGTAAGTATAAAAAAAATCACGTTTATGCTATAACGCTTCATAGTGACATGTTAAAATAACAATTTTACTTTTAAGCAACACTTTCACGGGAAATCTTTATCTCCGAAATCCACTAGTACTAAGGGTTCATAATATTATCCAATCGTTGTAACCTGCTGTGGCAATATCCTTTTACAGAAAATATAAGCCATTATACTATAACGTAAATCTGGCAGACTCTGACTCTTAGTCTATTTACTTTTTAGGTTAGCATTGGCAGTGTTAATTAATTTGACACTACGGATTTCAACCAAAGTATATTACTACTTGTATTTTGTACTTGTTTTGCACAAAAATGAGTAAAAACTTTGTATTTTTCACAATTTCAGTACGATTTTCAGTTTTTTTTTACTCTCCACACTATGGAATAGGGGAGAGTCATGATTTCGCAAAATTTAAGCGTATTTTTTTTACATCAATTTCTCAATGGGTATCATGTAGAGAATGCACACTATGAGTTTCGTCGTGATGTGTTTGTGTGTATGGCGTATACGCTGTACGCCGTACGCCGTACGCCGTAGCATTTATCTTTTTTGTGTCCTCTCTACAGCCCAAACTATAAGTCTGATCGACTTCATATTAACATCATATGTGTAAAGTGCAAAGACCTAGAGCTGATTAGTTTTCCATAGACAACTTTTGATTTCTTCTCTATGAATTCATCATTTACGTTGTTTTTTTTTGTGTCCTCTCTGCAGCCCAAACTATAAGTCCGATTGACTTCATATTGATATCACATGTGTTAAGTCCATAAACTTAGAGCTGATTATTTTTCCATAGACAACGGTTCATTTTTTCCCAATGTTTCTTTATGATTTCATCTATTAAAACTGAAAAAATGCTCTCACGACCTGGAAATTAGAGATATTTTAATTTGGTTTCAACTATTTATACAACACCAAGAATCTTCATAAAATTGTATTCAAAGTTGGTCAATGTTAAAAGAAAAATATTCAACGGTTTCAAAAATTATATTTTATTTAATGGATATTTGTATGAAACTTATATGTAACAAGAGAATTTTTTTATATTTGGCAATGTTCAGTTCATTGATTTCATATTGATATAAGAATATTAATAGCTTGAACTTAGAACTGATTAGCTTTTCATAGATATCATAAAATTTCTTCATATGATATCACGTGTCAACATTGTCAAAATGCTCTAACGCTCTTTGAAACAAAATTTATCTGCTTTTTTTAAAATATTTCATACAACATAAGCAGTCTTCACTATACTGCATTAATAGTTTGTCTATCTTAACATAAAAATATACTATCGGAAGAAAATTTATATTCCTGATAGTAACATTTAGTATGAATAAAAATGTAATCCAACTGTCGATTTGTTCAGGAGAACTTTGTTCTCTTAACATATCGACAATGTATCAAGCCAGAATACGCGAGAATTGTATGGAGAGGTCTACTTTTTTCATGGCTTTTCCAACTTTGAAGTCAAAAAACACCAACTTAGAGGCTTCGCAGCATATATGTTCCATACACGGATTTACTCAGAATTCGGAGTAGAACATTTCGTGTGTCTGTGTGTGTGTGTCTGTGTGTGTGTCTGTGTGTCTGTGTGTCCGTCCCCCCCTTATAACTTTTGATCCGCTCAATTTACAGAGCCTAAAATTTCAGAATATATAAACAGTTATAGGCCTACAAAACTTTTATACTCGGAATTTTGAATTTTTGTTTCAGTCAGGGGTTATCAACTTTTGAATTTTTATTTTATTTTTCCATATATCTCAGAAACCATAAACGCTAGAACGCTGAAAATTGGTACAAACATAGACAAATACAAAATCTCAAATGAATTTTTTCAAAAAAATTCCAGGGTTTCTCAAACATTTTTTATTAAGAAAAATATTTTTTTTATGATAAATTTATGAGTTTAACTGCCTATATTTCCCAAACTTTTACAATTATCGAAAAAAGCCGAAACACCCCAACTAGATAATTTAATTTTCTATAAAAAATATTAACATTGTAGTAGAAGATCTCAATTTTTTTTTAACAATTTTTTTAAAAATTGAATTTAGTGACGACATCGCTTCATAAATTTTGTATGGCAGTCGCCTATACACAATATGTAAGAAGACTTAATAGTTTGTTACTTCATCTCCAAACATACATACATACCATCATGCAATTTGCATATTCTGGGTAGGAAAAAGGATCTTCCTCCATACTATCCTATCTTGACATACATACCTACATATGTTGTATAGAAAACAAAATATCTGAAAATATTCAATAATTTGTATCAATGGGTTTATAGTTTGGTACATATTCTTCAACTATACATACTATCGCTATCGACAGTTGGATCTCATGTGTTACATGCAACTAGTTAGATAAATTTCTATGTATGGAAACGTTCAGTAATTTGATTTCATGTTATAATGTAAAGAGCTTGAACATAGAACTGATTAGCTTTCCATAAATAACAAAAAAATCTTCATATGATATCACCTGTCAAAATTTGGAAAATGCTCTCGCGTTCTTTAGAACAAAATTTATCTGCTTTTTTTAAAATATTTCATACAACATAAGCATTCTTCACTATACTGCATTAATAGTTTATTTATCTTAACATAAAAATATACTATCGGAAGAAAATTTATATTCCTGATAGTAACATTTAGTATGAATAAAAATGTAATTAGATAAATTTCTATGTATGGAAAATTTCAGTAATTTGATTTCATGTTATAATGTAAAGAGCTTGAACATAGAACTGATTAGCTTTCCATAAATAACAAAAAAAATCTTCATATGATATCACCTGTCAAAATTTGGAAAATGCTCTCGCGTTCTTTAGAACAAAATTTATCTGCTTTTTTTAAAATATTTCATACAACATAAGCATTCTTCCCTATACTGCATTAATAGTTTGTCTATCTTAACATAAAAATATACTATCGGAAGAAAATTTATATTCCTGATAGTAACATTTAGTATGAATAAAAATGTAATTAGATAAATTTCTATGTATGGAAACGTTCAGTAATTTCATTTCATGTTATAATGTCAAGAGCTTGAACATAGAACTGATTAGCTTTCCATAAATAACAAAAAAAATCTTCATATAATATAACGTGTCAAAATTTTGAAAATGCTCTCGTGTTCTTTAAAACAAAATTTATCTGCTTTTTTTCAAATATTTCATACAACATAAGCATTCTTCACTATACTGCATTAATAGTTTGTTAATCTTAACATAAAAATATACTATCGGAAGAAAATTTATATTCCTGGTAGTAACATTTAGTATGAATAAAAATGTAATTAGATAAATTTCTATGTATGGAAAAGTTCAGTAATTTGATTTCATGTTATAATGTAAAGAGCTTGAACATAGAACTGATTAGCTTTCCATAAATAACAAAAAAAATCTTCATATGATATCACCTGTCAAAATTTGGAAAATGCTCTCGCGTTCTTTAGAACAAAATTTATCTGCTTTTTTTAAAATATTTCATACAACATAAGCATTCTTCCCTATACTGCATTAATAGTTTGTCTATCTTAACATAAAAATATACTATCGGAAGAAAATTTATATTCCTGATAGTAACATTTAGTATGAATAAAAATGTAATTAGATAAATTTCTATGTATGGAAACGTTCAGTAATTTGATTTCATGTTATAATGTCAAGAGCTTGAACATAGAACTGATTAGCTTTCCATAAATAACAAAAAAAATCTTCATATAATATCACGTGTCAAAATTTTGAAAATGCTCTCGCGTTCTTTAAAACAAAATTTATCTGCTTTTTTTCAAATATTTCATACAACATAAGCATTCTTCACTATACTGCATTAATAGTTTGTTAATCTTAACATAAAAATATACTATCGGAAGAAAATTTATATTCCTGGTAGTAACATTTAGTATGAATAAAAATGTAATTAGATAAATTTCTATGTATGGAAAAGTTCAGTAATTTGATTTCATGTTATAATGTAAAGAGCTTGAACATAGAACTGATTATCTTTCCATAAATAACAAAAAAATTCTTCATATAATATCACGTGTCAAAATTTTGAAAATGCTCTCGCGTTCTTTAAAACAAAATTTATCTGCTTTTTTTAAAATATTTCATACAACATAAGCATTCTTCACTATACTGCATTAATAGTTTGTTTATCTTAACATAAAAATATACTATCAGAAGAAAATTTATATTCCTGATAGTAACATTTAGTATGAATAAAAATGTAATTAGATAAATTTCTATGTATGGAAACGTTCAGTAATTTGATTTCATGTTATAATGTCAAGAGCTTGAACATAGAACTGATTAGCTTTCCATAAATAACAAAAAATTTCTTCATATGATATCACGTGTCAAAATTTTGAAAATGCTTTCGCATCCTTTAAAACAAAATTTATCTGCTTTTATTAAAATATTTCATACAACATAAGCATTCTACACCATACTGCAAAAATAGTTTGTCTATCTTAACATAAAAATATACTATCGATAGAAAATTTATTTTCCTGGTAGTAAAATTTAGTATGAATAAAAATGTATATAATAAGATAAATTTCTTATGTATGGAAAAGTTCAGTAATTTGATTTCATGTTATAATGTAAAGAGCTTGAACATCGAACTGATTAGCTTTCCATAAATAACAAAAATTTCTTCATATGATATCACGTGTCAAAATTGTCAAAATGCTCTAACGTCCTTTAAAACAAAATTTATCTGCTTTTATTAAAATATTTCATACAACATTAGAATTCTTCACCATACTGCATTAATAGTTTGTCTATCTTAACATGAAAATATACTATCGTTAGAAAATTTATATTCCTGGTAGTAAAATTTAGAATGAATAAAATATTTCACTGTCAATATTTGTGGTGTGGAGAGTTTAGTGTTGGCCACAACCCACTCGTTTTCGAGAGTTACATAAAAAATAACGTACAAGTGCTTTGCGTTTATAAAATTGGTTGATATCGTGTAGAAAGACGAAACTAAACTACATATTCCTCTTCTATTCTATTCTTCTCTTTCTACCTCTATCACATCTTGGGGGCCAAGTCTGGTCAACGGGCGTAATCAAAACCATCCATGTATACCCATATCATGGATATAATTATCTTATGGAGATCTATAATATCTTATGATGATATAGAACTCCATAGGATAATTATATCAATGATATGGGAAAACATGGATGGTTTGATTACGCCTGTTGACCAGACTTGCCCCCCCTGGTCTAATTTTTTCTATATATTATAGTTTTACATTTAATTAATTAGTACACTTGTTGTACTGAAGATGACAACATAGTTCTTGAAACAAATAGACATTAGTCAATAAAATGGTTTATACAAAGTTAATTTGTAATTATTATTTACTGAATTACATATGTACAGTAAAACGATGAAAATAAAACATTTGAATTATAGTTTTTCTTAAATCTTTGTTGAAATGGTTCAGTCTTTATATAATTTATTTATTTATTTTGTATTGCTTCTCGGCAACTTACAGGTATGGTGTCAAATATTAATTTAACAAGCACTCAATAACATGTTGCCAAATTCTGGGGACTTGATTGTCCAGATTGAAAACACAATATTAAAAAACTGTGGCTCCACCGGGAATCAGATATCAGCAGTTATATGTCATATAATTTGGAGTAATATAATTTACATAGTTGTAAAGTACATGATAGTTGTTTAAAAACCAGGCAACTGAAATGCAAATTATCCACTAAACTGGAGAAAATTCTTAATGGGATAAAATCGGAAATTCATCATGCAACCATGGTAGCTTGAATGCTAAATCAGTACACCAAGAGGTATAAAATAAGCAGAAACCCTGGTTAAGGACGACAGGACGAAGAAACAAGGTATTGCATTGAAACGGCAGACAGGAGGAGGAAGACCAATTCATATCTGGATTCCACAACGCGAAGAACTAGTTAAAATAAGAATAAGAGAAAGCGGTATAATTTATAAGTACGAAGCCTTAATCATGGAGACTCCAGTCCTATCCCAATTTCGAATTTTCGTTTTGATCTTAACTACCTGTCGCCTGCGTACATTCAAATGATTTACTATTACGATTAAAACATACCTATCTACTGCATTATTCTCCATCACAAAGGTAGGTTTTTAGCGAAATTGGGATTTTAAATCAAGAATAATGCCGCAGACTTCAGCAGCACAGGGACGTGCCGAGATCATTCAGACTTGGCAAACCCTGAAAAAAATTGGGAATTGAATAGGTTCATCGTTGATCAATTCAGTGGCTTTTAAAAATATTTTTCAATCACATGCCAAAACAATATTGGCATATTGTGGCCCTGAAGAGGATCATATTTACGTTTCAATTTCCAATCTTGTAGAAGATATCTACTTACCTACATATAGTAAAAAAATGGTCTGGAATTGGTAATATTTTTTTTCTTTAAGACAGTTTTTGAAACTTGTAATTATAGGTAGGCATATATTTTTTTATTTATATTTAGAGGCAAGCCAAGGTTTTCGGCTTCTATAAGCAATCCGCTACCGCTGAGCAGCGTATATCGAAGTTAGTCGAAATTAATCAATGTACAATAAAATTAAACAAAAAACACTGTGTAAAAATAATATACGGCAAAACAACGATCTTTTCTGCCGAAAAATATTTAATGGTGTTGCCATCATAAAAAATACTACAGGTAAAAAATAAGAGATAATATAATATTAATATACACTTTTTTTTCAATTACCTTAAATGACATCAAAATCCTGACAACTTCTTCTGAAACATTCCTAATTTCAGAAAATAATTGAATCCGTCACAATTTTTAACATCACGTCTTGTATTACTAAAAGAACCTACATACGTATTTGAAAAGCTATAACTTGTTGCGGGAAAACAAGAGAAAATATTATTTTTACTTACAACGTCATAATTCTTGGATATACATTTTTAACGACTTTTTTTACATACAAAAAGTGAACGTATTTTTTCCATCAAATAAAATGTTTACAACGAAATTACTTTGTGCGTATTTTTTTTATTAATCATATTTGTGTATTTTTATGTCGTGATATCGCGTATTACTAATTTTATTACGGCAACAAATGAATAATCACGTCATCCAATTCAGCAAGAACGTTAAATGGTCGCTCCGACAATAATTCCAGCTAATTCACAGATAAAATAATTAAAACTTTCTTTACATCACTGACCATAGATCACACAAAAAACACCACTATAAACTTGGATCGAACTGCGACAGAAAAACGCAACCCTCCTTCACACAAGCCTCACTGTTACTGAAAATATTCTCCGTTAAATATCACCCTTCCAATTTGTTCAAGCTTAAATTATAGTATTTTCTAGCTCATTAATAAAAAGGCCTACCGCCTTCGTTACGCGCATTCATAGACTCAACAACAGTATTTACCATTTTGGTAATGTTCCCTGACACGTTTGCATCTCGGGACAAAGTCGAATTTTCCTCCAATATAAAAGATAAGTGGGCGTGTTGTAAAAAGAATAAACCATTCTTTGGACGAAACTGGATACCAAACGTGTTTTATAATGATGTGCCATGATTCTATTTGTACATTTCGTGCTGGATGGGGACCGAGAACGTCGTGAGGGGAAAGCGACGCATGCGCACGGCGTCTCCCTAAAGGACACGATTAACAAAGAATTGTGAATAGGGTTGTTTGTATGTCCTGTGTTATTTTTCGAAGGGAAACATATTTAATTTAAATTATATTTACAACTATTTTATTTATTCTTTTTGTTTTTCACTGTGTTACATGATTCATTTGTTTAGCTGAAACTATGGTTAAGTTTATCCTTATTATTTCCATTATTAACTTCTCTTGATATTTGAACTTATTTAGGGTTGCAACGAATCTACGCGATGCTCAAAGATGACTCATTTTGACCTACACTAAAACTAAATCAAATTACATACAATAATAAAAACACTATTACAGTTTTAGTTTCACTGCATATTTATTTTTAGTACCTACATGTTTAGTGAAACATAAACTAGTGGTATATTTTGTCATCGTGGAGTTTCACCAAAAATTATTCGTTGACAAACTAAATAAATTAAAATTATTAGAAATATAATAAAAAAAAAACACAGTCTGATCCATGTATGACTTAGCGATATGAGTTTGAGAACTTTCAATGGTTAAAACCACCGTCCTCGAAGGCGATATTTAAAACTTAATATAGAATTAATTAGGAATTATCTTGATAATTAATTTATTAATTATAATTATAATTAATAAATTAATAATTAATTATAATTTATTAATTAATTATAGTTATAATTAATTATAATTATAATTAATTAATTATAATTAATTAATTATCAAGATAATTAATTAATTGATTATCTTGTGAATTAATTATGGGTAGGTATTTGTAATAATTTTCATCATGAACATCCTCTCTATATACAAATAAAAGCAATAATATAGGTACCTTAATAAATAAATTAAGTTTAAAAATATATATTTATTTATTTATTTAATATTGCTTCTCGGGCAACTAACAGGTACTATGTCAATTATTAATTTAACACCCACCCAATAACATGTTGCCTCATTCTGGAGACATTCGATATTAATCGTCTCACAGATCCAGACTGAAAACACAAATAAAAAACTGTGTCTCCACCGGGAATCGAACCCGGACCTTTGGATCAGCAGTCAGATATCTAACCAACTGAGCCACGAAGGCCGACAATATATTATTCATTTGTACAATTTATTATTAGTTTTCTATTATTTTTCTCGTGTTTAGAACAACTCCTTTCAAAACACAAATTTATCTATATTTGAATGTAAGTTTTTTGAATAAATAAAATTATCTAGTTAAAATAAGCGGGTTTGTAATCCATTGGCACGAGTTAGAATCCTGCAACGACCGATTTCTTTCATCCATAGCACAAGCATTTGTAAAAATAAATATTAGCAAAACACAATAAAAAAATTTATAATATATAAACAAATAAAAAAACAAAATGTTAAAAGTAATTTTAAGGATGTATATGTTCTTGTTACAATGACATATTTATTTATTTATCTTTTTGTATATAATAAAAAAAAATATATAGCACACTGGCGGGCTTATGACATATTATTTTTTTTTAAGTAAAAAAAAATATTATTCATTATACAACATACAACTGCACCTTCAAATATATAGTTCAAGATCAAATAGATCCATAAGTTTGGCAACTACGTTATGAGTAATGACACAACACATAGGTCTGTCCTACGATGGTGGGGTGACCATGTTTCGACATCTTTAGGTCACCATGATAAATATAATGTTAATTTTTATTTTGAGTATTTTTTATAAGCACATATTATTTCACTTATGGCATTACGCCATTAAATACATATACCTACAACAATATTAAAAATCAACATTTTTTTAAATTCCTATTGACACTTTTCAGTAAATTATATTAAACAATTTTAGACCTGACTTTTAACCAATGATTTCGTTATGTTCAATTTTCGAGTGCGCAAGTAGCGAGTTTATCGCCATATGGTAATTTCTTCCATATATCCAGTATTTTCAACCCAGAGAAGCAATAGATGCGTGAGAAATGAATTTTAATAAATTTCTCCTCTGATGGGGATCGAACTAGCCTGATAAATACATTTTGTAGGCTCAACTGGACCATGTCGGGAGAGTTTATCGGAAACTCTGCCCTGTTTTACACGCCGCCTAGAATCGCAACCTGCATAACATTCGCATTCGCAAAACATTCGAATGCGAATATTTAAAATGATGCGAATGCGAATATTCGTAACACCCCTAATATAAAGTGCTATGTTTTTCGTATAAATTACTATTTTGTATGTATAGCGCATGAGTGTGTTTTTATGTCCTCGATATATCCCAAACTATACGCTCATTTATTTGACATGGCAACGTAAAGGACCCCAGCTACTAGAATTTGGGTCCATTTTACTCTTCCGAAGAAGCGCACTACGTAGCGTAGGGGAGGGTTTGCAATCTGTTCAGGAAAATATTAATTCGGATTTTAAAAAGACCCGGATTGTATGTAAGAAGGTGGAAACACAATTCGGAAGATCGTTCCACAGCCGGGATGCTGTGTTAATAAAAGAGTTCGTTGGTAGGTCGATTGGTTCATGTATGTTAAAGGCTTACTGTGAACGGGTGTTGAGATTGAGTAGAACGAGTTATTGTGAATGGGTGAAAGAGCGACCAGGGATGCAAGTTCTTCTGAGCATCTTCCGGGGTAGAATCTATAGAAGAAGCTCAGTTGCTAAAAATGGGAAGAAGGGAAACTGAAAAGATGCTTACCTATGTCCCTTCCTAGTACACATGAACATGATGTGTTTGTGAGAGTGTGTGTGTATGTGAATGTGAATGTGTATGTGTATGTGTGTGTGTGCGTGTGTGTTTGTGTTTGTGTGAGGGTGTGCATGTTGGTGTGTGTGTGTGAAAAATAGGCCTTATATTTAGTGTTTCAATTAGTGTTTTTATTTATTGTTTGATATATTTTTGTTTGGATACATATGTATGTATACTTATAAGTTTATTGTTTAAAATATATTTTGTTTGGATACATATACATATAAGTCATGACATGTTACTATGTATATAAAATAAGCATTTTCTTGGAAACTGTATGATGAAATACGATGAAAATATTGTATATAAATGTATTGATGTGATTGTGAAATATTCCACCTCGGTACAGACAAAGCCTAGTGAGGTGGATATATAATAATATGTAAATATTGTATATAAATGTATTGATGTGATTGTGAAATATTCCACCTCGGTACAGGCAAAGCCTAGTGAGGTGGATATATAATAATATGTAAATATTGTATATAAATGTATTGATGTGATTGTGAAATATTCCACCTCGGTACAGGCAAAGCCTAGTGAGGTGGATATATAATAATATGTAAATATTGTATATAAATGTATTGATGTGATTGTGAAATATTCCACCTCGGTACAGGCAAAGCCTAGTGAGGTGGATATATAATAATATGTAAATATTGTATATAAATGTATTGATGTGATTGTGAAATATTCCACCTCGGTACAGGCAAAGCCTAGTGAGGTGGATATATAATAATATTGTATATAAATGTATTGATGTGATTGTGAAATATTCCACCTCGGTTCAGGCAAAGCCTAGTGAGGTGGATATATAATAATATGTAAATATTGTATATAAATGTATTGATGTGATTGTGAAATATTCCACCTCGGTACAGGCAAAGCCTAGTGAGGTGGATATATAATAATATGTAAATATTGTATATAAATGTATTGATGTGATTGTGAAATATTCCACCTCGGTACAGGCAAAGCCTAGTGAGGTGGATATATAATAATATGTAAATATTGTATATAAATGTATTGATGTGATTGTGAAATATTCCACCTCGGTACAGGCAAAGCCTAGTGAGGTGGATATATAATAATATGTAAATATTGTATATAAATGTATTGATGTGATTGTGAAATATTCCACCTCGGTACAGGCAAAGCCTAGTGAGGTGGATATATAATAATATGTAAATATTGTATATAAATGTATTGATGTGATTGTGAAATATTCCACCTCGGTACAGGCAAAGCCTAGTGAGGTGGATATATAATAATATGTAAATATTGTATATAAATGTATTGATGTGATTGTGAAATATTCCACCTCGGTACAGGCAAAGCCTAGTGAGGTGGATATATAATAATATGTAAATATTGTATATAAATGTATTGATGTGATTGTGAATTATTCCACCTCGGTACAGGCAAAGCCTAGTGAGGTGGATATATAATAATATGTAAATATTGTATATAAATGTATTGATGTGATTGTGAAATATTCCACCTCGGTACAGGCAAAGCCTAGTGAGGTGGATATATAATAATATGTAAATATTGTATATAAATGTATTGATGTGATTGTGAAATATTCCACCTCGGTACAGGCAAAGCCTAGTGAGGTGGATATATAATAATATGTAAATATTGTATATAAATGTATTGATGTGATTGTGAAATATTCCACCTCGGTACAGGCAAAGCCTAGTGAGGTGGATATATAATAATATGTAAATATTGTATATAAATGTATTGATGTGATTGTGAAATATTCCACCTCGGTACAGGCAAAGCCTAGTGAGGTGGATATATAATAATATGTAAATATTGTATATAAATGTATTGATGTGATTGTGAAATATTCCACCTCGGTACAGGCAAAGCCTAGTGAGGTGGATTTATAATTATATGTAAAATGATATTGTTAATTGTTATAAATAAAAAAATAACATTTTTATATAATATACTTAAGTAGATACTTAATTTTTATAAAAATAAACTTTTATGTGTTTATTTAAATTCTGAAACATAAGTACCAACTATATAAACTATTTAAACGCTCAGAAATTGGGAGTCTTTAAATTTATATTTTTTTAATTAAAAATCGGTATTTAATTGTGACATTATTTTCATACAAAAACGAAATATCAATTGTTGCTTATCAAGGCTGAAAACATTGATTAAAAAACCGCCATTTGAATAGAGTTCAATGTAGAGTTCATCATTACTAATCCTTATTAGTAATATTGTGTGGAGAGCTGTGATGGCCTCAACTTACATATTTTTATCAATTTCTTTTTATTATGAGATAATAAAAAGAAAAATAAATTATATTGATCTCCAAGATAGTCTCAAAAATGAAAACTGGTTATCTGTCTACAGTGGTCCGGACACAAATATAAAATTTGAACGTTTTCTGAACATTTTTAATGATCATATCAACAAGAATTCAGAAACTCGGGTAGTTAAATTCATGGATCACAAACGGTTTATTACTTTGCATACATAGACGTGATCGATTTCATAAAGCTTGTAGAAACTCTAACTGTCCAATACAATATCAAGACTATTTGAAATATAGAAACCTGTGCAATAAGCTTGTTAGAAAAAGAAAGGAAGATTATTATAGACAAAAGTTTAACGAGAATAAAGCTGATTTAAAGAAAACATGAAGCCACTAACACACATATTACCAATAACACTATTAATGAAATAATTGTGAATGAGAGAAGAATAAGTCTTAAAAATGAGCCCCAACAAATTGTAAACGAGATAAACGATTATTTTGTGAATGTCGGACCAAAACTAGCTTCACGAATATCTACCCATAATAGTGACATAAACGTTCACGATGATATTCAGCTTACTGTGTCTCCTGTTCCTAGTCTGTGGCTGACTGCAACTGACAATGCGGAATTAATGCGGGTTTATAAACGGCCTATGCAACAAGTCGTCTGTTGGGGTTGATAATATCAATACTGAGACAATCAAATCGACAGGACATCTTACCTATATCCGTTCCTCTGACTCATATAATCAACCATAGTTTCATAAAAGGTATTTTCCCAAAGGCTCTTAAATGTGCACTAATTAAACCTATCTATAAAAGTGGAAATAAATTTGAAATTGCCAATTATCGTCCTATTTCTCTACTCACAGTCTTTTCTAAAATATTTGAAAAAATTGTGAAAAGAAAATTAGTTGACTTTTTGGAGAACCATAAAATATTGTCGAAAAATCAGTACGGCTTTAGAGAGAACTTGAGCACAAGCGATGCAATTCTGAATGTAACTGATTTTATTGCAAGCCATACTGATGATGAATATATGTAGGTGTCTTGCCGTGTTTCTTGATTTTGCCAAGGCATTTGATACAGATTCACATAAACGATTACTGAAGAAACTGTCACGCGTGGGTTTGGTGAGTGTGACTCATGATTGGTTTGAGAGTTACCTATCAGAAAGAACCCAGGTGTTCTCACTTGAGGGACACATTAGTTCACCACAACCCATTACATTTGGGGTTCCTCAAGGGAGTGTTCTGGGGCCTTTACTTTTTCTACTTTACATAAATGACCTGTGCAACATACCTATAAAGGGATATGTTATTGCCTTCGCTGACGATACTTCTTTGATATTTAAAGCTAAAACTTGGCATAACACTTACAAATTAGCTGAAGAAGGGATTAGAAAGGTTAAATATTGGCTAGATACTAATCTTCTGTCCCTTAATGTTGAGAAAACCAAATACCTAACTTTTAGTGCAACTGAAGCTGGCCAACCTAAAGCTAGCCCACAATATATTCTCCAATTGCATAAGTGTAATGCACTACTAGGTCAATGTAACTGTGTTTATATTGAAAAAACAAATGTAGTAAAATATTTAGGGATCTTAATAGATAGCAAAATCTCTTTCCAAAATCACATAGACGATCTATCCAATAGGATAAGAAGACTGGGACACGTATACAAAACATTGAGAAATATTCTTGATATTTCAATCTTAAAATGCGTGTATTATGCTCTCACCCAGTCTGTTTTGTCGTATGGAATTATGGGATGGGGTGGATGTGTCAAGACAGTCATAAGTCCGCTCAACAAAGCTCAAAAATGTATTATGCGCATTATTAACAGAAGAAATAGAACCTTCCCTTCAGACGATTTGTTTAGGATCTTTCCTATCCTTGATCTGAGACAGCTGTTTCTGAAAGCCGCATTGGTTCATTTCCAAAAAAATATAATTCTGCATAGTAGAAGCCAACAAACGCGATTCACTAGGCAAGCAAATGATCTTAACTTCTTTGTGCCTATATCGAAAACCTCGTTTGGACAGAGACGTTTTAGAATCATTGCTCCTAGAACTTTCAACAAACTCGATAAAGGAATCAAAGAGACAAAAAATAGTCATTCCTTTAAAACTAAAATAAAGGAATGGCTATTAGTAAAAGGCAGACACTATGCAGAGGAGAGTATTCACCCATAGCCTCCGACCCCTACTACATATGTCTTACTATATTTATTATATTTGATTTTTTTATTTTTTGTGTGAGTTCATAATGTAAATCTATTGATGTTTTTAAATAATTATGTTGCTTTTTTTAAAATTATGTTGTACTTTTAAATTATGTTGTTTTCTTTGTTTTGTATTTTGGGTTTGTATTTATGATATGTAAATTATATTGTTGTATATGTATATTCAAATTGACGATAGTGTAATATACCTAACAGCAGCCCCAGAACAGGTAATACCTGTTCTGGGGCTGCTGTTAGGTATATTACACTATCGTCAATTTGAATATACATATACAACAATATAATTTACATATCATAAATACAAACACAAAATACAAAACAAAGACCTGTTCCGGGCGTTGTTGATCAATTTATATATATGCATGTATTGAGAGAAAGAATAAATAAAAAAAATTTTTTTTTTTTGAGCAGTACCTAAGCTACCAAAAGCTAAGCCCGACGTATATTTTCGTTAATTTTTATAGGTATCTACATTATGTTAATCGGTTAATGGATTAAGGTCCAATCTCGGTACACATAACTTATAATTCATAATCCGACTCGTAAATAATTTTGGCGGGATTCAAACTGAAAAAAATATCCAATTTATTTTAAAAACACAAAGCTGGCTATAAAAGGGTGAAAACGGATCGTTAATTGAGGCAGATAATGATGTTTCCAGGTATTTCGTGGTATTTCAAAATAAATTAATTAGAATTTTATTTAAATTGAGTTTAATCATAATGTTTCTGAACAAAAATTCGAGCATATCGATCAATTTATAATATTTGACCACGTGCCAAATTAAACACTTCGGCACATTAGTAGCTGATAACACAGTAATCGTCACATCAGATATAAATTCTAAATAAAATTCACCACATGACAGTGCTGTGTTATGCAGTTTATGAAATAAACAATGAATAATAGAAAACTTTATGTATATCCATTTATAGGGACTAATTCTGGAAAGGCACTAAAATTTTAACGAAATGTCAAATCAAATCATTTGATGTACCTACCTATTTTTCGGCTATTCTGAAGATTGAATAAAATATAAGAAGTTTAATACGATTAAAATGACATAATAACATCACGAGTATATTTTAAAATGTATATAGTTTAAAGTGACAGTTGTGAACACGTTATTTTAATGACATCAATGTTCATTCAAAATTTAATTCGTCTTCGGAATTGAGACCATTATGTAACTGAAATACCATGCTATGGCAATGCTTATTGAAAATGAAAAGTCATTTAAATCATTTACTCTAAATATAAATAAAATATTTCAATCAAAATAAAGAATTCTTGAGAATTCACACTTTTCTATAAAAAAAAGCTCAAAATACAAACCGTCCTTTGTAGGTTGAATTACCTTAATAAAAACTCCTGTTTTATGCAACACATTTAACATTCCGATACTTTTTGTATTAGGTCCTTACATATGAAATTGGCGTTTTGCCGTACTGGCAACTTTAATCTCAAATATCTTCTCTTTGGTTAGGAATTACAAATTCAAATTTATACAGCTATTTACTAATGTATTTGTGTTTCGAAAATTAATTAATTTGTTTTTTCCTCAATTGTTTTTTTCTTTGCGTCACTCAGGTTATAAAATGGAATACTTGAAACTTGAAATATCGCGTTATTTACGAGTACGAGTTCCACCGTGGCACCAGTGCTGCAGAAACGGCTCGAAGGATTAATGATGTGTATGGCGACGGTGCCGCAAAAGAAAACACAGTGCGTTTTGGTTCCAACGTTTTCGTTCTGGAAATTTCGACCTGCAGAACAAGCCCCGTGGACGGCCGGAGACCAAAGTTGATAATGAAGAATTGAAGGCTGTTGTGGAGGCGGATCCATCGCAAACCACGTTCGAGTTAGCTGCAGGCTGCGGTGTTACTGATAAAACTGTTTTAATCCACTCGAAGCAAATTGGGAAGGTGAAAAAGCTTGAAAGGTGGGTACCTCGCGAATTGAGTGAAGCAAATCAACAAACGCGCGTTAACTGCTGCGTTGCACTACTCAACCGGCACAATAATGAAGGGATTTTAAATCGAATCATTACCTGTGATGAAAAGAGGATCCTGTACGATAATCGGAAGCGCCCATCGCAATGGCTGAACCTTGCCGAACCAGCCAAACCATGCCCCAAGCGAAAATTGACACCAAAAAAGTTGCTTGTGAGCGTTTGGTGGACTAGTGCTGGTGTCGTTCACTACAGCTTTCTTAAATCTGGCCAGACGATTACGGCAGATTCATGTATATTGTCAGCAACTGCAAACTATGATGGAAAAGCTAGCTGCTAAACAACCGAGGCTGGTTCTGGTTAATCGCTCTAGGCCACTACTGCTTCATAATAACGCTAGACCACACACTGCACAACAGACGGCTACCAAATTAGAGGAGCTTCAATTGGAATGTCTAAGACATCCACCGTACTCTCCGAACCTTGCCCCAACAGATTACCATTTTTTTCGAAATTTGGATAACTTCTTGCAAGGGAAAAAAATCAACGCCGATGGGGCAGTCCAAACCGCCTTCAAAGATTTTATTGATTCCCGTCCGAATGTTTTTTTAGGAAAGGGATCGATGAACTACCTATGAATGGCAAAAGTGTATAGATAGCAATGGTACATACTTTGATTAAATAAATATTATTATATTAAAAAAAATCGACTTTATGTTCCTCCTATACAAAACGCCAATTTCATATGCAAGGACCTAATATTATTATTATTAAAGGTTATATGGTATATTGTATATTATTCTAGAAATTACAATTTGTGAAGAAGGCTTATATTAATTTGTTACAACAATTATATTATAATATCATATTTAATTTATACACAGATCTTGTGATTGAAATAATAAGTACCTAGGTATAAAGAAATCTAGCCTCCTTTTTTCCAACTGTTTATTATTAAATAACATATTTTTAAGTTGCTTTCCTATAATGATAATATTTTAATGGTACCTACAAATACATATAAATTTTAGCCTTAAAACCGAAATAATAATAAATTATTTATATTTTCATAATATTTTTGAGTCATTACCTGAAACAATACTCTATTAATATCATATAAAAAAATATTTATTTAATGAATCTTCTGTATTAAGAAGAACGAGTTTTTTTTTGTTTATGCAAAATTTTAAACTATATAAAAATGATAAGTATACCTTGGTAAATAACGTTAAGTACCTATTAAAAAATTCATTCAAACAAAAGTATGGAAATGTTTTTAATAATCTGGTTAACTCTTTTTTCCTTTCTAGAAACACTATAACTTTTTGACGTTTATAATATTATCTCAATCTGTGTCGTTTATCACCAAAGAACCATTATAAATAAATGTTTCGTTCTCAATGTCGTAAATATTATTGTTATTGTTAATCAAACCATAAATTTATGAATATTTCTTAGCGTTCTTATTTTTATTATAACTGTTTTCAAAATGCTTTCGTCCTTAGTGAGAGAACATCAAAGTAAACAATCGGCAAAGAAAGTCGTACAAGGTTTTTGCTTTATAATAATTTGATCAGACATTTCTAAGTAGAATATGATTAGTTAAATTTCATTTTTATTTCATAAATGGTATATTTTTTTATATTTTAGAACAAAAACGTAAAGACGCAATCGCTTCTGCAAATAATTTAACACAAGCGTTAGTTGATCACTTAAACGTTGGGTAAGTTGGCTTAAGTATGTACTAAAATAACAAAATCAGAACTTAAATATTCATTATCTTGTCCCGTACATATTTAAAAATATTTATTCTATTTATATTGACATTTAAGTATTTGCTGCGAGGCACCAGATTAGAATAGTGCTTCCTCTCTTATGCTTTTTTAGTTGAGACGCTTATAAGATAATGCACACTTGTCAATTGTATTTTTTTGCAGGGTAGCTCAGGCGTACCTCAATCAAAAACGTTTAGATGCAGAGGCAAAATTGTTGCATCAAGGTGCTTTGGGATTCGCAAAACAAACTCAACAATGGTTGACACTAGTGGAAAACTTCAGCAGCGCTTTGAAAGAAATTGGCGATGTTGAAAACTGGGCCAAAAGCATCGAGACTGATATGAAGATCATCACCGATGCCCTCGAATGTGCATACAAAGTCACTCAAGAAACTCCATGACGGTAAATTGTTATCGATTACTTTCATGTGTAATCAGAATCAAAGAAAAGACTGTATTTTTTGTGAAATTTGTATCATTTTTGAAGTGCAAACAATTTAATATTTGGACTTTTAGTTACCATTGTTGTTTATCCAAATACTGTTTTATTGAATGTGATTGTATTTGTATTTTATGATTAAGTGATATGTAAGTTGTATTAGTTTTTTGATAGGATTGTTCTTTATTATTTTCTCGGGAACCCAACAGGTACTATTATTTTATTTTGTGTTGCTTTTTGGGCAACTAAAAGGAATGGTTATTGCCAAACATTTACAAAAATCATATGGGTGAACAGAAGACAAATTTGGTTTAATCACTTGTATGCACAAATCATCCCTGTCCAGGTTGAAAAATTCAAGATATTTAGAGATACATATATATAATTTGATTGAACACACACCCTATAACAAATACCCACATTTTGGAAACTTATCGATGCATTATCTAGACTTATATTTTTAAAATAAGTACTCAATAATATTTTATTATCTACTGTGTATATAAAACAAATTGTACCTTTGACTTCTTAGTCAACCAATAATAATAGGGATCTTATAGCGTCATTTAATGATTCAAGATAGTTCAGTTTTGTGCTTTATTACGAAACAAAGCTGTTTTCAGTCCTTTAGTGAAAGTGTATGTATTATCAATGGCACTACGCTAATAATTAAACTCAAATATCAACAAAAGTTATTAGTAAAAAAGGTGCTTTATAAATAATGCATGTTTCTAGAAAAAATATCTGAATATATTTTGTGTTTTATAAAATTAAGGTCTTTACTTATCTTTAATTTATAGACAGCAAAATACATAATATGTATGTTGAAAAGAAATGTTGTTTACTTTTTGTACGTATTCAATGAGAATCAATAGTCATTTACACCAGATTCTCTTTTTGACAGTAAATGGGTTCCACACAAGTTTGATAATATAAAAAATAATGGTCAGTGGGTTTTCCTTGTATAAAAATCAAGTCAGGATATCAAATAAATATATTTCATTATTGAACCTTATTTTAGCAACAAAATAACATGACAGGTAGGTATATAAAAAAATTGGTTTAATTAAATAATAAAAAATATTATTATTTTTATCATTTGGAATACATAAAAAAATGTGTAAAAATGGAGTTTGGTGTATTTATTACTTTTGCCTTACTTTATGTACAGTTACATTAAACTTTTTTATGAAGTCATGCTTTTTATCTACTTCTAGCGAAACCAGGTAGACATTGAACTGCCTTTGTGTTATTAAAAATGGTTAATATTTATGTAATCTGAAATTTCTAATCATAATTTCATCCTTTCAGAACCTTCCATTTCATCGTCCCTTTTGTATGTAATTCTTTATTGTGAACACGTCACCGTATCTTTAAATAAATTCCTAGTAGATGTCAAAAAATAGTTTAATCAAAATCCAGAAACCTTCTAGGCAATGCACCAAAGTTTCATCAAAATTAGAACAGAACCTAATTACTTACTGACAATCATTTTTTTATATGTGTAGTGAAATGTATCTTACCGCAATCTTCTTTGTTGGCCCAAGATACACCAGCGGCGCAATATATTCTGTCACTAATGTACAATATTCTCTCAAATTCAAACCTGCCACAGTACCTCAAAAACAAATTCACTTATTTATCCAATCATAGACTTCCACTCTGATCTGCTCAACGTACAACACTATCCATCCCTATCCATAATACAGAATTTCCCAGTTCTTTGTTTGAAGTACAATCAACAAGATTATGGAATAGCCTAAGTCTGGATGTTGCGCCGTCTCTCACTTTGTATTTTCAAAAAAAAAAATAAACATCTGATCCCAATTTCTTCTCCTTGTCCTTACCCTATACTTTATTTTGCTATGAAGTATTTTAATTTTTCTTTTGTTTTAATATTTGTCTTAGTGTAACATATAATATATATTTGTTTATTTTTTGTTTTCATTCTTTTGTTGGTGTACATATACACAATTTTCTCATGCTTTGTAATCTGGTTGGTTCGAAGAAATTGCCTAATGGCAATAAGCCTGCAAGTGTACAATATATTTGTTTATATTATGTACAGAAAGATAAATAAATCAAATAGAACTTTTTAGGTGTGTGAAAAAAATATATTGAATGCTATTTTTTCACAAAGATTGAAATGTGAAAGTTGAAATATCAAAGTTTTGAAATTTTGTTGGAGTTATTTTTAATTGGTAAGTCGTGTATGTAAAAAAGAATTTATTATTATTACATGTTGTGACTGAGTAGAAGTCAGAAGCTAATGGATTATTTTAATCACTTTAATTTAATTATTGACTTTAATTACATTAAAAAAAAAATGTTGGATATTTTGAAGACAAAACTTGGATGGCGTATAAAAAAAAACCCTCAAGATATTTCTTATTTCGTTTTTAAAGTCTTACGTGAACTAAGTTGATGGTTGGTGGTGGTATTTTTTCTATTACAGAAATTTATAATTCATAATAAATGTTCTATAAGTGACATTGCTACAAATGCTGGGTAGGTAATCGCTACATTGAAAAATGTTTTTTTTTTAATTTTATCTCAAAAGAATTTGAAAAGAATATTATTTGATTATTGTTTTACATTTACAAAAATATTTACTGGTGTGCGCTGAACAAATCACCAAAGTTTCATTACAAACCTTCTCAGATATGCGCTGAACAAGTCCCCAAAGTTTCATTGCAATTCCAAATACCTAGATAATTTTTCAGAATTCTTGTGTGAGAAATTGAATAAATAAATAATTTATAATGCAAAAACCTTCTCGGGTGTGCATTGAACAAATCTCCAAAGTTTCATCGCAATCGGATGGAAGGTATAGGAGTTCATTGGCCACATACATACATATATACCAACATCATTTTTTATATATATAGATTGCGTGGTTAACACTATCAAATAAATTTTGTAATCAGTCAATTTTCTCTGAACACTTTAACCAGTATAACTCGTTATTGCAAATGTGACACCACATCTGTACCATAAATTATATAAAATAGAATAGCAATCTAATTTATATGAAATCATTTATTTACAGAATGAAATATATTAGTTCATTAGATTTTTTTCATATTATGCAATATATAAAATACAGTATAATTGCTCATTTGATTTAAATTAAGACATATATTTTTACTGATTTATACATAATTACACATTGATGTATTTTATTAAAAAAAATATTTCTGGGTTTGACACATTATTTGATTGAAATTAAAAATACATTTTTTAGTTCAGTGAAAATTGGTATCAAAAAATAGACAGCACTAATAAATATTCAAAATGAGAAAAATGTCATTTATCCAAAATATTATTTCCTGCAGGTTCTGTTTTTTTTAGATAACCAGCAACAAACACTGAAAACAAAAAAAAAATTCAATGAATTTTAATATGTGCAGTACTTATAGAATATGTACATATCTTTTTCGTTTTCGTGTTCAACTTGATGAGTCATTGTTGCCTCTCCGACAAAACTCCTTCAGACATTTCTATCCTCTCCTTTTTTTAGGCCCGAAGCCACCGATGGGCCATCATAACATTGCATGAGGAATCAAATAAAAAGATGTATAATTATTGGCAAATATCTTGACATGTTTCAGCAGTGATTTGCATAACTACTATCCAAGCAAAAGGGGCTTGCTGCCACTACTTTGTCAACAACGATCAATATTCAAAATTTTTAGACTACCTTCTAGCTGTGTGATCAAAATATTTTAGAATCATCTGATAGTAAGTTGTTGATATTCTGGTTATGAATGAACACTCTCCCTTAGCTTGTCTTGGACTTATGTGCAGTTGATTCAGAAGTCAGGTAATATTCTGATCATTCTCCATTTGATAATAAATTTATTTGGACCTAATATATGCCAGACTAAACCTCTGCTCCACTTTAGTTTGTCTTTGGAATACTTTCTGTAAAGCACATTCATGCCCCTCATTAATTATTGGGATATTTACATCTGAATTACTCTTTACACATTCATTAACCTTACATATTGTCACTGGCTGTCTGCTGATATATTGCATCTAATATAGTTCGAAATATTCTTCTATTTAAGAGTTTCGCTGGGCTCTTCTTCGTTAGTGAACAAGGTGTAGACCTAAGTGAATACAACATCCTCGGAATTCTTACATCCTATGGTATATCAGACATTTTGCTTAATTTCTATTTTACAGTTTTTACCATCCTTTCAGCTTGCCATATGTGTTTCATTTTGTTTAATATGACCTGGCATTTGTCTGTGTTGCTGACAAATTTTACAATTGGATACCATTACTGCTATGTCCTTAGATAAATCTGGCCACCAAACGTAACTCCTGGCTATAGCCTTAGTAGTAACCACTCCGTTATGAGGATTTTCATTACACTCTCCCTCATTCATGTGGGAATTACCACTCTAGTGCCCGATAAAGTACATTCATTCATTCATGACAGTTCCACTCTTCTATGCCAATATTTATTTACTTTGTCTATATTAAAATTACTAGGCCATCCTCGTAATATCCAATTGAATACTTCATTAAAAATTATATCTCATTTTGTCTGTTTTGCCATCTCTTCTATAGAGTTGGCCCATCATTAATACATCTGCAATCTCTTCTTCATCCTCTTACAACACTGGGGATGCCCACCTACTTAGTGCATCTGCATTTCCAATATTGATAGCCTTTTTATATATCAACCGATAGTCATAAGAATTCAATAAAAGAACCCAACGTGTCATTCATGGTGACAATATTTCAGGAATTGGTTTCTCCGAATTAAACATAAATAGAAGAGGTAAATGATCTGTAATAATTGTTACTTTATTACCCATTATGTAGTGATGAAAAAATTTAATCCCGAAAATGATGGCTGCGGCTTCTTTATCAATTTGTACATATTTTCTTTCATGTTATTATAATCATTTGTGCATTGTTTTCATAACCATTTCTGATTGTAATTTAATCATAAACAAATTGGTCAATTGATATGCTGTATTGTAACTCCAATTATCCTGGGGGGCAAGTCTGGTACAACCGGCGAAATCAAAACCCTCATGATTACCCATATCATGGATATAATTATTATATGGAGATCTATGACATCTAAAGATATTATAGAACTCCATATAATAATTATATCCATGATATGGGTAATCGTGGGGGTTTTGATTTCGCCGGTTGAACCAGACTTGCCCCCCTGATTGATTTTATTTTTATAATGATTATTAAAAGAGCCTATTGTCTCATGACAATAATTTATAGTCAATATTGTAAGTTTAATATAGAAGTTTTTCATATACAGCAACACTTTACTTCAGTCCTTGATACAAAGTCTGGTTTTCAATTCCCTTTGTAATGATATTTCGTTCATAGTTTTTAGTTGTTCTGGCAAATTATTGAAGTCACAGAGTCCACAGACACATTATTCTTTCATATCCAATTTTTTGTAGCTTTCTCAGTTAGAAAGTCTTTTTTTGTGTATGTGTGTTGTAGTTGTGGGTTTGTGTTCTCTTCTTAAGTCTTAGTAATTAGAGACTGAATAAAAAAATAATGTTGTTGCAGTACTTACAGAAACATAATCAGTACTAAGGATTCACATTTTAGTAAGAGACGGCTGTTATAGAAGTAAACGAGTGAGTTGTGGCCAACGCTAAACTCTCCACTACACAATGAAGCTTCCCTGCTAATATAACACTCTAATATCAATATGAAATCATATAACTTAACATTGCCAAACATTTCTCTTGTTATATATATATTTTTCATACAAAAATCTATTATTATGAACATAATTTTTCAAACGGTTGTATGTTTTTCTTTTAACGTTGACCAACTTTGAATGCAGTTTTTTGAAGATTATTGGTATTATATAAATAGTTTAAACAAAATTAAAATATCTCAAATTTCCAGGTCATGAGAGCATTTTTTCAGTTTGAACAGATGAAATCATAGAGAAACATTGAGAAAAAAGGAACCGTTGTCTATGGAAAACTAATCAGCTCTAAGTTTATGTACTTCACACATATGGTATCAATATTAAGTTCATCGGCCTTTTAGTTTGATCTGTACAGAGAACACAATTTTTCATATTTGTGTACGGCATACACACAAAAACATCACAACGAAACTCAAAGTATGCACTCTCTACATGATACCCATTGAGAAATTGATGGAAAAAATACTCTTAAAAATTGTGAAATCACGACTCCACTATTCCATAGTAGTGGGAGTAAAAAGAGTTCTACTGTATAAGAATAAATGTGATTCAAAATACAAGGATACCTTAGATTATTATAATTCTATGAAGGACAGTAGTCCCTGTCTGGTCCGATGCCCCCTATAATCGGACATGCCTACGCTGTCAATTGTGGTGGAATTAACATACAATCATAGAATAATAATAGTATATAAAACTCTTTAGCCTGCAGTAAATGCGACTGCTTTATGTTGACTAATTTGGTCAACATTTTGCTACGAGCATTCAGTAATCATTTGGCCGTCTGCGTAATACGTTCTCCAAGTAGGGAATTTTTTAACTGCTTGCAAAATTATTTACGCAGTCATAACGAGTAGTACTATATGAACAATGTCTACCAGCAGAGTCATACATATATTGACACGAGCCGGCCAATAAAACGGCTTCACTTTTTCAGCGAGGTATTATATGGGAATGAGTATTCTATAGTTTTATTATTATTCTATGCATACAATGTGGAATTTACTAAATTCCACATTGTATGTTTTGTAGTCCATATAGAATCTCACCATTATTATAATGAAATTTGTCAGATTACAGGTAGGTACTCTTTTACAAAAAATTCCAGACTACAGGGGGTCTGTTGCAATACTCTGTAATCCGACACCGCCTTGCAAAACTTTTGTTTGTATCAGCTTCACAAATGTATACTCCATAGAATTATAATGTACAGAAGCCGCGTGTAGAACAAATTTCGAATTCAAATGTATGCCAAGTTTTTTTTACATGTGTGTGTGAGGCGGTAGATCGGTTGGTCTACGTTTTATGTAGGTGTGCGTATCCATAGGTGTACGTATACTAGAAATTCTTCTGTTTCAGAGTAGTTTTAGTTGGCATACATTCATTGCGCTGACTAGGTATCTGTATCATATAATATAATCTAAGGTATACTCACTTATTATTGCACATGCTGCTACAGTGATTAATGGTACTAGAGAATTTTCACCAAGAATATCCATAACCAAACTGTGTGTACCTGCATCACTAGGTTTTGCTTGTTTTCCCATTATTCCTTTTTATTTATAATTTCCAAATTATTTTACTAATATTTGAAATACATAAAATACTGAACAAACAAAAGTTTTTATTGATTTCTTCTTCTATTTTATGGGCATTTCATTGTTGCCAATGTTCTCGCCCTTTTTCTGTAATTATATTATCTTGGAGGAATGATTAGATGGTATAATATTATTTTTTATGGAGAGACAGATAAGTTGAGAAGTCTTACACACTTCGGAGTAATAAACCAACGCTGCCAGTTATGGGAGGAAAAAAAAAATAAAATAATAAAAATTGGTTTTCCTTAGATGATGACATATAATGAATAACCGAGATGAGAAAACAAAGTTTATATACAATAAATACAAGAGGTGTTTGATTTATTTACAGATGACTTAATTCTATATTTGTATGTTATTGATAGAGATGAATGAAGCTATACATTTATATACAGGGGGAGATGCAGTTGAGAGGACAGAAGGAATATTCATAGGGAGAGGAAGCTTGAGTCTAATAAAACTATTATATAGAGGGGACTTGTTAAACAGTTTACAGCCAAGGAAAATGTGGTTTATATTACCCTCTTCGAGACCACATTCGCAGAGAGATGTGTCTTTAACTCGAATTTTGCAAAGGAAAACCGGAGAGCATGTATGGCCAAGTCTTATTCGACATATGACAGATAAGGTTTTTTTTTAATTGGGATGTCAGAGAACCAACGTTTGACAGGGAAAGTCTGTTGATTAGATGCATAAAATTGACTAGAAGTCAGACAGTTTGTGCGCCACAGTTGTTCCCAATGGGACATCATCTTTTTCTTAATGAGGGGAAACATATCTTCCAGGAATAGGTACCAATGGGAATCATCCCCATTTATGGATGCTTCTTTAGCCAGTACATTGACTTGGTCGTTACCTTCGATTCCACTGTGACTTGGAATCCATGCGATAGAAACGTTAGTTCCTGTCATGCCCAGGTCTAAAATTTTATGTTTGATTTGGAGGACTGTTAAATGGTTGAGAAGATATTTTGGGTTGGAAGAGATTGATTGGACTGCACTGAGAGAATCGGAGAATATAATGGCACTTGACATGGACTGTGTAGAGATAAAATTGAGAGCTTCAAGTATGGCCAAACATTCAGCGTTAAATATGGAAGTTTCTGGAGGAAGCTTGAAGAGGCCAGAGGAGTCTAGGGTTGGGCAGTAATAAGCTGCTCCCACCCTAGGGAAGTCGTTTTCTGTTTTGGATCCATCGGTAAATATGGAGATGTGATTAGGGAAGTTGGCTTGTATAGTATCCCGGAAATGTTGAGGAGTACGAGAGTCGTACTTCAAAAGGTTCAGATGGATTATAGGAGGAAAAAATGTATTTGATTCTTATGTGGGGAACAGTAAATTTTCAAATTAACAATCATGTATTCCATTTTACAATCATAGATAATATTTTTAATTTGGAGAATGTAAATAATGGTTCCTAACCTGTGGTTCACTTAAATATTCAGTCTTAAATGCTACTCACGAAATTAAGATTCAAATTAATTAGTTGGTCATATTAATCTGTACAAAAATGAATACCAATTTCATACTAAACTTTGTGAATTTTCATGATAGAATATAGATTAAGATTAGATTATGCTCGAGTACTGTAGGACTACTAATGGCGCAATCTTAATATTTATTTATATTATTTTGTCTTGATCTTATAAAAGTATATAAATAAGTACTCAATCATAATCTAATCTCAATATTAATTTACTTTCAATAATAACAATTCTTTAAGATCAATGTTTAGTATGAAATTTTCATTAATTTTTGTAAAAAATAATATTATGGGGTGAAAGGCTATTTGTTTTTAGCGACATTTTTCGATATTGACATTATCTTTGGTACCAGCCCCCCTAGACAATGCCCCCAAGTCAAATTGAAAACGCTGTTCGTTTTCGCCAAGCGCTAATTTTTTTTGTATGGGATTTGACGTTTGTTGTTTGTTATTGTAGAAAAAATTTCTACAACAAACGTCAAATCCCATACAAAAAAAATTAGCGCTTGGCGAAAACGAACAGCGTTTTCAATTTGACTTGGGGGCAATGAATCATTTACCTCAAGAAAAGATAACTCTATGGAAGTGACAGTTGCCAGTCACGTGACAACTGTCACTTCCATATATTGAGTTATCTTTTCTTGAGCTAAATGACACCACTAAAGTTTCATTACAAGGATAATACTGACATGAACAATACCCATAATGAATAATCCATCATGGGTTAAGTAGAATATTATGGATAGTGAAAGAATGACAATGTCAATAGCATGTATATGTTATATTTCTGACGAGCTCGGCATTGAGCGATACTGATGAATGGGAGTCAGGTTTGCGAACAAAATTAAATAAAACATAAAATTATGTATAATTTCTTTTTCATAATTCCTTGTGACTATGGAGTTCTAACATGAAGTGACACTTTCAAACATTGAAAAAATATATATATTTTTTGTTTCATACATGCTTTTAACATTCACAAAAAATGTAAATGAATTTTGATTTTAAAATATACATATTATATAATGTCCTTGATATGTAAGTATTTTAATTGTAGCAGAGTTATTTTATTAGATTCTTTTTAATTGAGTGTCCTTAGAATAACAAAATACTAAATATTTTTGCTGTGAAACAGATGGCAGGAATTGATGGTCCATCACTGCAAGAATGCTTTATCATCAGGGTTGCATCACTACATTTAAAAGGCACTACACTTCTATAGAAAATCTGACATCCATATTTTATTATTATTCTTACTGTCGTATTAGAGATGAACATTTTTTTTGCATTGTTTTCCTATTTTGACACCCAAGATTTCTGTACACCTAGTGCAATTTCATCATTTGAACCTATGATTGATCTGTGTCACCTAACCTTGTATGAATAAATATTCATTTGACTCAATAATTATATACCTTCCCCACCATCACCCGTTCTGCATGTGGGGACTTATAACCACCCCGTACAAAACTCTGAAAGAACATAAGAAAAGTCCGGAGAACTCTAAAACCTTGCAGATTCTGCACCAAGGGCAAATTATATACATACCAATCTTTATTGTATTTGATGAATATTATGCACTGAAGATTAAAATAGTAACATTCTTTATTTAGGTATGGAAAAAATTGTATTTAACATATTTTGAGGATACATGCTTTAAAAAAACAATTATATATAATTATATTTTTTTACTGTATGAAAATGTTACAATTTTTTTTTATAAAAAAATGTATAAAACGAATAAATAAGTAAACTTAACGGACAACTTCCAACCATTTAGTGAGACGGTTAAGATTTGGGTTTTCATCATTGCTTTCGTCAACTCCACATGACTCTCCGATTTCCACATCAGTAGTAAGATGAGAGAATTCAAAGTCTTTGTCTTTCTTTCCAATGTATGTTGTATCTTTTTGTGAAGGATCTACAGACTGGAGTTGACTCAATTTTGTTTTGCGAACCAAGTTTCTAAAAAAAATAATGTGGTGTGAAAAGTATTATTAAATATCTGCATACGATATGTGTTTGGACTTAAATAGTTTGATCACGTGTCTGAAAGCAGGAAACAGTTGAATTGGCTCAAAATCCGAGAACGAAGAAATTCCCATGTACTTTCCTTACTTGACCAGACACTTAAGAACCCTCTCACACCTAAGTACCTCAAGGAGAAATTTGCCCATCTCTCATCTCATGGCCTAAATTTACGGTCTCAAAACTAAAGTACACTATTAATACACCACATATCCTCCTACACTTACTCGTTCACAATACACGCTGCCCAGTTGTGGAATCAACTACCTAATGGTATAAAAGAAGCTTCTGAAGTCACACTTCTTATCCTCATACCTATAATTCCTTTATCCTTCATCCCATCCCATCCTTTTCCTACTTTTGGACATTATCATTATTATTTAAGTTTTTTTTTATATAAAATTTTGCATTTTTGTATTATTTACTTTTTCTTTCTCATGTATACCTATTAGTTTTTATTTTTTGTTATATGTATCTTTTGTACTTGCTCGTACTATTGTATTTACTAGTATGGTTGACTGGTAGAAATTGCCTACGGGCAATAAGTCCGCCACATTATGTGATTTGTTTCGCATAATTAAAGATTATTATTATTAAATATATATAATGGAGATCAATATGTACCGAAGAGATAAATATATAAAATAGAATCTATTGTACTTACATTTCCTTTTCAAGCAAACCTTTAATAATATTACTGCTTTTAGCAAGAGCATTATCCTGTTTATTGCATAGAATTAGAATCGATGGAGTATTTCTTAATATTACTGGATCTGATAATATGGTATATAAGTATCTGTAAAAAATTCAATATATTTAATGTATATCAGAATGTAATACAAAAAAAAAAAGTTTTACTTCTATCCATCATAAAGATCTAGAGATGTGATGTTAGGTATGTATTATCTATCTTAATATACTCACTCTGCATCATCTCTGACATCCTTTTGTACATTAACTGAATCCACAACATATACAATTCCACAAGCTGAGCTTTTATATTTGTCAAAGATCTGGCCTCGAACTCTTTCATGGCCAGGAACATCAATAATACGGAGGACACCCTGAAATACGAGAAAAAAAATAATATCAGAAAACAGATTAATATAGACATGTATTAGATGGGGCGATTGCAGAGCTGGGTTAATAATCCAGTGGTCGCGAGTTCAAATCCTGCCACGATTGATTTTGTTTACCTATAGGACAGGCATTTATGCTTAATTTAGGGAATGTAGGAAAATGTATTTTACTTGTTTAAAAAGGATATATTCCTTTTATGAAAAAAAAATTTTTGATTATCATGTCTTCAATTTATCACAGGACTCAAAAATTTATAAAAATATCTCCATCGTATCAATTTCGAAAATGCATGGATTAATCATCAAAACAAATTTTGTGAAAGTGCTGCATGTGCAAGAAAGACTTACATTATTCACGGAGTATTCATCGACATTTTCTTTGATGGATGTATGAGTCTGGCGATAATTTGAGTGAAGAAGCTGAGCGAAGATCAATGTCTTTCCAGAATCGCATAAACCAGTTAGTAATATACTGCGACGCGAATGTCTTTGTCTACTCCATATCCAGAATATAACTAAAATTATAAAAGCATTTATTTTGCAATACTCTTATTGTGTTGGTCAACACAGCTTAAGTCCCATATTTAATTACAATTATTATTCTAATGTGTGGGTAAAAAATAAATAGTAAGAATCTGTCAAGTACATAAATTTATTCACAAATGAAGATATAGTATAATAACTTGAACTTTTAGCAGAAAAGGGAGGCGATTTGCACGTAAACCAACAAAGCAAAAAGACACAAATTTGCACTCTGCGCAACCGGAAGCTCGTTCAAGATGATGGGCGAAAATTACACTTAGATGAAATCAAAAAATTTTACATTGTAAAATTCACAAAAACATAGCATCAATTTATTGATATTTGAAGATGAGCTTACTCATAAATACAATTTAGATCTTTTTCTTTTGATAATTATTTTTATGTCAAGAGTTTACAGTTATTTTATTTCATGAAATATTACAGGATAAATTCTTTTTTTAATATAGTAAGTTTGTCTATAAATTTGATATTTTTATGGTGATATTTTATAAATTAAAATAGTTATTGGATATAAGTATCGTACATTATATCCCAGTACTATCTTTAACACCAGGGGCTTGGCGTTTCGGAACAAATACATGGGAAGATATAGATTTATTTTTTACTGCCGCAAAATTATTGTAAATCTCGAGTGTCGACATACGTATAAATAAAAAATATAGAATAAACATATGCATAACATATTTAGGTTTTAAATTGAAATGACGAAACTTTTCTCATAAATAGTTATTCTAATAATAATTGCTGATAAAGGAAAACAAAAATATGGAGATTAAATTTAAGATAAAGGAACAAAAGTGAAAATTCTACATACGTAGCGTTAAAAATAATACAATTACTGATATTACAGTAATAGAAGTCGGGTCAACGGTGATATTCGTCATATTAATCGAAAGTATTATAATTAATATGACTAATATTTTATTTCTTCCGTGGTTTTTTATTACAAACTTCTTGTCTAACCTAAAAATACCAATTATCAAAACCGACTGACAGTAAATTGAAATAATACGTCAACGTAATCAAATGTCTATGGAAAAATAAAGCTGACTTTAAACATGTCCGCAACAGCGCCCTCTGAATACATAGAGGTATAATTTTTAATATGGCCGACATTTAAGCCGAATCACTTCGCGTCTGTACTGTAATTTTTGCATATAAATAAGTTTTCTGTTACGCTACGTCCTACGTAGGCGATTCAAAGCGAACGCGATTGCGAAGCGATGCGGTGCGGATACAAGCGAATTCAATGCGATGTGGTGCGCCGCGGCGGCTCTGTCCTACGTGTGCGCGAATCGTTCCCTCTGCCACCAGCTACTGTCATGGATGTACGTAAGCGAATACTCAAGAAATATGTACGGCAGAGAAGTGAAACTAATTTTGTGTACTTGAGAGGCACATTTATGGGGAATATCACAATTTGTATGAAGAATTACGTGATCTTGAATTAATAAATGAGACTGAATTTACATCTTTCCGGGAAACATATCAAAATTTGACATTCGTGCAAGCGAGAGAAAACTTTGTATGTTTTGAACAACATCCTATTGTAAAATAGCAATAATAAATAATGTGTTTACTTGTAGTCCCATTTATTTTTGCCAAATCCTAAAATTCGCGGTTCGATAATAATTTGTCCCATAATATGGGACGTTCATGGACAGAAATTAAAATTTCTGTTTCTGACATGTCAAAAAACAATGGCGCCGCCATCAATTCGCGCGAAAATATCAAACCAACTGATCGCGTTTGCTACGCATCGCGCCGCGTCGCATCGAGATCAACTCGCAGTCGGTAACGTAGGACACTACCATAGTTACCGACTGTTTGTTATTTTCGCGCCGCTTCGCATTCGCTTTGAATCGCCTACGTAGGACGTCGCGTTAGTGTTGTATTGTTGTGTAGTTTTTGTTATCTCAGTAAGTAAGGATATTATCGTTTATATGACTTATTTATTAATTTTAAACAATTACGATATTTTGTTATGTTATTTGATATCAACGTGAATATATTGAGAGTTATTTTCAGGAACATTTTATTTGTTTATTTCCTGATTAACGGCAGAAATCGCCTTTAGCATACTGATATAAGGAGGCTAGGAAGAAACATACTTGTCCCACGTTGGAATGCCAAATTGATAACTGTAAGATGCTGAGAAGAATACTGGTCCCACGTTGGGACGCGAAATAGATACATAAAAAACGCTGAGAAGAATACTTCTATTAAGACAAACATTATCGGCTCTCGTGTGTCTGAAAAGACAAATACATAAAAATTCAGGCATGGTAAAAATAATACATACATAACTGGAAAGATCTTACCAAACTGCTTTCCAACTAGGACTGCGATGAAACACTTACACTTCAACACTAAATTAGTTTTTTTATAACTTAAAAAACTACCTTATGATCACCCCTCGTTGGTAATGGTATCTGAAAGAAATATTATTATTAATTCTTAATTTCATTCCCGAAGATAATATGGATCTGAAACACACTTAATCACTACTTTATACAATTAAAATGCTGAGGCCGTCCGATAGCCCTACCAATCAATTTTTTATGGAACAACCACGATCGCGGACAATGTAATGAATTCGGTTCGACTAGCTACCAATGCCTGGCTGAACTCTCGGAATGTCTCGGACGCGACTCACTCAAACTACTCACTACTACTGACCGACTACCACTGTCTCCTACCGAATCAATGACAACTGACTGGATACAGCAGGGCGACCCAGCGCCCGTGAAACATGAAGTAGGAGGGGGGGGTCTAACTGCATCGCCGGGTGAAAACCAAGGTTCCAAGAATCAGTTAAAAAAATTATATTTTAAATTTATTTTCAATATAAAAGAATTTTTTTAAATATATGAACAAGGCCTGGGGGGCCGCTACAATCCGTTCCTAGAATTAATAGAAGAAATACATTAGGCCAAAGTAAAATAATGGTTATTGGGTTTCTTTGATATCATAATGCATGGAAACATATCGATCACAATACTCATGGAAATATCAATACATATAAACAAAAAATATTACAATTTAAACACTGAATAAAAAATCCTATATAATAAAACAAACAAAAAAGCCTAATCATAAACGTAGTTTTTATTTCTCAATACAGATTATCTTTTTTATATGGCAACCCACCAATTTCTAAGCACGGAAATAAATATCATAATGGTGACACCTTGGGTGACACCAATGAGATATAATACCTATATCTCATTGGGTGACACCAAGTGTTGAGAAAAATGTCTATTTATCTACACGATTTTCGTTTTGACATTAATTTATCAGCTGATTTTAGTGTTGGTTCTTGGCTGGTCGATCGGGATTTTATTAATTTTATAAAACATTATATGACCATAATAAGCAATAAAAGTGCCGTATAGGTGCTTTAATTTCCAAATTTGTGAGGTATAATTATATTTTCGAACTGTGTTGTAGGAAAACTGATGACAAGTAACCTCTAAGATGACAAGAGACCAAAACTTGAAGATTTGTTTCGATTGTTAAATTGTGAACATTGAATACGCCCATGGCACTTCTGGTATTTGCCATAATGACCAATATCAACGACCGCTCATTTGTCCTATTCACAGAAATATTTCTTCTCAAACGAATATACAATTTGATAATGTGTAATACATATTTACAAATGAATTGTATTCCTGTTTTTATTCCTTGCTGCAGTTTTAAGGTACCAGTTCGCTGCGCGACCGAGACAGGAGACAGAGACCGGAGACCGAGACCGTTACATGACTTTTACTATGAAAGTTACCGGTTTGCGCCGCGACCGAGACCGGAGATCGAGACCGAAGACAGATACGAGAGACCGATTCCGTGAATTGACTGTATGCAACTGTGTGGACACCAGTTCGCGAGCGAGACCGAGACCGGAGACCGAGACGCGAGACAGGAGACCGAATGAGGAGACCCGAGACACCAATTGTCCAGGACAATTGGTGTCTCGGGTCTCGCTCAAGACACCACTTGCGAAATCGTAGAAAAAACGTAGTTTTCTGACGAAGTCATTGATTAATTTTTATTTACTATTATTTCCTATTATATACCTATTATTTTTTATGCTTTTTATATACCTACCTAATTAGATATTTTCACTAGTCTGTTTTCTATAAAAAGAAAAATTTCCTTTTCTAATTTGTATATTTCTTTTAAAGAAAAATATTTTATGTTTTTTGATTATATTAATATATTTTATAAAAATATATTAGGATGATGTATAATATGATACGTATTGTTAATTAATAAATAAATAAATAAATATAATATTTTTTACAAATTTATTTGAAAAAGGTAGGAACATTTTTATAAAATAGGTAGGTACATTTCTATTGTATACATTCATTGAATAAAAAATTAAAAACTAAATTTTTCAGTACATTAGAGAATTTTGTACCTATACAGGTAACAATAATGATCTCTGTTCAATCAATATTATCGAGGTAGTCGTTGGAGTCACGCGTGTCGTGTTCTGGAAAGTTATTGATCTTCAATGTTATGAATAGCCATGCAATATTGAAGTTACTATTGGAAGAAGAAGAAGACGATGATTTACTGTTGCATTATTATTACTAGAGTTGAGGTGTTTCGGCTTTTTTCGATATTTTTAAAAACTTTTGAAATATAGGCAGTTTAACACATAAATTTATCATAAAAAAAAAATTTCTTAATAAAAAATGTTTGAGAATCTCTGGATTTTTTTAAAAAAAAACGGGACGGACGGACACACACACACACACATTATGTTCTACTCCGAATTCTGAGTAAATCTGTATATATTGAACATATATGCTGCGAAGCCTCTAAGTAGGTGTTTTTTTACTTCAAAGTTGGAGAAGCCGTGAAAAATATAGACCCTACATACAAATCTCGCATATTCTGGCTTGAAACTTTGTAATATGTTAATAGAACTTTGTTCTCTTGAACAAATCGACATTTGGACAAAACAAAACGAAAAATGGCTGTAAACAAATTATTCACAACTAGAGGCCAAGAAAGATCGTTTTCATTTTGATACAGAAATTTATTGTTTGATGAAAATATGATCAGAATGTACTCTCAGCTAAATAAAATACTATTGTATTAAATTTATTGCATAAAACAATGTGAAAAAATGAAATCATAACCTGAAATATTGATGATAAATGTCACTCTGACATTGTTCGGTCACGTGATTCTCAGATAAACCACGTGATACTCAGAGAGACACCACGAGACACCACTTTTGTATGGAGGAGACCGCTTTGCTGTCTCGGTCTCGCTCGCGAACTGGTGTTCATACAATTTCATACACTCAATTAACGGTCTCCTGTCTCTGTCTCCGGTCATGGTCGCGCAGCGAACTGGTACCTTTATATACACTCTGATTGAACAAAATGAAATATTGTAATATCTAAACATGAAAGGTTGATCAAATTAAGCTTACGATCGACAAAAGGAATTACAAACACCTATGTAGTATACAAAGGCCGACCGCCGTGGCACAGTTGGTAAACCGTTTGGTTTCTATACGGGCGTCCTAGGTTCGATCCCCAGCAGAGGAGAAATTATTACTTCTCTGGGCTGGAAACACTGGTAAGTTGGAAGAAATTGCCATACAGCAATAAACTCGCCACTTGCGCAGGGTGCAAGGAAGTGTTCATAATTATTATTAGTTTAGGAATATGTGATGAAAATATCACCTTCGTCTTCTTTTCTTTTGACAGACCGAACGGTCTGTGATGCAGAAACAATTCTTCCTGAGATGATGAAATCCAACTGTTCTTAGATGGTTTTCCAGGTGGAGGATGTGCAGATAGAATCACGTTCCATATATTTTGAAAATCTGGCCCAATATTCTTTATTTCATTTATTTATTTATAAAAAAGTTTTTTTTGCAAAATTTAGGCATACATTTTACACGAAAGGTTTAATCACAAAAATTAAAAGTACCTATATATAAGGATACAAGTATATATAAGGATAAGTTTTTTTAAAAATCGTGTGTTTCTATTGTTTATATATGATGTTCTAAGACTATAATATCTGTTTGGCTTGTTTTGATACTATATTATTATTTTTTTATTTTTCATGTTCTTTGATGTCTTCTATTGTGGTAGTGTGTTTTCCTTTTTTTTTTACTTTGTGTTTTATTGTTATTGATAGATACGTGTCTTTTTTTGTGTTCATTTAGTCATCCGATGTTAATTTGTTTATTTTTACTGTTTGTTTTTATTTTCGTTTATACTAGATGTAAGAAATTGTATTTTTTTTACATCTAAATAAAATATATACAATACAATACAATACAAGCAATTTTTTAAAAATAAATGGTCAGGTGTTTTGGGTTTTCGAATGTGGTACGTTGAAAACATTTTTTATTTCATTAGTTTATAGCTATTTCTATGAAAATTATTCAACCAAGGTACTAATTATGTTATTATAAAATATTTTCTGGAAAATTTATTGAGTGTTGCCCACACTTTTTAATATGTGGCAGCACCATTTCGTATTGACGACCAGTGTGACCGTTTTTGGTATTTTTAGTACTAAATTGGTATTTTTTCGCCACTTTGGAACACGTTTGGTAGGTATTTTTTTTAGTATATTTCAAATTTTTGGTATTTTTTGGTATATTTTCTGATTTTTGGAAAATTAAATAGCATTTTTTGGTATTTTTTTAATATTCTGTCTGCATTCACTTTTTTCTCTATGATAATTTTATCCCTCTTTGATGGACATGGTGGTGGCGGGATCTTTTGAATTACATTTTTTAATAAGTGACTTTTTAATTAGCGAAATTTGATGAATTTTGGAAATCACATTATACCAAAAAGTATCGAAAATTAAATGACTTCTGTAAAATTACATGTATCATCCACATCGAACAAAGTTTGTTGACATTTCGTGTTTTGGTGGACTTAATAATATTTATTATGAAGCCTGAATGGGAACAAAAATGAATTTCATTATAATTTTCGTAGCTGTAATTCCTACAGACAGATTTATTTTTTTATATGGCAACCCAGTATTTTTTAAATGGCAACCCAGTAATTTCTAAGCACAAATGTATGGCAACACACAAACTTCTACGAACGTAACGTAAGTAAGGATTATTATGGTAACACATCAAATGTTGACAAAAGTGTCTATTTGTCGACACAGATTTTTCGTTTGACAGCTATCAGCTGTTTTTTTGTGTCGGTTCTTGGCCGGTCGATCGATTTTTTTTATCAAACATTGTATGGCTATAATAATTAAAAACAGTTTTGTTTAGGTGTTTATTTAAAACATATATGATTTAGTTTCCTAAATTGCAATGCATAATTCTAATTTATGTTCTATGAAAACTGTTGACACGTAATAAGACCTCTCGTCAAAACTTGGTTCGATTGTCAAATTGATTTTAAAAGTAAATACGCCTACGGCAGTTCTAATACTGGCCAATATGGGAGACCGCTCATCTCTCCTATTCACAGAAATATTCCTTCTCAAACGAAAATGGAATTTAAAAATGTTTATACGTAATTACCGTAAGTGAATTGTTATCCCGTTTTTATTCTCTGATGAAGATTTGTATACACTCTGATTGAATAAAATGCCATTTTCCTACATTAATAACTGTTTTATTAAACAAAGTGCCCACTTGTGATGTTTTCACAGCAACTTTGAATATATATGCCGGTTGAATGGTAAATTTGACATATTTGAAGTTTCAGAGATGAGGTTTTATCAAAGCTGACTCCGTAGATAGCTGTACAGTAAGTAAATATAATACCTGATCATGAATGGCAAGCTTGAATCGCTGATTTATACTGGAGCCATCGTAAGATGGCGTTTCCGATAGATTGTAATAGTGTTGTGAGACACTTAAAATCATTAACAAAAAAATACAGTTGGATAAATTATTATTAACATACAAAAAATATCAACAATTCCACTATAATATGAAACCCTGTTGTATTATTATCATGTGAATCCAAACATCAAATAAAATGGAAAATGGAAGTGATGCAGAAGTCTTAAAGAAGTGATGCAGCAGAACAAGCTAAAATATAGAGATATAGGAGTTAGTAAAAAATAAATTATATAAATGACAGTTTCGTTATTATGCTAGTTTGTCTAAGTTTATTTGTATTTTGTATTTATTGAAATATTGAGATGCAACAGACAAAAATAGAGATGAATAAGTTAGTAAAGAAACTAAATGGCAGTTTCGTAATTATTAGAGTAAGCGAGTTTATTTTTATTTATGGAAATGTTAAGAAAAACGAAAGTAAAGACCGTTTCACGTAAAAAGGCACTTGGAGGTTAAGTTGGCACGACTGACTGTCAGTTGAGTAAGCGAAACGTGTTCCTTTTTTTAAATTTGCTGTGTTATTTGCATGAAGATGCCGAAAACGTTAAAAAGTGGTCAGAGAGATTTAGTGTTGAAGATTAAATGTTTCTGTGAACGTGAAAGGGCGAACAAGGAACCTTTAATACAATTACAACATGTTTGTCCTCGAATTGCTGCAATGACGAGTTAGGAATAATGTTGCTATATTACCAAATTAGGTTCCTCAAATCTACATCCATACATACCACCACGTCATGTCCCTCACTGTATAGGCAGAAGTTTTTTATTATAAAATAAAAAAACCTCAGTTTTACATGGTATAATTCAATGTGTGTACTTCATCGTTGTTCATGTGTGTAAAATGCAATTAGCCGTAAATAAATAAATAAATATGTCTTATTTTTTTTATAATTAAAGAGCATATGGAGTCTCCTAAAACGGCGAATCGCTGAAAAAAATGTTGGTCAGGAGGCAAAACATATGATAAAATTGACAGAGGAAGCATTTGCAAGCATAACTGCAGATGAATGGAGAAAGGAATGCAATCATGTAAAACATTTAGAAGATAATTATTATCAGAATGATATAGATATGGATGCAGAAATGGATCAATTCATTATAACATTAGGTGACAGTGAAACGGAAACGTCTTCTGACAGCAGTGATTATGATGATAATGGCGGCAGTGATGTGTCGGGTGTCACTCCTTTAAAAGAACATCGACCCATCTACTCGGATCATAACTACTCTAAATAGGTAAAAAAAAATCTAGAAAATAATGTAAATTTACTTCCCTAAATATAAGGAATATATTTTTTTTAATGATTAACCACACCAAATGCAATGATACCAACTTAACCTCCAAGTGCCTTTTTAAGTGAAACGGTCTCTACTGTTCCTTTTAGTTATTCGAAATGAGTACGTTTGCTATTTGATTTTTTTTTTCATTAGTTTATAGCCGTTTCTATTACAATTATTCAACCAAGGAATTAATTGGAATATTTTTTTTAAGTGCTGTCCACACTTTTTTTTTTGTGTCTGGCAACACCAATTTCTATATATCCATTGCCTATAATTTTTCTTTCATATCCACAACCAAGCCTTAATCTTTCAGTAATCTTAATCTTTTGTTAGTCATAATCTTTATTTAGTATTGTACTACTTAAAAAAATTTTTTCGTGATATTGCTAAGTTAGTAAAAGTAGTTAAGTGATATTGCTAAGTGTTTAATTAACAGCTCCAGTACCTACATGAGCAGCCCAGATTTGTAAGATTTTTTCAATTACATATATATTATTTTTGCCTTGAATATAATATTTGGATTTTCAGGTACATGACAACCGATTGTTTTTTAATTCTATTTAGCAGGAGCTAATGTGTTTAATTTGACTTTTCTGCAAAGATGATCATTATTATTCTGTACATATAGCCAATTTCATTTTTTACTCGCGACACATTCGTTCTCCCCAGCCATATTATTTTGTTTATCAAATTTTAAACTCGTTCATCACGCTCTTCCTTGTTATATACGTAACAATTTGACTTTAAATACATGCGTGTTTTCTTATTATGCTCCCAAATATCGTTAAAAAAATTAGTATTTTTTTGGTAATTTTTTTACATTGGGTTTAGTATATTTTAGTATATTTTCGCCACAAGTTTGGTATTTTCGGCAGTTTAGAAAACGGTCACACTGTTGACGACAAGAAGTTAGCATTGCAAATATCCATTGCCGACAAAGTTAGTGGAATATTCATTTGTTGTGGAAATTTTTGTTCTGGCAACTTTTGAACTAGCATTTTCATTTTCCATAACCTGTGTGAAATCGCTTGAAACCTCCGTTTCTCAGGGAGGTGATAAACACGTTGAAATTAGTTCTATAGCGAGTTTATTCTTGTTAATTTTGTACTTTTAGTTTAATATTGTTTGTACTTTATTATTTTGCTATAACAATGGCCGACATTGCGAAGAAGGTACGAATATTTTAAGTTTATAATTTTGCTGATGTACTTTATCGTGTCATTCTCTTTATGTTTTCAGTGATGCTAATATTTGAAACAATGACATGGATTTTGTATGAATTACTTTTGAATGCACCCTGTGTCGACGGAAATTCGTTTTTTAGTTTTATAAGCTTTGATTTATCGTAATTTGAGAATTTACGTAGAATGTGTAAAATAACCACGTTGGAAGACGAGTTTGACATTTTATTAAAGTGCTTTGCTGTATTAAAACCATATATTATATAAACTAACATTGCATTTTATTCAAGACTTCTTGAATATGTTGAGTTGCGTTTAGTTTCATGTTAATCTTATTTTACTGTATACCTTTTTTATCATTGAGTATTGAAGATTTCATTTGCTTGTATGTACATATAAAGAGTTGAAAACTTTAATAAATTATTGAAAAATGATAATATCTGTTGTATAGTTGTAGCCAAACATCTTAAATTTTTAGTCGAGAAGGGGGCGATTTGCACGTAAACCAACGAAGCTAAAATATACAAATTTGCACAAACCGGAAGCTCGTTCAAGATGTTTGGCGAAATTATACAAATTATATTTATGGACTAGTCACTAATACGGAACCAAAAGGGGACCACAGTTACAACTTTATTACATTAGAACTTTGCTATTCCTTGAAATTAATATGAATATTAAAAAAAAAAACAGTATGAAACGTGAAACCACATGACCAAAGTAACGTAAGAAAGACTATGACCTAATATAACAAAGGATGATTAAATGATTTTTTTTTTTATTAAGTTCACAATAACATATACAAAATATAAAACAAACAAACTATATAGAAAAGATGCATAGTAAGACAAAACATATTTGTATATGTTATTGTGAACATATTACAGTGCAAGCACTCGTGTGTAAAGGAGACAATTTAATATAGAATACACAAAATATTATACATACATAATTATTATCTATACAAAAAGAAGTTAATATAATTTACATATCAGTCAAATAATAAGTTTAATTTATTGTTTATTTTTCTTTTAAAATCATTATGTTCAATTGCCAGTCTCAAATCTGTTTCAAGTTGGTTGAACCACACCACCCCATTGTACGTGTAGTAGTTCTGTGCAAAACTTGTATGCGTTAATGGGGTACACATTAGGAAAGTCGCAGTCACCTACCCCACTCCATAGGGAACGTTATAGAACTAAGTGTTCTGTTCATCCCCGGAGCGGCTGCTCGTCGGACAAAACAAGAACTACCACCATGCATATTTCATACCACTGCCACTAAGAGTCCAACCACACTCAATATAGTGGGTCAACCACAGTTGACCCACTATATTATGTCTATCACTCGCCACACGTACAAAGGCATGGTGCGACCTTCCAATGTTCTTATGTATTTGAAATAGCACATTTTTTTTATAAATATTTTTAAAAGATGGCACTTGAAAATCACGAAATAGTTGCAAAGTTGGGTAGTCAGATGGTTTTTTATTTATAATTTTTATTATCAACCTTTGTGTAATTTCTAGAGGCAAAATGGATGTTTTATACGCCCCCCCCCCATGCAACAATGCCATATTGCATTATTGAATGGGCGAAAGCATAATACACATTTTTAAGTAATTTTAAGTTGAGAATGTTTCTAAGGTTAATAAATATGTAAATAAGCTTTCTTAATCTGTTTATAGTGTTATTTATTTGAGTTTTCCACTTAAGGTTACTGTCAATTATTACTCCTAAATATTTAATTTCATTTTTATTTGTTATACATAGACAATCGTTATTTTTACATGTAAATACTTCTGTAGAACAATTTTTTGAGTGGATTTTAATATTTAATGCAATGGGAGGTATTTTCTTGTTTATGGTAAAAGGTATATAATAAGTTTTCTCAATATTCAGGGTCAATATATTATTGTCAAACCATTCTTTTAATAAATTTATGTCAGTGTTAGCATTTTCTTCAAGCTCATTCCATGAATTTGCCTGAAAAATAATTGCCGTATCGTCTGCATATGAAACAAGTTTGCCTGATATTGTCAAATTAAATATATCATTTACATATAAGATGAACAAAAGAGGGCCCAATATGATAATCGACAATTTACTATATTATTTTCATTTTTGAATATTGTTTAATCGTGAGTTTGTAATATCAGGCCTATGTGGTTTACTGTGTGCAAGTGAGATGATAACAGTTAATTTGGAATACTTGATGGGTAATTAATATTCCTTAAACATCAATAAATAGTAGAGAGATCCCCACTGAACATAATCCTAAGTGTGGATAGGCGAGTTATTTCCATTTGAAGCCCAATCAATGCACTTGTTGTATTATATTTTGCTAACATATGTGTTGCAATAGTATAATATACACTATGGTATTGCTCTAGTTATAAATTGCCTTGATAAAATCTTTACTTTATACACTCCTTGGTTCCACCTCATTCCTTTCAGATTTTATTTTTGTATACCTACTTATCTCCAAATTTCTATAAAAATCGCATAGGTACGCAGATGATTAATTTGGGTTTTTTTTTGCTTGGATGGTTTAATCACATATTATGTGTGTAAATTGTCCACCTCCAGCCTGAAAATGTTTAAGATGTTCAGAGATAACTATAACAGATGTTTTTTTAAATTGTCAATACCGACAGTATTTAAGGTGTACAACTCTATTACACTAGATGTTTTTTAATCAAACAAAAATGATTATGGTTCTACATGTATCATCATCATCAGTGGCTCCACAGCCCAGGATGGACCTTGGCGTCCTCAAGGAATCATCACCATTACACCATATCAATGGCCATTTCTCTCCAATTCCACACACCGGCTATCTGAAGGTCCTTCTCAACTCCGTCCATCCATCATAGTTTTTGCCTTCCCACACCTCTTAATATACATATATATTTATTTGTTTTACACGTATATTTTCTTTATAATAGGATGACCGTTTCGGCTGAGTAGATCCTTATCAACCAGTTGATAAGGGCCTTGTCAGCCGAAACTGTCGTCCTATTATAAGGAAAATATACATGTAGAGCTATAATCATTTTTGTTTGATTAAAAAATACCTAGTATAACAGATGTGTCTTTAAAAAGTAAAGTTGGTTTGATGGGTCCGTGGCAGTGTGGTTATTGAGCTGGATTTGTAATGGAGAGGACGCAGGTTTGAATCTCGCCTCGACTGATATTATACCAACAGTTTATTTCGCCTCGACTGATATCATAACAAAAGTTTATCTCGCCTCGACTGATATCATAGCACAAGTTTATCCTAAATTTATGGAATGTGTATGTGCCTGTTACAATACAAAATAATATTATTATCATATGAAATGTTCTTGTTTGTTTGATACTATAATTATTTTCAAAGGTTCAGGAATACAAGGACTCTCTCAAGACGAAAGCTGAGCAACTGATAATTATTGGGTTTCCGGAAAAGATTGTGAAACTCAATGAGCTGTTGGAGACGCCTAATTTCCAAAACAGAAATTTTGCTGATGTCCATCAGGTAATTTGTTTGTTATTGGGACAACAAGCTAGCTAGCTATTCATTAAATGCATTACTTTAGGCATTTTTCTACATTATTATAATAAATGTAGAAATTTTGTCAAGTAGGCATGTAGTCGTATTCTAAAATTATGCTTATAAAAATATTTACACTTTTAATGGTGTAATTTGACTCTCATTAGGCACAGAATCATCAATTTTTATTCTAAAACATTCATCGCCAATTTCAATGATTTAAAAATTAAATTTATGATGCACTCAGTGCAAATTTTCATTTGACCAAACAATTTTACCCCTCCTTAGTGACAGTGCATCAATTCTTAATTGGTGGTCTATTCTGATAACTGATTTTCGAAAAATTGTTATTCGTACAATTGCGCATTCGAACAATTGTGTTTCGAAGAATTTTCATGTAATCATAATTAACATGTCATAAATTGAATGAAAGTGAACACATTTAGATGATCTTGGCTATTTGGGAAGAAGAACGCCTTATGAAAAAATTTGACAAATGCTAGGGCCGTGCAAGAAAAGGATGGCACGGCCATGTGAATGATATTTTGAAAGAGGGAAACATAAGAAGTTGAACAAGAGATTAACATGTATGAGACAATGTATGAATGTCGAAAAGGCGATGCATGCGTGCCAAGAATATAAAATATAGCATTCAGTTCTCTCTGCCTACCCTATTAGGGATATGGTACGGTGGTTTGTATGTATTTATCTAACTTTTGATGATGTGTATTTTTAGGATTTGAACATACCCGTTCCTCCGGCGATTCCAATGGAAAACAATGGTGGTGGAGGGTATCAGCCTGGTGCTAAGAGGCCTCGAGTGGAGGAGGGAGTTGGTGAAGGGGAGGGCGAGAGGGGCATAATAGAGGGGGGATGTCGAGTGTATGCTCTGCCCAGTGGAGCTGTGACGTGTAACAAACCCCTCTGTGATCTCATTCATTTAGTCAAGCCAAGGATAAGAGAACTTGTGGAAGATTCTAATTTGGTAACACATTTTGATAAACGTTGATATTGAAAGGGTTAAATATTACTTACAGACATTATGTTAATTGTGGACTAGAGCTGATTAATATCTTAAAATATATTTGAGTTTACTTTTCAAATACGTAAGAATTATTTTTTATTTGGGACAAAAACAAATTTATAATTGAATATGAACATGTACATTGAACTGTGAATTAAAGCCAAAAAAAATTATCACAATCTGAGCATTTACAAATACATCCAAACAAAATCAACAAAATACAATCACTAGAAAAAAGTATAAACGTTATTTAAAACTGAAAAAACAGCAATAAACATGGCAAACGGTAACAAAGGTAAAGATAATGGAAGAAAGGAAAGTAAGAGATAGAACAATCAATCAGCTAGTCTATTTTGTGTACACCAAGAGATCTTTTGTGTTACGTACTATTCTATCGCTTACAAAATACCGAAAAAATACATACATTGCGTTTACAAGCATAAACCACTGATAAAATAGTATACAACACCTAAGATCTCTTGGTGTTCATACAAAATCAACTCGTTGATATTATAAACATCAAAGCAGACACAGCTCACATAAAACAGATCAACCAGGTTCAAAATGCCTGTCATAATACCTCTCATCAAATTAATTCCCGACTTGATTTGACATTTGAACCATAGAGAAGAGGTTATCAATCAATGTCATCAAGTAGGTTGGTGTATTTGTTTTAAATGTTTGAATTTGTCACTTCATCATAGAACTCCATAATTACATAGAATTATGAAAAAATTATATATAATTTTATGTTCTATTATAATTTCAAATTCGGCTCCCTTTTTTCCGGAATCGCTCAATACCGAGCTTCGATTTAGAATGGTACCGGTGAAAGGGAGTCGCGTTTGCGAACTTAGAATGTATATATATAGTATAATTTTCATAATTCTATTTGATATGACTCACGTGTATCCCAGATCAAATGATACTGTAGTTAATGAGACAATATTGATTTTGATGTTTTTATTTTAGTTGAAAATGTGGATATCGTTCATGATTCCTAAAATAGAAGATGGCAATAACTTTGGTGTATCAATCCAAGAGGACACGTTAGCCGAGATACAAGCCGTGGAGTCTGAAGCAGCTGCATTCTTTGACCAGATTTCAAGATACTTCATCTCGAGGGCAAAGATTGTCTCTAAAGTAGCTAAATATCCCCATATAGATGATTATCGACGAGCAGTACAGGTGATTTATTTAAATTTATACACCATTTTATTAGGTATTGTGTTTCTACAATACTCACTTTTAACCCAATCAAGACGGGTAGGTACAAGTACTTGCATTACCTACGATCGATATGTCACGTGATCCATCCGCCATTTGATGTAGATAAGGAACATGTGCCGATTGTGTATTGTTAAGTATCGAATTCAAGGTAGAACGTTGAGCGCGAAACAACAAAATGAACTGGCGCAGTATCCCTCTCTCCTACGCGCATGCGTATTAGATCCTTACAAAGCGCGGGAGAGTGTGAATTTCGCCGGTGATGATTGATGAATTTCAGTGTTTAGATTTCTTAATTTTTTAAATAATTTAACAATTGTTTTGTTGATTCACCGACAGATGTCTTGAAGTCAAATATATGGGAGTAATATTCATCCAATTTTCGTCTCAATCAAGTATGAATTTACTGAGATATGAAGGTTCACAATTGTGTATAGCCATGAGGGCATGTATAGATGACGCTCGGCGTTTAGGCACGCAGCCGGTGGGCATCTATACATGACGCTCGTCTTAAAAAGGTTAATAATTAAAAGTATTTTAATGTTGAGATCCATTATATCAAAATCATTTTTTATTGAATTGAGATTCTGAAAATAAATACCTACTTAGTAAGAATTCCAAAACATCCTACCAACTTGCGTGTACAGACTAGATTGTAATTTCAATAAATTGTGCAGACATCCATTGGCATCGTAGGTAACGAGGTGTAGAATAAATTATTGGAAACAGTTGTAGAATAAATGATACAAATTCTCAAAAAAAATTGAAGTTGTATAATCTTAGAAGAAGACATCTAAAGACAAAATTATCAATAGTAAATATATCTACTTCCTAGAAGTACAAAATTTGGAATTAAAAAAAAAACTCAAAGTATGTACATAAATAATTCATACAGATATGAAATATATTTCTAAATAAATTTGAACAAATAAGCATAGTTTTATTCTCCTATGTATTTTCTCAAAAGATTGATGTTTGCGTAGTATGTTTTAATGTTTGCTCATTGAAATATTATAACCAAATGTTAGTCAACACATTCAAAATACATATTATTGTAACATATTCAACTATTTAAATATTCATTGTGATTTCAGTGATCATAAAAAACTCTCAACATAATAAATTTAGTTTAAATTGACTTGGATATCTATATATGAATTACGATGTAGTATTTTTAAGTTATTTGACTTCTGTGTTGACATCATGGGCTTATAAAATTTCCAGTTTCTCTGGGCAGGAAAAACTTACTAGGTGGAAGAAATAGCCATTTGGCAATAAAGTCGCGATTGCACAGGGTGTAAAGAAAATAAATGTATTATAAAAAAACACTAATTAATATAATTTATGAAAGATTTATCAATTATATGATATTCGTCTGGAAAATAACTACTTTGCGAATTCCATGTATTAACCACTCGCTTCACCTCGTGCGCGGAACATGCCGTTGATGCACCTCGTCTCCGCTTGGTTTCTTGCTTCCCGCACATCATATACTGCGAAAATAATTTTTATAACACATAAATCATAGTCTAATACTTTTGATCTTATATTTATTTTGCTCACTATTTATCAGGCTACGTATTCATATTTTCCTGCCTTTATTTAAGAGGTCGTAAAGTCATAGAACCTAAGTTTGCGATAAAATAGATTTAAGAAGGTTATGATGGTATTGAGCTATATATATTTTTACTATAAAATTTATCTCATATGTACCCTATGGTAAAATAGGTTTATATGATAGTAGAAGGTTACTGTAAAATTTATCTCATATGTACCGTACGATAAAATAGGTTTAAGAAGGTTATGATAGTAAAAGGTTACTGTAAAATTTATCTCATATGTACCGTATGATAAAATAGGTTTAAGAAGGTTATGATAGTAAAAGGTTACTGTAAAATTTATCTCATATGTACCCTAAGATAAAATAGGTTTAAGAAGGTTATGATAGTAGAAGGTTACTGTAAAATTTATCTCATATGTACCCTACGATAAAATAGGTTTAAGAAGGTTATGATAGTAGAAGGTTACTATAAAATTTATCTCATATATACCTTACGATAAAATATATAAGCAAAAAGTTATACTTTGTCTAAAATAAGTGAATATGAGGCATTGCTTTCAACCCATTTTTCACTCACCCAACCAACAACCAACTTTGAAATTACAAAGAATATGTAATTCATAAATGAGTAGGATGACTATATTTTACAGAGCTACAGCAATTTCCTGTGTCTTGGACACTGTAGTGATCAAGGTGTAACAACGGTAATGTAAACTTGGGTACTCTAGTGACCCAAGTGAAGCGAGTGGATTAGAAATGTTCGACTATTTAATTTTATATTGTAGGTGACAGATGAAAGCATATATTTCATATATAGTCTATAATATGAAAATCCATTGAAATATTGTATTTTTTATTTAATAGATTTGTTTTATTTGTTGATGTGTATTGTTTCAGGAATTGGACGAAAAGGAGTACCTTTCTTTATGGTTGGTGATGTGTGAAATACGCAACAGATACTGTTCACTTCACGATATTGTTATAAAGAATTTGGAAAAGATCAAGAAGCCTCGTTCATCAAACACCGAATCATTGTATTAATCCATTCCATTTATTGATAATCACAAAACATTGGACACAAATAATATCTGTCGCAGATCCGTATTATATTTAATTATTATGTTTATAATATTATCTTAGGGACAACAAAACCAGTGATTCTGACAGAATAATAATTATTGTATTGTTTCAATATTCGAAAAGTGTATTATTTATTTTTTATTTTAGAATCTAAACATGTCTATTAAGTATCAGAGTTCAATTCTTTCATTTCTGTGACAACCAAATGCAATTCGACAATTCATAATTTAAACTATTGTTAATACACAAATTTGTAAAATTTAAGATAATTTTACAATTCTAAGGGTAGTTTTATAACTTTATATTTAATATTACGTGAATAGTGTTTACAACGGATTTCATGCATTTATTATTGCATACATCCGTTAGCATATATCATCACTAATTTTTTTTTCTGTAATATATATATATAAATGCATTCATGGCTCTTCAGTTTCTTTTCAAAGATATATTTTATTTATCTATGTTCCATGTTATTTTTTTTCTTGACTGTTGAATCTATCTAGAAAAGAAAAAACCGATTTTTCATTTCAATTAATTTAAATAATGTAAGACCCTGATATTGTATAGATTGTTTATTTTTGCGATAATAATGGTTAATACTAGTCAAAATTACAAAACGCATGACTCATTTCCTTTTTATTTTGAAATAAGAGTTACTTTTGGCTGTCACGAAAGAGATAATTTTATCGAGGCTTATCTCGAATTATTTACCTATAATATTATGTATTTATACATCACAGTTTGTTGAGCATGCAAAGCTATTTGTTGTATTATTTAAAAAAAATGCGTACATTAAGGAATAGGAATAATTTATAAATAAATCATTTTCATTTATACGGCGATAAATTTAAAACTTAATAATAAAATATTGTTATTTTCTATAAATTTCAATGGGTACCCGAGAAATTAAAAAACTGAATGTGATCATAATAATATGTATATTTTGAAATGGGATCATTATGTATGCGTATGTATATGGACGAGATATTTTATTTGCATTATAATGTACAATAATTATATATTATTTATGTACTTCAATAATGAAATGTTATTATGATATTGATTTTTTGTTGAGTATTAAAACATGATTGTACGAATGACTCTGGAATTTCACGCCAATAAAAACATTTAGTGACAATTTATGTGATTTGAGTGTAAACTATTTGACGGAATAACATAGAAGTTTATAATTTATGGACTCAAGCTACATCTGTTCTGTATTTCGTTATAAATCCTGTTTATTTATTTAACTATGTGGAAATAAGATGATGTTCAACATTTTTAGGTTTAATATACATAATAAACATATGATTCTAAAATTATACTTAAGCCTCTAAATATGCTAGCTGTGTCTGTCAAAACGCTAAGAATTTGAACCTTACTTAGTGTAGAATAGGAAATAAAAATTGTAAATAAATAAATTCATACTATAGTTACTTAAAATGGTTGAATTATTTCAACCAGAAGTTTGTAGTTAAGACTTAAATGCTGATTGATTTAAATACACAATTTTAGGACACTGGATTTTAAACCATGCTTTGATCAATATAAATTGTAACATACTAATGTCATCGCCAGCATAAGTTATAAATACATGAAAAAGGACCGCAAAATTGATTGAATATTTTAACCATGACTTTTCATTATCCTATAGACTATGGGTTTTTTACATTTATTTTAAGTTATCAAAAAGTTTACACTCAGCCTTGCAACTATAACCAATCTCATAGAGAAAATTATTAATAAAACCCCATAAATACATAGATAGTAACATCTTAAATAATACTGTTAAGAGGTATATTTATGGAATCTCATAAATTTAGAAAAATCAATCTAAAGTATATGCATATTTCTTTGACAGCAATACTATTTTTAATTCATGTTTTTTTTGACTATTCACATCTCATACGACCAACAATGAACTGTGTGAATTAAAAAAATTAATTCAATAACTTCATCTCATAATTAAAAATACTATAGTTTTTGGTTTATATTTGACAGTTTATTTTATATTTATTAAGCTATGACATATTTATTCTATTTTCATTTTTTTTATATGCAATTATATAGTTGTTTTATTTTACAATCTATAAACGATATTTCAATGTTTTGCTTTTTGGAACTGCAAATATGTGTGACACCCATACATGCCGACTGCCGTGGCACAGTTGGTAAGCCGTTCGGTTTCTGTGCAGGCGTCCTGGGTTCGATTCCAAGCAGAGGAGAAATTTATTTAAATTTATTTCTCATGCAAATATTGCTTTTCTGGGCTGGAAACATTGGTTTGTTGGAAGAAATCGCCATACGGCAATAAACTCACCACTTGCGCAGGGTACAAGGAAGTGTTCATTATTATTATTATGGATGTTCATTAGAGTTGATACTGGTAAATGCAGTGCAATTTTAAATTTTGGGATAGAGCATTTTTTATATAAGAAAATAATCATTAATATAATTGTTCCAGAGACGTGTGTGTATTTTCTTTTTAAGAGTTTCTTTATATTTTGTATATACTTTTGAATGATTTCTCTAAACTTAGTATAATTTTTACCTACAGATATGCCCTTTGTTTAAGAGTGTGACGTATAGTGCCTCAAATTATTATACGAAACAAGATCTGTGAATATGGAACCATTTCCAATTAAAATAAAAAGTGTCTAAATGATTTGCTGCCAAAATGTTTAACTTTAATATTAGCATTTTAAATAATTTTATTTAATATGTTTTGGGTTTTACCAAAAAATAATTATCAAAATTACTGAACATTCATTCATCATAAGTCATGTATGAATAAAGAAAAGACATTCTTAATATAGTGTTTTATTTCCTGTTTCCAGAAAAATAACTTTATAATAATATATTCCCTACACTTAGGGGCTTTTTTCTTTTGTTATTTTGGTAAAAGTTATTCTTGATAGATATTCACAATTTTTAAAAAAAATAAGTGTGTTTTGTTTAAAAAGTAAAGACAAGTTTCATTCTATCATATAAAACTCAAATCGTTTTCTTTTTCAATATCTTATTATTTAGTATTAAATATGAGATTAGAGGAAATTAATTTTTCCAAATAGCAACATTATTCAGTTAATTTGACTGAGTGGTACCACAGACTTCTATAAACATAGACTCAGCATAAATTAACAAACCTGAGACACTCTGCATTCATTCCTTTTTATGTAGTATGGAAAAGAAAGAGATAGATATAGCTTTCATGTTACAGCTATCGAAGTAACAACCAAGGGTCTGTGGTCCCACTAGCGGGCACGGCAACATGTATGAAGCTAGCTACGATTTGTGCATATGCCACCGTGAGTGCCTACATTCATCGTTGTGACTAGGCATGCATCATCGTTCTTAAAAACATCGATGTTAGAAAACATCAATGTTTTTATGACAAAGCATTGATCTTCAAAAACATCGGCAATAAGAACGATACATCAATGTATCGTCGATGTTTTTCCTATATTTTAGATATATTTAGAAAAATATTCCGTAATGACCTTAGCAATATAAAAAACATAAAAATACATAGTATGTCCTATTCTGATTCGTTTCTTAGTACGAAAACGTCTAAACCAAGGGGCGACTGTGGATAAAAGGATTTTATCCGCGCGGTGTGTCGTAATGAGTCCCATATAAATGCAGTCAACTTTTTGACATTTTTCATATACTAAAATTCAGATGGATAAATATAGACAAATCAGAATAGGACACAGTAAATAATAAAGTAAAGTTAAATTTTAAATGATATGTAAATGATAAAATGAAGTTTAGATGGGTCGATGGCAGAACGTTTATCACGCTGGGCTAGTAATCCAGTGGTCGTGAGTTCGAATCCTGCCTCGACTGATTTCGTTCACCTATAGCACAAGCATTTATTTGCTTATTTTAGGGAACGTAGGAAGATGTATATGTACTTGTTTAACAAGGACAAATTCATTTTTTCTTATTTAAAAAAAAAAAAAAAGTGCTGAAAATACGCTATTGCGAAAAAAGTGTTTTGGGCAACCCTGATGCAATCCGCGGCTATATTCATATCGATCACTGGGTCCGCTTATCGGACTATATATTTTCCTACGTGATGAGTCTATGTTTATAGAAGCCTGTGAGTGGTACCAATTTTACCATGAATTACACTTTAAAGTAATACCACGAATGAGTGAAACATATCTTAGTACCCAAATAATGAATTTATCTATGGGTGCCATTAGAAAGTCATGCCATGACCATGTGAAAGATACTATGAAAGAAGGTAATGCAAGAAACTTGAAAAATCAGCAACCATGTATGAGAGAGAGGAAGCTCGAATGAAAAGGAAGAAGCTATGAGTTTTTGTGAGGGTAGAGGTGTATGGTACTCGTATTTCTGTCTGCCCTGTGTGGTATAAGTAGTAAGTTTTCGTTGTATAGTTTTATAAAAACTAAGCAGACTTCATACTATTTTATCAACACTTCATAATTTGTCAGCAAAATGATCACTTGAATTTTGTGACATAATGTTTAAAAAAACTTGCAATTTCAGAAATCGGGGAGCCGAAAAAATATGAAAACAATTAAACATTATTTTTTAAGAACCATTTTGATTTTATAAAGTAGGTACAATATTTAGGAATTTATATTTTTCAATTTGATTCCACTTTTTGAAATTTAAAAATAATTGTTATTCAATTATTTGAAATTAAATCTGTCTTATTCAAGGGGCTTTTTTAAAAATCTATTAAAATACGTTTGATATTATGTTTTATTACATTCAATTGGTTGTGATGTGATGATTGAATATTAACAATCAATCTGTTTCAGATGGATAAAAATAAATTTAGTTTGGATATTCAAAACGGTGACGGTTCACAGTGTCGGACCCACAGGGTGTTCGAACAAGCAAATAATGCTGTTAAAAACTTAATTTTAGAGAATAATTTGAGAGGGGGCGGCGAGTGTACCCCCAAAATCACGTCGTGGAGACCTATGAAATTGAGTAATGATTCGGTTGTGATTCATCGTCCGATTCGTAGTGCACAGATAGAAAGCAATGAAGCGGTATCGTTGGCAAAATCTGCAGAAAACATTGCCGAGAAAATCCATGATGATTCTGACAGTGATACGCACAAAAGTTTGTCTTATTGTGAATTACCAAAAGTAGCCAACGAAAGAAGGGTCGTTTCGAGGAAATATTGCAAAATAAGTTCTGGGAGCAGAGATAGAAACTCAGCAAAGGACAACAATCCTCTAACATTAGACAACAACGGTTTCTACGAGAGCGATGGAAGTTTAAGACTCTCACTGACTTCTCTGTCAAGTGTGAATTCTTTGGCAGATCAAGAAGGTAGAAGAGAAGCTTTTGATGAATGGTTTTTAAGAAAAAATAAAGAGGTAATGTAATATTTTATATCATACATAATCCATTGAAAATATATAGGTTATTCTTTTTTGTAGATAGATTAACTGCTATATTTTGAGTTTACTTCTGTAGATAATATATTTATTTACTTATTATACTAACTTATAATTTTAGAGATAGATAAATTTATCTTCACCATATTGGTCTAAAGATGTAGCTAAGTGTAGGAAGCGGTTCTACACCCGACTATTTGTTGAAAATGGCATATTTTGATTGGGACTTTTTCTATTGTCTGTACATACACTTTCTTTTTGTAATGGAATGATTTTGGCCTTATTTTTTTATTTAACCTCTCGGAATTTTTTTTTTGCTTTTATTATTTATATTACAAGACACCATTCCTCCTTTATTGATGACTGGACCCTAATTAAAAAGAGTGGGTTGTGACCAACGCTTAACTCACTACCAAGTCATTCCACAAAGTATTAAAATTTTGTATGGAAAATATTCAGCATTTTCGTGAAATGAGTTTGTTAAATTATTTTTGATTTAAATATTTTATTATGAAAATTTGAATGTGCCTTTTTCTAATTTGGACTAGTATTTGATCTACAAATTTGAAAAGAATCAAATGAGTACTTTAGCCTAAAATCGATAAAGAAAAATAAACACGCCGTACATAACACATAGCATACAGCACATCGTACACAGCACACACACAGATACATTGTGATGAAACTTTCAGAATACAATCTCAGTGTGATACTATTTGATAATCTGCAATAAAAAAGATAGCCTTAAAAATTGCGAATTCAAAACTCCCACTATATCCCCTTGGGTTAATGAGGAGTAAAAAACTTATAATTGTGTATCATAAACATTGTTATCAAAATATTGTCATTTAATTAGGCTCTATCTCAGTTCTATCTAAAAATGGCATAGTAGGGAATAAAATAAAGATTGTAATAAAAAAAATTACTAAGTAATGATAATATTTTTTCATTAGAGAATAGAAAAGTCTAAGTCTGAAATTCGCAAGAGCACAAAACAAACTGAAAAGTTGAGTGACGAACAACGGGATGAACTGTTCAAAAAATGGTGGGAAAAGAAAAAGTCTATGAAGGAAACTGAAAGGGTGAGAAGGAATCTCGAAAAAATGAGATTGGAAAATGAAAAGAGGAATCTAGTGGCAGGGAAAGAGGATAAGTTGAAAGAATGGACAAAAAGAAAAAATGAAATGTTGAAAGGTAAATTCTTTATTTATTAAGCTAATTTTAGATGTAGTAAATAAACAATGGTTAGTTGCCACATGCCAATTTGTTCAACCATACAATGGTAAATTTGACAAATTTTAAAAGTTGCAAGACTTGCTTATTGAAAAAAAAAATTTAATCAAAGGATAATTGATTTGTCATTTTGGTTCGACGTCTACTTAAATACCATGATGCATCAAGAGGCAGGCAGAGAAAACTGAGTACCGCAAACTTTCTTTTGCAAACAAGCTTCTCGCTCACATTTTTCTTTCTCTTATATTCATTTTTTTTTTCAAAATATTCACATGGTTATGCCAGCCATTTTTTTATTATTAATTCTTTCAATGTGCACATACCACACCATGAGATATAATATTATTTTGATAACAATATAATTTAATTTGTTCGTTTGTGATAATAACACAATAGATAGATAAACACGAAAAATAAAATTTTTTTCCGGTAAGGCTTTAAAAGTTATAAAAAATAAATTAAATTACTAAAAATGTATGGAGAAATCCATTACAATTTGTTAGTTTTCTGACGCAATTTGGATTTTCTGAAACTCACCGCTAGATGGCAATTATTCTGCCTCCAAACTACTAGCGTTTTGAAAGAAAATTATAAACAATAATACAATCGCAATTTGCAAGATTCGCACCCATGGTATAAATATTATATTACAGTATATGATGCAACTCGCTCATGCGAGTCGCAATAATAACTACGTACTAACCTTACCAACCTATTCAAACCAAACTTTTGTAAAGAATAGGTTGGTTAGGTTTGTATGTAGTTATCATTCTACTCGCGTGAGCGAGTTGCATTACTTATCAAAATAGTCGTAAATTTTTCAAAAAATGAAAATGTGAGCATTGTTTAAATATTATTTTGTAATATAATTGTATTGCGCTAGTGTTCAAGTCTAGTGGTAAATTTCAGAAACATGACAGAGTCAAGGAACCCACCATTTGTATTATAGATTTCTTCATACATTTCTCGCAATTTTATTTTATTTCTTACAAATTTTTAAAGCCTTACCAAAAGTTTTTATTGATATAAAAATTATTGCAATCGGCCAGGGACACTACTTGTAAACAATTACCATATTTTCCTTTTAATGTATTATGAAAACGATTATTATTTCTGTCATCAGACATTACTTAGGACATTTAATAATAAATTATGTAATGTTTAAATATTCAGAAACAAAACGTCTTGAAAAGCAGCGAGCTGATGCCATAGCCCTTGTCAAAGAGCAAAAAAGAAAGGAAAGTGAGAAAGCTTATCAGTTATGGCTACAGCAGGCCAGAAATAAACCTTTACCAGTTCCTCTCAATAAGGGTGAACTCAGTAAGTTTTTATTTTTACCTCTAAATGAATATACTCAAAAAAATATTGTAACACGGATTGAATTCAAAGTTGAATACTCATATTAAGAAGTAAATTTCAAGGGTATCGAAGACCGGAAACTTCTTAAAAAATAGTTGTTCTCTTTTATAATAATAATTTATTTGTATAGCGCCGAGATCATACCAAGGGCGCTGATAGTTTAATGATAGTTTAAGACAGTTTAATGTTGTGTTTATAATTATCTTTTAACTGAATCTAAGACCTATGTGGATAAGCCCACAGATTTTTCCACTTTTTGCACGATCTTTAAAATTCGTCCAATATCATAATATTTTTATTCTTTTTATCAGCTAAGATATTTTTATCATGTAGAATTGTATTTTATAGCAGTTTCAGTTTTAGATACGCAAGTCTATCACTCTCCATTCTGGCTATGTGGTCCCTCCAATGTCTTCTTCTAGGTCTACTCCACCGAACGATGTCATCTATTTCAAGTGTTTTTCTTATTTCAACATTGTGAACACGATCTCGGAGAGTTTTTCCAGTGATTGACCTTAGAACCTTCATTTTCGTTGTCCTTAGGAGCCCCTTGTCTCATACAGTGTCTGCTCGCATTTCCACAGCATACATCATGATTGGTCGCACGCATGTCATATATTCTGACCTTGCTGTCAATTCACATGTGTTTATTTTTCTGGACCATATCTTATAGACATCCAGATACGGCAGATACTTTATTGACTTGTTTGCGGACTTAAGTGTATAGGTTCAGTGTATTACTTGCTCCACGGACTTATCATCAACAGTTAGCTTACACCTTGAAGGTTGGATATAGTAATACTTTTTGTTTTACTGACTGATGAGCAGTCATTTTTTTTAAATGAATTTCAAAGTGTTGATGCCTTCACATTTTTATACAAAAAATTTCTGTTCCACAAACACAATTTCGAAACAATTAATATTATTTGCATGTAACACATGAGAATCAACTGTCGATGGCGATAGTATGTATAATTGAAGAATACGTGCCAAACTATAAACACTTATAAGTGTTTATAGGTTTAAAAACACAAATTAATAAATATTTTAAGATATTTTGTTTTCTATATAAAACACATGTAGGTATTTATGTAAGGATAGGATAGTATGGAGGTCAGTCTTTTTTTCCTATTCAAAATATGAAAACAGCATTATGGTATGTATGTATGCTGGAGATTAAGTATCAAACTATTAAGTCCCCGTAGATATTGTGTAGTGTATACTGCCTTACGAATTGTATGAAACAATGTTGTCACTAAATTCAATTTTTATAAAAATTCAAGTAAAAAGTTTGAAATATACTTCTACAATGTTCATATTAAATTCAATTTTTATAAAAATTCAAGTAAAAAGTTTGAAATATACTTCTACAATGTTCATATTTTTCATAGTAGGTTTTTTCGATATTTTTAAAAACTTTGGAAATGTAGGCAGAATATTCCCATTTTTTTTAAAGAATCAATTTGTCCTTGTAACAAATACATACAATTACATCTTTATACATTCCCTAAACTATGCATAAATGCTTGTGCTATAGGTGAACGAAATCAGTTGTGGCAGGATTTGAACTCGCGACCTGGATTATTAACCCAGCGCGCTAACCTTCTGTCACCACCCATCTTTATTTTAATGATTCATTTTTTTATTTCCAATTTCATTTTTTTCTGGATATAGGTACATAGTTGTAATTTTTTATGAGCTGAATGTAGTGAAAAATTGTATATCTGTGGTTTTAGACATTAAAGTTTAATTATTTGTTATAGGTATGCGTGGGTCTGTATCTTCTATGTACATTAATCCCGAACCATGGAAGTGCACAGCTGAAACAGAGTCAAACTTTGGATCGGAACACTGAATTGAATTTTGTAACTTTTTTTAGAATCTTTGTAGAGATTTAATCCATTGTCTATGAATATGTTGATATAACTAATTTTATCCTTTGAATTGATACCTATTTATATTATTTATACATATTTTATTCTTGGAATTCATATTTACATATATCTCTTTTTACAAATATATTTTTTTTTTACTTTGTGATGTCTTTCTCATCAAAAACTATATGATATTTTTTTATATTATTGGTTTAGTCTAGTCCTACGCTTCTAACATTTTACTCAGAAACAAAAAAACAAGTAGATTAAATTTGTAGTTGGGGCAAAGGTGGACTGGCGCAAACATCTGTTAGTGAGTTTTCTAATAGGGTTTTGTCAATTTGAAATAAAAAACCAAAAATATTCATGATTAGTTTATTGTATTAATGTTTTCTCACTTTTTGGTGACACAATGACTAGAATCTACTTTATTAAAATATGAAAATTTACTGTGGGGTGTTTTGATGGTACATAATATGTAATTATAATAAATGTTGTGAATGATTTAGCAGTTACAATGATTGATCAAGAGAATAACAAAATTGAATGCACGTAATTGTGTATTATCTAAAAGCACTCTCTTTAGGCATTTGGAATTAGAAAATTCGAAATGAATAAAACTGAAGAAAAAAAATCAATCCACATATTTTTAAATTCAATTTTGAATCATTATCACTACAATAAATCAATTTCAAATAATATGATTGTATTTCAACCATATATAAAGTAAATGAACGCTAGATTTTATAAAATTAATAAACAATATAATCTAATTTATGTCTATAATTAAAAGTAAACCTCTTTTATATTTTCAATGAATTTTATTATGTGCGATAGGCCTATTTCGCCTTGTTAGGGCATTTACTAGCTTATGCCCTAACAAGGCGAAATAGGTCTATCACACATAATAAAATTCATGTAGAATCAAAAAGTGGTTTACTTTTAATTATAGACATAATTTATAATGGAATTCTACAAAATATAAACTTCGTCGATCATTAATATAATCTAACATTAAATTGTTTTTGTGTGAAGTGACACAAATAGAAATTGATGGTGATTTTTTTGTGTATAATAATTTTATGAAATATATGTAATTATTTATATTAACTTAAATAAAATAAGAAGAATCAAAAACACCCATAGTTGGCTCTACGAAACAAACTTATTACATCAAAATACAATACAAGTATGTATACAATTAATTAAAAAATCAGGAGTATATTTTGTTCTAGTTTCAATAATTAAAAAAAACATGACCTACATATTTAATAATTCCACTATGTATTTATTTTGATTTATGAGTATAACTGGTTTCGATTTTCGAGTAGTATGTTGACACACAATTTAATATTTTTGTGCTTCACATGAAACTGGTCATAGTCATCAGTTAAAATAAATGTAGAAAAAGTATTATTTTTAATATTTTGTTATAAAATTAAAATGGGATTCCATCAAGTAGGTACTTTCGGTTGAAAAATTAAATGTTATGAGTCTAGTTTTCTATAAATTGAAGTATGTAAGTATAAAATTATTTAATCATTTAAAATAAATATTTTTTAAGTGTAAAAACATCAGATTTCGTCAAAAGTAGTAGAGTGCGTTTCATTTAAAATTGCACTTTGAGGTTAAGTTGGTATAATTTGATTTGATGTTATATGCTAAAAACAGGATTTTCCCTAAAATTAGGGATTTCTTTTTTTTTGTTTTGGAATGTATGTAAAAGTTATTGCTGATAAATCTGCACAAATCGTTAAAAAAAATAATTTGATTAAGCTCAGATTGTTTTCTTTTAAAATTCGTCTGCCTTTGTTCCTCAGTTGGCTGGATATCTGGCTACTGAGCTAAAGGTGTTTTCAGTCTGGATCTGTGAGACGATAAATATTGTGTCTCCAGAATGTGGCAACTTGTTATTGGGTGTGTGTTAAATTAAAATTTGACATAGTATCTGTTAGTTGCCCGAGAAGCAATACAAAAAAAAATCTTATTCAATGTTAAATATTATTTGAGGAACTTAATTTGGAGATATCGCAACATTGATAAGTTTATTTGGACTGACTGACAGTGGTACCAACATTACCATGAAATGCAGAATTATGTAATTATGTGTAATATTATTCAAACAACAATGAATAATAGTGAACTTATTATAAGAACCTATTTACATTCATAGATTGATATACTTGTATGTAAATAAAGGAAATGTCTAAAAGGAGAATGAAGAAGAACATGATTAGAATAATACAAATTTTAATTTAATTCTTATTGCCAGGGTTTTTTTTACTTTCATAAGGAAATGAGCGAAGAGGAATTATGGGAAGGTTTATTCAGTTAAACCGACTACTTCATACTTGATAAAAAATTAAAACATGTGAGAATTTGTGAATATTTTTACTAAACATTAAATGCTACACCAATCCCAATTCCCTAGTCATTACAAATTATCTGAAAACTTTAAATATGGAAATATATTTTACTTCGCATCGTAGTTTTCTTACCATACATAATTTCATTCCTTAAATCTAGATAACATATTTAATATTTTTAATTGTTTATAAATATATTTTGAACCTCATAACTTTCATTCGAGTCATCAAAGTAATATACAATTCCTTCTTTTTTTGGCAACCACCATTTTAGTTCAGACTATGAATAATACATAATTATCAAAATTGTAACAGTACAAATTACAAAGAAATTGAATTTCTTTAATTTTCAATTTACAACTCCTTAAAAATTATGTTCCTTTGTAAAATAAATAAATATAAATTCAAAACATTAACATAATATGTATTCAAAATTGCCTATTCACTTAAATATTAATAATATTGATTATTTAATCACTATATTTAGTTGGTTTGAATTAATTCACTAATTAAAATATATATATATATATATATATATATATATATATATATATATATATATATATATATATATATATATATATATATATATATATATATATATATATATATATATATATATATATATATATATATATATATATATATATATATATATATATATATATATATATATATATATATATATATATATATATATATATATATATATATATATATATATATATATATATATATATATATATATATATATATATATATATATATATATTTTAATTAGTGAATTAATTAGTGAAGTAATATATATATATATATATATATATATATATATATATATATATATATATATATATATATTGTGTATTATGAGTATTTTTTTATGCAAACATAACTGATTTGACAATCATTATCAATATACGTAGGTACATTAAAGTGATTACATAAAACTACACTATGCCGATATCCTCTATATATCTATATATACATATATATATATCTCTATATATCTTTGACATTCACCATATATGCAAAAGAATCGCTTGTCAGGGACACATAACACAAATAATATGTATTACCTGTTTTCACTGATTACAAAATATTTTTGCCTTCTACCTGCACATTAAAAATTATTTATGAAAACATCTGTGAGCATCGCCCTACTCTTGACTTCAAATCAGTCCCGCTAGACAATGTGTCATTTAACTCAAAGAAAAGAAACAAGATAAGATAACTAAATATATGGAAGCGACAGTTGCCTGTGACGTGACAGCTGTCACTTCCATACATTGAGTTATCTTTTCTCGTTTCTTTTCTTGAGCTCTATGACACGTTGTCTAGGGGGGCTGATTCCAATTTCGAATTTTACGCTAAGGTCATACTTTTGTAATGGAGTAGATAATTTGAATGTACGCAGGAGATGGTAGGTAAGTTAGTTCTAAATGAATATTCCGGATTGGGATCTCGGATTGAGTGTCAAGAGTATGGTTACAGATCTATTTTGAAGTCGATGGCGTCTCAATAGAAGTGCAAAAAATGACAGCAATATATTTCTTCTACGTTACCCCCTTTTTCTGCATGTCTATCAAGATGCATTTGACTCTGAAGTTAATTGGTGAGTACCTATACATTAATTATAATTATAAAATTACTTACTTAGTTTAATAATTAATTGCTACAATGATTTGTTATTACTTATTGAAATCCTATAATTTTTTATATAAATTTAATCACATTCAATTGTATATTTGCAGAACATTTTTTCACATACATGTTTATCATAACCATATTCATAATAGGCAGGGAGAACTGAGCAATACACTCTCCTGTCTTGACATACAAATCTCGACTCATTTACATCTCTGCATCGTCCCATACACATTCTTTTATTATTTTTATGTGGTTCCATTTTGTATGTTCATGCAAAGAACAATTTTTTTTTTCATAAAATTCTACATACTTTTGATAAACAATTGTTGAATATATTGAATAATAATTTTATTCTATTCATTAAATAAATAAATTATAAAATTATTTCATACATCAAAATTATATGTAGACACTTTGTTCCACACGAATTTGTCAAAAATATTAGAACAAACAGTTTGCCCTCGTATCCAAAGTTAGATTTTCCTGGCCATAAGTTTTCATTTTTCAATTACAAAATGAATGACCGCAGTCACATTTCACTCAGTTTCAACTTAATGCCAATGAATTTTTATTTAACGTCTTTAATACAATTAATTGTTCAATACGCTTCTTCTTCTTCTTTAAGACGAAGGATTTCCGATTTGTTCATGAAATAATAGGAAGGTTGTCTTCCCTTGAGGTCCTTGAGAACTCTTTTGGCTCCCGCCTTGATGAGTATTCTGCTTGTTGACTCCACATTGTCAACTCCCATGGCGTAGTGAAGGGCAGTTCGTTCCAGCTGTTGAAAATATCAAAAAGATAAATGATTCATTATTGAAATATTCCTTCTCTGGGCCGGGAAGACTAGTTATTTGGAAGAAATTGCCATTTGGCAATAAATTCGCCACTTGCGCAGGATGCAAGGAAGTGTTTATTATTCATAGGTATTCATTTCACTCAGAGCTAGGTATTATTCACTTATAGCTAAGTATATTCACTCATAGCTACATATTCATTCAATCATCATTTTAAAAGGCTTCTTTAAAAATAAAGAAAGAAATATATTTTTCCAACTTATAAGAAGTAGAGTATGGCGTTTCAAAATAAGTGTGATTTTATTTAGATCCAACAACCCGAGTACTTAGATCGACCTGCCACGAAAAATATGGGTACAGCAAAACAAGGTAAGAACGGAACAAGGTTGCTGTAACTTCTTGCTCTGGAGATGGGAAAAGAGGGAGAACCCACAGACTGTGAATGTGGAGCTGAGCAGACAGTAAAGCGCATGGTGCAAAAAAAAAATCATACATAAATCGTTCAACAACCAATTACAACAAATCAAATAATTCGCAAACCCTGGACATCTTTCATGATAACTTTAGTAAATTTTGGTCCCCGGTGGGGCTGTTGTTGGTGTGATCTATTGGGGCGAAATTGAAAATCTTCGAGGTTATTCCTATCCCTCTATTCCCTCTCTCTTCCTGTCCTATAGAGGTTTGTACGCCAAATTCTTAATGAATAAGTATTTTATTTTTTTTGTTGTTTATATTTTGTATTGTAAAGATCACTCGCATTATCTAGCCATTATTTTTATTTTAATTGTATAAAAGCATTAGGGAACTTTACTGGTTTTGTATATATTATATTGTTTTTTTTTGTTTTCCCACAAGCTGTATATAACTGTCTGTTCCCAGAATTAAATAAAATAAAATAAAAAAATAAGACTGCTAATTAACTCAGGAAATTTAGCGGCATATCCACGAAGCTAGACCGGAGGCGGTGGAATGGTTGACAGAACTTGATCCAAGGCTATAAACACTCAGACGCTGCCCATATATACTATGGGCAAAGAGGATACAAATATCAGAGCCACACGAAAAGTAAAGTAAGTAGTATTTAAATATATGCAGAAAAAATGTAACCGCATTTATTAATCAATAATTTATGGGATAAAATAATTTATATGAAAAAAATGATCTGTTAATAATTGTTTGAGAAGTTTTAATTTTTATTGTGATCGATTTTTAATTTTTATTTTGAATTATCTATGAAATAAGTTAAATTAATATATGATTAATAAAAAACTGACATTGTCTCCTATCCTGAGCGTATCCGGATACGCCCTTGCAATATACTCGGCGATTTCCTCCCGCTGTGCCAGTACAGCGACGTGCAGTGAACACCTTCCGAAGGAGTTCTTGGCCGTGGCTAGAGCTCTCCCTGCCAACATATCCGGTGGCGGAGGTTTGCCCAACATCGTTCTTACTGCCTCTTCGTCACCTTGACGTATCGCTTGGTGAAGACGCTCTCTCGATTCCTATACAAAGTCATATTATTATCATAAGACGATAATTAAAGATAGCGTGAATCGTAATTTTGTAACAAAACTAAAATTAAATACTTATTACAGAAACTTGCAGTAAAATAATCACAATATTCAAACTAAGTGATGTTGAAAACGAGGAAATAAAAAAAAAATTGAGGGCATCCATTTCAAAGTTTTCTTCACGTTGAAATGGCGATTGATATACAGTTTGCAGATATCAAGGCGTTTTAAACAAATTAGTCGATTTATATGAAATACAAAATTGTTCAATTATGTATATCAAATGAATCATGCTGAAAACACTTCATGTGCATTGTCATCGGGAATACGCAAAATCTGAAAGTTTCAGAGCCTTCACTGGTCGGGAGGTTCGTTAAAAATCTTCTTCGTTTAGTAGAAATATTGATTTGTAACCAAGAAAATAAATTGTATGTATTAGATACACAAAAATAATTTTAAATAAAGGTATAAGATCCAAGAAAAATCCAACTGAAGAGCTAGAATATTTATGATTGATTAAATAATAATAATACGTTAACAGTTACTTGTTTTGCCAACAGTTTGATTCTTTCATCAAAATTGTTTAATTACCTCAAATTCAGGAATTAACGCTAGGATATCGCTCATATCTTTAAGACCCCTTCTCTCGACAATGTCTGTGATAGTAACATCATCATCGTCCATTACATCCAGTATGTGGTCATACCCTTCCATCAACAATTCCTTCATTAGCTCCACTTCCCCTAAAACAAACAATAAAAGAACAAAATAAATAAAAATGGAGACATAATAAAGATTATGAACATAACATTTGTAATTAATCACGAAAATTAAGTGATTTTTAATTATTATCAATTCAAATAATTGCTAGTGTCTTTCAACGGAAGCACCCTACCTAACAGCAAATCTATCGACCTGCTTGTAGTATCTATATTAAACTACAGGGGCTCCATTAAGGTTAGGTGAAACTCGCTTCCAAAAATATGAGCGTTTTATATAGAGCGCGTAGGTTTTTTCAAAAACTCGAATTTTTGCTTTCTACAAAGCGCAAATACGCCCCCAATTATTGAATATGGTATTAATCACCTTTGGAGTGGCGCCCCCCAATACCTACTGGATACCCTCGATGCTGTACAAAGACGTGCTGTACGTCTGATTGACCCATCATTGACTGATGGATTGCAAACACTAGACCACAGACGCAAGGTCGGTATTCTAAGTTTATTCTATAGAGATACTACCACGGAAGATGCTCAGAAGAACTTGCATCCCTGGTCCCTCTTCCACCCATTCACAATAGAGTCACTCGTTTTACTCAATCTCAACCTTCAATTTACACGAACCAGTCGCGTCTCGAACTCTTTTATGAACACAGAAGCCCGGCTGTGGAACGATCTTCCGAATTGTTTTTCCACCTTCTTACAACTCGGGTCTTTTTAAAACCCGAATTAATATTATTTTCCCGAGCAAACCCTCCCCAACACTACGTAGTACGCTTCTTCGGAAGAGTATAATGTACCCAAATCCAAATACGAGTATGTAACATGAAATCAAAGGTGGACAGATTGAGTGTTACAATATTACGTATGTCATTCTTATTTTTATATTTTATAATATTTATTTTTGTACGTTGCCAATTTTTTTTAAATAAATAAATTTAAAAAAAGATCCTATATCAATATATAGTTGTAGAAATAAAAAAAAAATGTAATACTTATATTACCTCTTGCGGCAGTTTCCAACAGCCATCTGTCTAGTTCAATGGTGTTTTCTGGCATATTGGCTTGTATAGAGACATCTCTCGCAGTACGATATAGTTCATCTCTGAAGGCGGGGCTGACACCTGCCTCTCTCACCAGCTGAAGAAGAGCTCCTCGCGCATGACCTCGGGCTGCAGCAAAGTGCAGCATTGACTGACCGTGTTCATCCTAAACAATAACAATCAAATTATATCAATATTTAACAAGGAAAAATCCTTCTACATATATTTGTTTTTGCTTTGTTAAGGTTAGCCTCCACAGTTCCGTATTATATCGTATCACACGCATTTTAGTATTCTTGAATGAATGAATAATATATTTGCAATATTTTTATAAATAAATTACATCGACAACCAGGATGAAAAAACTCTATAACCTCTATCTCAAAAAATCCAAGAGTACTGAAGCAAATCCTTCTCTACCAATCTGCCTCAGCCAACGAGTAACAAGGTCTTTGAATTTTTTCCCGTCATGCGATGTTTCGTTCATTATTTCGTTTCGTTCTTGTATAAGAATTCTTTCAAGATCATGCAGGGCCAAATACCTAGGTACACAAATAAATATATACATATGACGCAACAACCCAGTTGTAGTCTTGGCCTCCTCAAGGGATTCTCACCACTCCACCCTACCAGTTGCCCTTTTCACAGTCCAAGAAGTTCACTGACGCAGTTCCTTCTCCACACAGTTGATCTATCTTAATTTTGACCCCTCAAATAGGTATCTATATTATCCTCCTTTTTAATGCCCACCGTCTTCGTGGCCCTCTGGATATTCATCAGTTAGTTTGGGAACTTCTCCGCTTTATCCTTTTAGCAGTTAACAGACATGGAAATACTTTTCTTTGCGACACGACGTGGTCATCATCTCTTCTCGGTACATCTTCTTATAACATACTTATTTAACAAAGAAAACGATATCAAAATAATACAAATGTACCTATAGGTAGATTAAACCATCACGCTATGTCTATCACAGGATATAAAAAAATATGAGTCCGTATTATAATTTTATTCTATAGTGATTTACGGCTATAAACTCGTCTGCTGCGAGTGATCTTAACCTTACGCAGAAAAAAACATATTAATAATTATATTACAAAATACATCATATTAGAAAATATATTAAAAAAGAAAAAATCTAGTGGTCGCGAGTTCGAATCCTGCCTCGACCGGACGGACTTATTTTAGGGAACGTAGGAAGATGTATGCTATATGTTCTTGTTTATTAACAAGGACATATTTATTTTTTCATGAAAAAAAATAAATAATAGTTCTAATCAATAAAGGATCGATAGTCTTCATTTTTTTTAATAAATAGTGAGATATAGTAACATTTGAATGGTTTCTTACTCTGTTTTCGCTGCTGAATGCAGCTTCAGGCCCCCCAGGTGTGACGGGGGGCGGCGGTGTGGGTGGTAGGGCCTTGTGATTTGTCACCACAAGACTTGGTCCTAACGTCTGATTGGCTCCCGAATCCTGGACCTGAACTGGTACCGACATGAGGGCGTTTGAGGACATGTTGGAAACTAGTGGCATTTCTTGTTCCATTCCCTCTATTGATTCCTGACAAAAATAATAAAACTGTTAACAGTGGGTCTAGCTAAATTTATTAAATAGATTCCAAAATCATTTGGGAATCGTGTATCGTGTCAACAGATACAAATATAGAAAGCTTAATTATATTGTGTTTTAATTGTTATTTCTGATTTATTATTGAAATTGTTTAATTTGTGTATTATGCTTTTAATTTCATTGGCTATTTTTATTCAATTTATTTATAATCTTAGTTGATACTTTTGTTTAAATTTTGTAATTATTTCTAAATATATATCTTTTTAATGGTTTTACATATATTATGCTGAATATATGTATTATGTGAACCGATATATTATGTTCAAATGTTTTCGATTTCAAATCGATCGCATTGATTGTATTCTGGTATTTTGTAAACTATTTACAGTGGAAATTTTTATTTATTTTCATTTGAATACTAAATTTGAAAAATATAAAAAATAACAAATTTTCTCGCTACTCCCACCACCACCCGCTCTGCCTATGGGGACTGTAATCGGCCCCTTCACAGAACGCTAAGTGAACGACAAAAAAAAAATGCATAGCACGAAAAGTAGCTCATGGAGCCCTCTAGATTAGCAATCTCGGCACCATAGTGCAAAAAGAAACAATCAACGAGTGCGAACAGAAAATTCACACCCGTGGACTGTCTATGACCTCAGATCCCCCTACATGCAGACCATCAGAGAAGTGACCAAGATCTCTGGAAATAATTAATTTAACGGGAATCTTCTAAAAGTAAGGCACCATATCTATGACAGAAAACCTTAAAAGCTTTATAATTTTTCTTCGAGATAACAAATTTAATTTTCATATATCTTCTATATCGCTTTTTTAAATTACGACTATTCTATATACGAATGCTTTTGATATAAAAACGAGTGGGTTCTGGCCAACGCTAAACTCCTCACTAATAAGTCATTCTATAAAGTATTAAAATTTTGTATGGAAAATTTCCAACATTTTCATGAAATGAGTTTGTTAAATTATTTTTTATTTAAATATTTTATTATGAAAACTTGATAACTCTTCAATGCCATTTTATGAAAGTGATGTGCCTTTTTACGAATTTGAAAATAAAAATTTCAAATTTTAAGTTTCCTGAGCTTGGGGTCACTTTGAAATATTTGACAGTTAAAAAAATTGAGAAGCACTATTCATATATCGTTCAAAATCTAATAGGATCTAATCGAGTATTAGATATACATATTTGCAAAATTTGAATAGAATCGAATGAGTACTTTAGTCTATAATCGATAAAGTAAAATGAACACGCCGTACATAGCACATAGCGCACACACACAGATACATTGTGATTAAACTTTCAGAATACAATCTCAGCATGATACTAGTTGATAATCTGCAAAAAAAAAAATACCCTTAAAAATTGCGAAATCATAACTCCCCACTATATCCCCTTGGGTTAGTGAGGAGTAAAAACCGGAACAATAATTTTCGTCTGAATTTTTAACGAAAAAGGACATTATTTTTTGACAGGAAGTAGTTATATACCGATTTCATATTCGACCGGAAAAGGAAATCGTCAAATAAACTTTTTCCCAAAATATTTTGAAGATTTTTAATCTCGATATAATATTATTTATTATTAAAAGATAAATTTCAGTATTTTTTTACCGCGCTTCAGAATTTTATATTCATTTTGTTTTTATACCGTTTTTTAAACGAATTACACGTTGTCACATTTTGGACAACCATGAGTCTGAAACCATGGCGAAAAAACTATGACTGCATCGGGAATCGATCAGGGTATTTTACGGCCCAAGAGTTAGAATTTTTAATGAATTAAATTGCTCTACTTATGTACATATATCACTTGGATTAAGAGGTGGAGTCGTTATAGAAAGGGTTGGCATGACCAAGTGAAAGGGTTGGCATGACCAAGTGAACAATATTTTGAATGAAGGAAACGATTGAATAAAAAATCGGCGAGCATGTATGAGACAATGCACGAATGTAAAGGAAGTCATGAATGTTTGCAAGAATAGAGGAGTATGTAAAATTTATTATTAAACATTGAATGAACGTGAGAAAATGAAATTCCAAATGATTGTGAAATAGAAGAATTTAAATTGAACACGGTAAAAATTGTTTCCATTGGAACATATTTTATTGAACTAATCTTGTTATAACTCGTCAAAAATGTCGAAATCTAAGGTTATGTATGACATTTTTTTTTACTGACAAACATTTTTTCAACATCTCAATAGAGACGAAGTTGGGATGTTGTAGAAGAACCAGGAACTCGAGGCACCTACAGGGTTTACGACCTGTCATCGGCTGGTTTACGTGACCACTTTATGCGCTTGCGCAACGTTCACCAATTATGCCTTCTTATTGAGTTCCCTTATCGATGTAATTTTTGAAAGTTCTATATATTTGAATAGTGTGTAACATTTTACCTGAAAATAATGCATTATTACTATTGCCATCTATGGAGTAACGGAGAAACATTGTTGTAACGCCATCTATTGAGAAATTGTAGAAATTAATTTTTATTTTGAAAAAAAAAAGTTTGTCAATAAAAATATCATTTGACTCCCGAAAGGGAAAAAAATCCAATGTTTGCGTACCTATATGCAATTGAAAAAAAAAGAATATTCGGTTATCCCATTATTCGGCCATAGGCCCGAGATTTCAGTTGGCCCTTCGTTGGATTTGGTAATCCAAGTTAAAAGTTTAGGGAAGATTAAATTTCATTCGCGTATTTCAGTGCAAAATGAAACGTCAGTTACGTAATCTTCAACTATAGATATATTTTACGTTTTTCTATGGTTTTTGTCTATAACGCATCTGTCAAATTGTAATAACCTTAAATGATACGTGACGCGAAGCTGTGACTAAATATTATTTTATTATTATAACAACACGTAATTTTATTTGTTTCATTACACAGCATGTTACTTTTTCAATTTTTTATACCGATCGATGTTTTTTTTTAATTAAAATCAAACATTTTAGTGAAAAAATGTCATTGAATATGTACTACGTACGTAGTACTTCAATGCAAAATGTATGTACATTTTACAGATGGATATGGAACTAAGTGATAATGGTAAAATAGTGTTTTATGTAGAAAATTTAAGAATACACATTATATATATAGAAACAGGATGGATCAATTTAAAAAGTGGGATGAAAAAACATCGCAAAAATAAAGTTGCGTGCCTGACGTTTCATTATGGCTGACAGTTTATTTCGTTTGTTGTTAGACAATACATTATAATTTTGTAAAAAAAAAAAAATATTAAATACATGAACCACTTCTATATCAAGTCTTTTATTTTAACAACAATAATAAATCATGATTATAATTATTATGCATAGTTATTTGTAGTATAAAATGAAATAAAACATTAAAGCGTGCGGCGATTAGTACGCCACCTGGCGAAAAAGACTAGAAACAATACTTAACTCAAGATTAAGACACGCGATCCGCCAGAAACGTTGAGTTAAATATTTGTCGTTTAGTGACGTATTTAAGGGAAGATTAAGTACTGAAATACGCAATATTTTTGTTAAACTTGAGTTAAACTCCTAAGGGCCGACTGAAATACTGGGCCATGACTTTCTGCACGCTATTTTTACCTGGTAGATGGAATCCATTTCGTATATAGGTAGTATGTGCGTGTTTCTGTTATTTCTCGCCTTTTCTATGCGCTCCTGATATTTGAATCGTATTTATTAGACCGTGTATCTAGTAAGATTTAATTTAAAGAAACACATTTTTTGCCTATGCTCTTATTTGAATTTTGCGATCGATACGCCATCAGTAGCATTACGCGAACTACACCGCTTGTAATTATATTATATTGTACCTCTTGGTATTCTGTGGGCCCCTGATACGTTTGTGGCAGACCACATCTCGAAATTTCTTTCGAGCGCGCGCCTAGCGACGGCAAGTACATTTGTTTATCGCTAGGCCGAGTTCATCGCCCGCAACGTCAAACAAGTGACAATACTCCTCAACTGGGTATGACACTTCAAATAAATAAGTCTAGAAAGTTCGAGGACATTGAACTTGCTACCCCCAGCGCAGCACTATTTAAGGGAGTCTACACCTCTACACGTCGTCACTTCATTTCCGTATTTCCGTCACTTCGATTCGTCACATCACGCCACCGTTCTCGACCACGCCATCTCGCCGACACTTCGTCTCTCGACCACCGGTCATCTCTCGACCTCGCGAGCACGATGGTACTTCACCATGCGAAGATTCGGACACTTCGAACACACCCGCTAACTCGCTCGTTATACCTACTCATCGTGAGAAAAGTTCCTTTGTAAGTTATTTCATCAATTGTAAATTTACCCTTAAGCAAACTATTAATTGTGATCAATATACTCATTGTTACTTTTGACCATTCTTTCTTCTTCTCTCTCAACCACTGTCCTTGTGTTCTTATTTCAAATCATATCCACTTGGGATATAGTAAACTCTCTTTACTGGTAACCCCTCTGGTTACCACATATATTTAATAGTAACCACTCTGGTTACTAACTACTTTCGATTGGTAACCCCTTTGGTTACCAATCAGCTTTATTGGTGACCCTGTAACGTGAATATGAACACAATCGTTACCAAACAGCTAAACAGCTAAGCTACACAGCTACTGGTATTTACAAAACATCGGTATTTATCTAGTACCGGCCCGAGGCCGAAAAACGATAATTATGCATTCACAGCAGTGGTATTTTTTCCTTACAATAACATTAAACAACACTTACCGATTTTCCTCAGATCACTCCTTTTCTTTTCCTAGTTTAGAAAAAGAACGAATTGGTTTTTGAATCTCTCACGATGGGTACACTACACTACACCCGCGAAACAATCGCGCTTAATTCTATGCAATCGCGTTTAAAAATCACCCGCGTTTCTCGGTTTTTAGTTATTCTTTGTCATAAATCTTGCATTCAAATAATACATGCATAGTACACATTCATTTTATTCTGAGATTGTAAACAAAGGTATATATTGGTACCCACTTTATAATTTCACATAAACAAACACTGTTAAAAAATTTTCTGTACGGCACTGCTTTAGTAAAAAAATACTCCGACAATCGCGATATACATAAACAAAACCGCACTTCCGAATTTAGTTATATTCTTTTCACATAATTCACGGAACTAAAAATATTTTTCACATACATCGCGACAAAAAATTCTCATGCACAACAATAATACTGAAGTGACAAAAATTATTAATTTTATATTTTGCATACAGTTTTACGCGTGGTACAGAACATTTAAGTAATCTTGATATAGTAATTTCACTGTTTAAACAAATATCCATCGAAAGTTTTCGGTTTTAAACGATAAAACTTCAATTTTGTTATTTTTAATAAGTAAACAACGCGATTACGGCTCGTGACTAATCTTTCAAAATTTCAACTAGCGGTAGAAAAATTAAGTTTTCAATAAACACCATCTACCGAGCGACAATCTAAGTTTTTGCTAACAAGATATTTACGTACGTTATTTAAATTCATTGCAATCAGAAATATGTTTTTATATCAAAGGAGCTCGCAAATAATTAATTAAATTATCACTATTTAATATATCAAATAGGTACTAATTTCGTGAAATACTTAACTTACCTATTTCATACTTTGTAATTTTGCTTTAAATACCTTTTATACTTTGAAACTTGCAAAGCATTTTTATACTTAGACACATTTCAATATTTACCTATTACAAATAGAATATTTTAAACATTTTTGGACTTTGCTGAAATTCATATTATTTTTTTGTTGCATTGTATACCTAATTAGATACTTAAATTTATCTTCACTTCTAAAATATATTGTAATCAACTTAATTATTATTAACAAATACTTATCATTGTACATATTATATTTTTGCAACATGCAACCAACATTATTTTATATATTCGCTTGCTACAATTGTAACTGTTTATATTTTGAGAATTTAAAATTTACAACTGTCAACTGCGTTTACCATGTACAACTATAGAAGCAAGATGAACAACATTCATCATCATCGTCATCATCAAACAATGATGGTCCATAGTAAAGTCTACAGCATCGAACCAAGATGGACAGCGACATTATCAACATCGATAAATCAAGATGGCAAACATTGTCAACGGCACCAAATCAAGATGAACAACATTGGCAACGGCACCAAATCAAGATGGACAACATCAGCAACAAATGGTTTTCATCAGCAACCAAGAGCAACACCGACACGCTACAACTCGCTATACTGGCACGTATTCCCAAAGACATCAGACTCACTTGATGCGCAGCAAAGAATGCACACAAAGGCCCCACTGGAGAACTACTCCAAAGCTGTCGGACACCCAAATATGAACGAACGCACACATCTCGAGCACACAAAAACTCACCTCGTCTCATCGCTACGCACGTCTTTGAACGAGGAATGATTTTGTTGGGACGCTGTCCCATCCTTCGTGTTATGCTTATGACTCGCACTCTGTCTCGCATACCCAAGGAGCTGCTCAACCACGACAACACGACGTCTACACGACACGGTCAACACGACGCTGTCAACACGTCACTGTCAACACACGCTGTCAACACGACGACAGTCAACGAAAACTTCGAAAATGCCAACGCAAGCCAACTGCACAGTTCTGCAAATTCGACAAGAATGTTTAGATGCCAATTACACTGCACAGCTTATCGGACTCCACGGACTACACTGACTCCACGGACTCCACAGCTTTGTGTACGAACAAGCCTCACCGACACACTGCAATTGTCAACGGGCTGAACGGGAACACTGTTTCCAAAGCAACCACATCTTGATCCGTCGCAATCATCATCTGCAACTAGGCAACAGTCCAACTAACACAAGTCTAACCATCTCTCCAAAATTGTAATGACTACAAAAATCTTCAGCAACAACTGCCTCAGCTCAGCCACACCATGACGTTCTACCAAGGTATCGTGCCATCTTCGATACCACTTGGAGGGGAGGAATGTGGCAGACCACATCTCGAAATTTCTTTCGAGCGCGCGCCTAGCGACGGCAAGTACATTTGTTTATCGCTAGGCCGAGTTCATCGCCCGCAACGTCAAACAAGTGACAATACTCCTCAACTGGGTATGACACTTCAAATAAATAAGTCTAGAAAGTTCGAGGACATTGAACTTGCTACCCCCAGCGCAGCACTATTTAAGGGAGTCTACACCTCTACACGTCGTCACTTCATTTCCGTATTTCCGTCACTTCGATTCGTCACATCACGCCACCGTTCTCGACCACGCCATCTCGCCGACACTTCGTCTCTCGACCACCGGTCATCTCTCGACCTCGCGAGCACGATGGTACTTCACCATGCGAAGATTCGGACACTTCGAACACACCCGCTAACTCGCTCGTTATACCTACTCATCGTGAGAAAAGTTCCTTTGTAAGTTATTTCATCAATTGTAAATTTACCCTTAAGCAAACTATTAATTGTGATCAATATACTCATTGTTACTTTTGACCATTCTTTCTTCTTCTCTCTCAACCACTGTCCTTGTGTTCTTATTTCAAATCATATCCACTTGGGATATAGTAAACTCTCTTTACTGGTAACCCCTCTGGTTACCACATATATTTAATAGTAACCACTTTGGTTATTAACTACTTTCGATTGGTAACCCCTTTGGTTACCAATCAGCTTTACGTTAATATTTTATTTTAGCTTCGTTACATAAACAAACATATAAACAGACATAAGAAATTGTGTAAGTAATAATTCTTACTCACCTGACTTTTTAACTTGGACTGATTCTGGTTGGCGAAGTTGTAAAGATATGTCGCCAGAAAAGCTATCGGGTCCTTTGGTCTTGTGTTGGCCACTTCTGTTAGTCCTTTGATGAGAGGATCCCCCAAAGCTGTAAACACGGCGTCAACTTCGTTACTAACACGAGAAGGTCCCGGCATCTTGGAAGATTGCATTGTGATCATTAAATATGAATCGGAGGACAGTGTGAATGAAGACTAGGCTCGATGATGCCTCAAAACGCGAAACACTATTCGACAATAACTTTTTTTCGATTCAATTTATTGCAGTTCACTTCGAATATAGATTTATTTGGTTTTAAAGCTAGCTTTTTCCTCACGAAGCAACGTTGTGACAAAATGTACCATAAATTCATCTTCGAAAATATTCAGCAGTATTTTCCAGCATGAGTGGTAAAAATAGTTTTGTAGTTTAATAAAACTTTACATATTTTGTTAAATTACGATTGTTTTGTGACAATACAGTTTAATGCCGACGTCATTCACCATTGGAAGCTTTCATATTTTTTGTTCAAAAACGTTATTTTAGAAAGATATATTACAATCGATGAAGCTTTTTATTCAAATTAAAGAAACATTCACAAATAAATTTTATATTTTTACTAAATAAACGTTCATAAACATTATAGGTACAAAAGAAATATTTGTTGTTCGATACAGCTTAATTATGTTTGCGACTCAATACGTAATACAATTTATACAACAAAATATAAGTAACTGTTATAAAACTAATCGAAAAACAGCGGTAAACTTGTTGTTATGCAACGAACGTATAAACGCGAACTAAAATGTGTTTGCCTATGAAAATACGTTTTGAGTATGTAAGTAAGTACTTAATTGGTGTTATTGTTAAAGAACTTTCAGCTTTGGTTACTTTTCGTCAATAGTTTCATGACCGGAAAGCGGAACGTTAAAGTTTGAATTATTAATTGAGGGAGGGAAGTATTATGTGTGTGTATGTGGAGTTAGGGTTTATAGTAGAAAGGTTCTTACATGAAGCCAGGTATTTTCCCTCTTCGGTCCTAAATATTGGTATATCTACTTGGCCATTTTGTCCGTTGCCCACAGCGGCATCTGAAATATAATTCATCAAATATGGAAAACCACCTCCGATCAATCGATGTCCCCTTCCTCCCAACAGAGGGCTCTTCATCGATTCATATAACAGTGAAACTCACTTAACAATGATTAAGAAAATAAGTACAACATTTAATAACGAATCGTCAGCACGTCTACAAAAACCGTTGTGAGATGAATAGGTATTTTCAAAATGTAGTGCTATAATAATGAACAACTATGTCAGGAAACAAATACCTCGTCCCAAGCAAATAGCCTCTAGCGCTTGGAGATTTTTAGACTTAGTTTTTTTTTTGTATTAAAATTGACACTACATGTTAATAAACACCAATTTTAATACACTTTATATTAAAAAAGATGCGCATCTAGTATACGCGCATAAAGTTTCAGTTATATAGTTTATTTCGTCCAAATGAATTATTATGGTATTGCATTATGCCAATAAACCCGATTTTGTATTCTTGATACGTAGATAAAACAAATGAGTCATGAAATTTTTTTCATATTCTACGTATAGGTATATCAAATTTTACAGACATATTATGACAACCGAACTGGCTATCTGCGTTTCAGCCAAACATTTGTTATCAGTAATAAAGGATTTTCTATTTATGACTGTACTGTTTGGCAGTGAGCACAAAACATTTGGTTGCACAAAACCAAATGTTTTGTAGTAACTATAGTTCGGTTTATTTTAACATTAAATTTTGTAACTATTAACAAACATTTTTTTTTCAATTACGAGGATATTTTAAAACAAAGGCGGGTTCATTGCCGTTTGGCAATATACCGGTCAGTGTACAAATAATGAAGATGCAAATAAATAATTAGTTAAATATTTTTTTTAAACAAATTGATATCTCAATAGAGACGAATTAGGAATATTGTAGGAGAACCGGGAAATCATTGACTCCCAACAGAGATACCTAATAATAATAATGAACACTTCCTTGCATCCTGCTCAAGTGGTGAGCTTATTGCCGTATGGCAATTCCTTCCAACTAAACAGTATTTCCAGCCCAAAGAAGCAATATTTGCGTGAGATATAAATTTAAATATATTTCTCCTCTGCTGGGAATCGAACCCAGGATGCCCGCACAGAAACCGAACGGCCGCCCACCGTAGCACAGTTGGTAAGCCATAAAATCCAATGTATGCGTATATAGCTATATAATTATATGCAATCATCAAAATATTCGATTTACAATAGTACTTTTAGAAATAACCTAATAGGTCGAAAAACATGAATTTTCAATGGATATTAATAAGATTTGTCGACAACTTTCAATATTTTATTCGGAGTAATAGAATTTTTTTTTATTACTTAGATAATTATTATCACACATCGGTTTTTATAAACGCAAAAAAGAAATCAGTAATCTCCATAATTTTTCTCGATTCTTTCCCAACTTTAAATTATCGCACATAAAATATAAACAATCAATAAAAAATAACACCGATCTATCAAACAATATATATATTATATACCTACAAACAATACTTATTATTTGTACTTCCCATAGATAAACTATTATGCGCAGAAATATTTGGGCATTCATGCCTGTGCCTGTGCTCAATTAAATTAAATAAAATATAAAAAATAAATACTGATGTGAATAATGAATTCAAAAAAGTGTTTGCACGTATGTATATAAATATACCGTTCAAATCTTTCTGACCTTCAAATAAAAGTCCATAAAGGTCAAAGAAAAAAAATATCTAGAAATTTAATCAATAATTTGATTATTATCACGAAATAAAAGTTTTTTGTTTTCCATTGACTTTCAATGAAAAAATTCCGTCTAAAAATGAAATGCCGTAAATCGTGTTATTAGATCGTTCATTGTTATGCGCAATAATTTCGATCACGCCAAAACGTAACTTGATAAATTTCCAATTATGAATGTATTTTTATTCTAAGTATATTCTGTAATAAATAAAATGCTTCGAAAAAAATGAGGATATATAAATAATGAATGTATTTGATTTATTATATTGATTTAATAAAAGCATTTTTTAAGGATTGTCTTAGTACGGTTTTATTGTAAAATAGATAACTATCACAATATCGTATGGACAAAGAAAGCAATTTTGTATGGAGGTATATAGGTGTGCGTGAATTGACTATAGAAAATGTTAAACAAAACCAATCCTATACTCTTTTATATCCAAAACAACATTTTATTCAATGCTAAACTATTTCATATTTGATATCGTATCAATTTAAAGTATTAGAAGGATGAATACAAATTCGAAAAATAATATTTGATGAATATCTTTGATAAGTAATCTCTAATCCTTTTGAAAGTGGTCGAGAATTTTTTTATATTTCGCCTCGATTGATTTCGTTCACGAGAATTTATGAGGAGGAATGTATGAGGATGTATAATGAACTTTATAGAAGGACAATATTCATTCTTAAAAATACGTTAATATAAAAGGATCTGGGAATTTCTCTCAACAAACCAATTAACAATATCTGGATGATGAAAAAATAAACCATTTGAAAATCGATTATTACGTTTATTAAATATTAATTTTATTGACATATTTCTTACAAAATAATTGCATTGACTTGGTAATTAAATACATTTTTATCCAATCTTTGTAATAATGTGGTTTTGATCTTCAATACTAATAATAATAGTCCTCAATAGTAACGCGTATTTATTGCGAATTAAAAATACCGAAAATGTAGAAATTTTTATTTCTTTCAATACTGAATAAAAAATGATTTTTTAGAAAAATGTCTCTGAAGATCAGAAGTGAAAGTTATTTTGAAATAAAAAAGGGTATTTCAATAAAATGCGTAGAATATTAATAAGCTATCAAAGATTGATATTGAATGACCCTTTGTATACCTATACAAACAAATATTCTTAATTATAAAATGATAACACATAAAAATATATCTGTTAGAAAATACCATAAATATTAAAACAAACACACACGAGTGATTTATTAAATTATTAATACAAATGTTGTGATTTGTTTAAAATAGAAATATTAATACACAAAAACATTGGTGCATATTTTTACACAAAAGCTAAAGCTATTGAAAATTTTTAATTATAAGTATGTATGTACAATATTTAAATGTTTACTAAATATCATTTACAAAAATTACAAACACTGATTTATATTTTTTTAATGATAACGGTATGATGTTAGCTTCTTATACACACATCGGATGCATAGATGGGTAGGAAGGCATTTTTGATCAAAAAATATTTGTGAAATAAATAATGAGTTGCGTGTGATTGTGTGGCAAATATTGTAGAATGTGCTTTACAGAAAATGTACGAAAACACGATAAATATAGGATAAAAAAGCAGACCTCCAACCACGAAATTGAACTAAAAAATGAACAATACAAATGTATGAAAAAAGTCAATACAAATGACTTTTGGGCTTCGTATCACATAGATTTAAAATTTTGATTTTTTATGCTTATTGGAGTAAATCGCTATAAAGCAGGCATATTCAAATAGCTAATATAACGCAGCAAGAAAGCACAATAATTTAATCTGATGAATGTTTCGTGTCATCTTATGGGCTTCATATTTCTTTATTTTAACCAAATTCAACGTGATATAAGTAATTTTATCATCAGTATCAACAGCTAATTTATAATAGGTACTGTTGAATGCGAAACGAAGCCCAAAAGATATTTATTGAATGCGACACGAAGCCTAAAAGTCAGAAAAATATTGTTTGTTTCAATTTTTGTTTGTTCATGTTCGTGATTGGGGACCGTGTTAATGATAATGCTCTCGGTACTGACCTAAATGTATCCGATGGTGTGGTAAGAAGTGGTCCGCGAATTTACACGAATATTTACACTTTTAATTTACACTTAATTTGATAGTAAAAATTGTACTAATGGATAAGAAACTATATGAAAAAAAAACGTAATTGTGTATAAAAGTTTAAGTTGCAATGTCTATATATTTGCATTTATCAAATTGTTCCGCTTTTTTCTAAATATGTTAACAAACATCTCAGCAATATGGATAGAATTTTGCATCGCCAAATCCTTTTCCAGTTGCAGAATATTGCCAACGGCGGTAGTGAAGTCGTGAAATGTCTGCAGTTCTGTTATGCCGAGACTTTGATAGTTCCCGATTCTGACTATCTCTGGACTGTGCGTCTCTCTATGATGAAGACCTCGCACCGTACAGAGGTGTTTGAGGTTTTCAGGATCTTTGGTCAAATACGGTAAGTTCATGGTCACCGTGAAATGAAGGGAATTCCCCAAAAAGCTTGGGCGTGCAGAAAGGAAACCCAGTTTATCGTCCCACTTATATTTCAGATTTTCACCTAAGTGCATCATTACCATGGATATGACAGAGTACGCCTGGCCTATTTCAGCCGGTTGAAGATGAGGAGTACACGTCAATACTCTGATATGATCTTGAACGTTGAGCCAAATGGCCACGTTTCTATCGTGACTCAAAAATACTCCTCTTCCATATGGCCAATGTTTTCCATGCAATCGTTTGTCGTCGTCCAGTTCTTTAGAATCACACAATGGAATCAAAAGACCCGATGCAGCTAATATGGCTCTTATTTCAGAAGGAGTATCCAACACTTCGTTAATTGTGTAATACGTTCCAGCTTTTTCATCACACAATTGTTCTTTTGATTTGTTATCGTTGAATAGTTTGGCAAACGCATCGCTTAACAAAATGTTAGTAATGTTTCTTTCCACATATTCCAGGTGACCAACGTTAAGGTTTAGTGGAAGTTCTAAAGATTCCAGATTACGGGAACATTCGATAGTGGACGATAGAATGTATTTGCCGGGCGGATCAAGATCGAGATGAATTTCCAAATAAATCTGTTCATCGTCAGTTTCGCTTCCTTCTTTGGTGTTTTCTTTAGGAAGGAACATCGACGTCGGTTGCTTTTGTAAATCCGAATACATATTGATACAGTGTAAGTCTTTTATGAGAGGCATGATAAACTCTTCAAAAACTGCATAGGCATAGTAATCTGGAGCCACTATTCCGCCGTTGAAGTCTTCTTCTACGACTTCGATGGCGTTTTTGTCATCTGGTAGTTTTTTGACAGCCGGCCATATGATGTCGAATAGATTGTGGTCCATTTTGGTGATCCTTCCTTTGACTTTTTCGAAGACGGGTCTGGTGAGGAACCTCCCAAGGAAGGTTGTCGGTGGTCCTTGATTGGAGGAGGCGCTGGGCGGAGCCCCAACCTTGGACGGTCTCCTGTGGTCCTGCAGAAGACGGAAGCACCTCCATAGGACAGACTGAATGTCCGCATCAGACAGCTCCCGACGGGCCGACACTACGTCGTTGCTAACTGATCATTACACAAATACTTGTTTAATTAATACATACTTTTATTCATAGCTATGATATATTCATGATTGAATTAATTTTGAAATAATGCTAAAAGTATATCTAATAAGGGAAAGAGAAAGATTATCATTAACTTTGGTTTCAAACCTTTAAAAGAGTGATTTAGTTATTTTATGTATATTTAATGAATATATTATGTTTTTGTACACTTTGTTGATAATTTCATTAACTAATTTATGTAACATGCATCCAATATACTATTCTATATTTTGTTATTATTCACACATTCATTAAATTGTTCATCATTTAAATAAAAACTGAAATCCAAAATAATTTCAATTTTGGAGTGAATCAAAATATTCATCAAGACAAAATGATGAAATAAAATAAGATTAGTATATTGTTTATGAGGTAAACTACAAATCAATTCATTGTACGTTGTAACTTGTAACTACCGATTAAAAGCCAATAAAATACATAGACACATAGTAATGAATAATAATTGCCATATTGAAAAAATCAAGTATAGATTCTAGGTACAAATTAAAAAAAAGGTAAATTAATTTTTTTTTATCCACTAGTGGGTTGGGGGAGAGTATTTCAAATATTTTTTTTTCTTAAACAATCATAGTCAGAACTCGAAATACTGTAAATTCAAAATATAGATGATTGGTAATTGACACATTTATTATATTTTTATAGAAGCAGAATACTTGACGAATCTATATGCAAATTATAATTATGGGATATGCAAACAATGATCGTGAATATTATAAAAAAAATATTTTATTAATACCCCAAAATTCACCGATCATTTCCGCTTGATTATCTAAAATATGAGAAACACAATTTTATAATTTTGATGGAATTTTATATTGAAATTTGTCTTAATATCAAACCAACAATATTGAATAGTAATATCCAGCGATATTTTAAATATTTGAATAATATTTTAATGACGAGATGTGAAAAAAATGAATTGATAATTTGATATTAACAATACAATTTTAAACATTTGAAATTAATTTTGTAAATTTTGATCTTGACCTTTACGTAAAATTTTGTAAAACTAACATTCAGTATTATCTCAGATTGATTTTGTGTCCGATTAAATAAAAAAAATCTTTTCTTTTAAATAAATTAAACAGAAGCTAAAAATAAATATTGATAAAACTTACTATTTTATGGCGACATTAAAAATCAACAAATATTCAATAAACAAAAAAAAAATTAATTAACCATAGTTATAATTATTTTTTACCTTTGTCGTTGAGCATTTCATCAGCTAAGGATTCCTCAGCTCCAAAGTCCTTAAGAAGTTGTTTATGTGTGAGGTACTTATCATTTTGTAAATAATCTTCGGGTGTGCGACCGTTCTGTACATTGTAAAATTTAACTCAACATTAATTTTACTAAAGGAAAATTATAAAATGATTTTTTTTTTATATCAAAATTTGTTTGTATTGCATAGAAAGCAAAACATACAATAAATATCCATTGAAAGATCCATTGATTTTTAGAGGACGTATGAGAATGTACACGAAGGTAAAGTTATCGCCAAACACCTATAAAAATCACGTGGGTGCGCAGAAAGCAAATTTGGATTTTTTGCTTTATTGGTTTGATCACATGTGTGCGCAAAACGCCCCCCTTCACGGTGAAAAATTTCTGTTAAAAATTCTGGCGATAATTATTCATTTAAAAAACATATTCATTCTTGAAAAAAAAAATATTGATAGCAATAATAACATGTCAAACAAATTACATTTTCTTATAAATAAGAGAATTTTTTTCATATTGAAAAAAGTTTATTTATGGCAGTGAGATTGCAAAATAAAATATTTTTAGGAAATTAAAAAAAAAATACATACATCGTCCTGATCCTTGGGATTTGCCCCCATGTTAAGAAGTATATTATAGTAATGTCCATTATCCTTAAGTACAGCTGCATAATGTAGCGCCGTTCTACCCTCAAAATCAACAGCTGATAATGTTTCGGGGAATCTAAAAATATATATTTTAAACTAAGTGGAATTTATAAAATTATCTTGTTTATTTTCTGCCCCCCTAGACAACATGCCATTTAAGCTAAGCGTTGTCAAGCTAAGTGAAAGTAAATGTATGGAATTGGTGGCTGTCACGTGACGTCACAGCCACCAATTCAAGGCCATCAAGTAGTGAGCCGTGCACCAATTTCATACATTTACTATCGCTTAGCTTGATAACGCTTAGCTTAAATGGCATGTTGTCTAGGGGGGCTGATGCATCGGCTTAGCATAGCGTTTCCTCTCTTTTATATCTACATACTATCATTGATTTCGAATGTTCCTTAAGAACCGAGTAATCTAAAATAACATTTCCCATAGTTCAGCAATGAGGTGCCTATCCTGAATAGTGTGCCAATAACATGACTAGAGTCTTACGATGTATATCGTTTCACAGATCCAGACTGAAATCACAATAAAAAAAATCGAACCTGCGAACCTGTGTCTCGTGTGGTAATCGAACCTGCGAGCCTTTGTTTCAGGAGACAGACATCTAATCAACTGAGCCGCGAAGGACGAAAATTTCAATTTCCATTTGTTAAGTTCATAATAGTTGAGACTCTTGTAAAAAAATCCCTTTTCCTCACCTGCCAGCTAAGTATCTGAGTACAGGAGTGTGACCAAATAGCACGGCCACATGAAGTGGAGTGGCGCCACCCGGAGACACTTGGTCTCTCGCCACGGCGAACTTGCGGCGGTCGAGGGCGGCTTGGAGCTCCCGGAGACCACCGTCTCTCGCAGACAGGTGGACTCGCTTTATTTTGTTCTGAAATGTCATTAAAATAATAATGATAACAAACACTTCCTTGCACCCAGTGCAAGCGGTAACATTGTTGCCAAACAGAAATTTCATAATTGCAAAAATGTACCGAATTTTAGTAGGTATATAAGAAAAAGCAGAGTTTATATGTTTACCAGTTGATAAGGGCCTAATAAGCTGAAACGGTCGTCCTGGATTCAGGAAAAAAAATATATATGTAGACCAAATCATTTGTTTGATTTAAAATACCCATTATTATGGAATTCTACATATTTAACACTGTCAGCATTGACAAAATTAAAAAAAAAAAAGCACTCTGGGTAAAGGAGAAATATTATTTAAAACATTTTGTACACATGTGCATAATGGCGGGCTTATAGCCATATGGCAATATCTTCCAACCAACCATATTTATTTGGTGATCTAAATTGTGTTAATGACACGTACCAATTTATGTGAATAAAATATATAATGAAACACATAGAATAAAAAGGGCAAGGAATCATTTCTTTATCTATAACAAATTGAATTGTTATATGTAAAGAAATGATTCCTCAGATTTCTTTTGAAAGCGGGAAGTGTTGATGAAACTCGAAGTTGCGATGGGATGTGATTCCAAAGATTCGATATACCTAATCATGTATTTAAAAAAGGCCTTCATCATGCAAAACAGTCGTCCTGTTTAAAACTTTTAAATATACTGTAGAAGTAAAACAGTGTCTATATTTAAAAAAAGTTTTGGTATAATATATTTTATTACTACCATGTATGAAGGTACATTGTCCAAAAATGCTTGCAATTCTGGATTTCTTGCCATATGACCCACCAACCGCTCCCCTTCTCCGTTCAAAACCAGTGCCGCCAACTGCTCCATATTTCCACTGTCCACTAACATCTGGATTTCTGAATCTTCTATATTTGCGTCAATCTAAACAATAAAACATTCATTTTATACTCCATCAGATTTTAAATCATATGTTGTATATCTACAATGAATTGTTTGCGATGTAGCAACACTAAAATATCGTCATTTAACTCGATCTGCCATGTTGATAAAAATCATTATTTTTAGACTATAATTACTTGAATTTTACTCAACTCAATCCTTAAAGCCATATTGTTTCTTTATCGAAATTTTCTGTTCATATCTGTTTTTTAATGTTATAAATTATTTGCTCTTAAAATCAGGGTGGCAAGTCTGGTCCAGCCGGCGAAATCAAAACCCTCGTGATTACCCATATCATGGATATAAATATTATAATATGGAGTTCTATGACATGTTAAGATATTATAGAACTCCATACGATAATTATATTATCCATGATATGGGTAATAACGAGAGTTTTGATTTCACCGGTTGGACCAGACTTGCCCCCCAGTTAAGAACTAGTTAATAGTTATTTGTTTAAAATAAAAAAATCCATTATTACAATGAAACCTTTTTCAGTAATCAATAAAAAAATATTTAATCACTTGTATGTTGAAACATAACACGTCAATTTTTAAATGAAAATTAACGTTATATAACTTCTTCAAATGTCAGCTATGTCTACTTTATTCAGGAATACCTGGGTCTAAAGATATTTTAATATCAGGGGGGCAAGTCTGGTCCAACCAGTGAAATCAAAACCCTCACTATTACGCATATCATGGATATAATTATTATATGGAGTTCTATAATATATTTAGATGTCATAGAACTCCATATGATAATTATATCCATGATATGGGTAATCATGAGGGTTTTGATTTTGTCTGTTAACCAGACTTGCCGCCCAGGTGGGTTGTTATATTTGATATGATTTTTTGTTTTAAATGTTTGAATTTGTCGATTTCGCCGGTTGGACCAGACTTGCCCCTGTGGCCTACTTATTGAAAAATAAATCTTTTCGTTTGAGATTTGACTAGCCAATCGATTTTATTTATAGTGTACCTACTGTTTCATTCCTGTTTTCCAACTGTCGATTCGTTCAAGAGAATGGAATTCTATTGAAGGAAGAGGCAGTTTAAATCCAAGATGCGTATACGAACGAACATTTTGTATGGTGTAGTGGACTTTATGCATGCTAAAAACACCAACTTAGAGGCTTTGCAGAAAATATATATTCCTATACGTGGATTTACTCAGAATTCGGAGTAGAACATTTTATGTGAGTTTTGTGTATGTGTGTCTGTGTCCCCCCCCCCCTCTTTTAACTTTTGATCCGCTCAATTGAAATTTCAACTGGCTCAAAATTTCAGAATATATTAACTGTTATAGGCCTACAAAACATTTATACTCAGAATTGTGAATTTTTGTTTCACTCAGGGGTTATCAACTTTTGAAATTTTGGTTTATTTTTCCATATATCTCAGAAACCATAAAAGCTAGAACGCTGAAAATTGGTATAAAAATAGACAAATATAAAATTTCATTTTTTTTTTCAAAAAAATTCCAGGGCTTCTCAAACATTTTTTATTAAGAAAAATATTTTTTTATGATAAATTTATGAGTTTAATTGCCTATATTTCCATTTTTTTTAAAAATATCGAAAAAAGCCGAAACACCCCAACTAGATAATTTAATTTTCTATAAAAAATATCACTATTATAGAAGTACATCTCAAATATTTTTTAACAATATTTATAAAAATTGAATTTAGTGACGACATCGCTTCATACAATTTGTATGGCAGTCGCCTATACACAATATGTAAGAAGTCTTTATAGTTTGATACTTAATCTCCAAACATACATACGGAACCATCATGTTTTTTTCATATTCCGGGTAGGAAAAGAGAACTGACCTCCATACTGTCCTATCTTGACATACATACCAACATGTGTTAAAATATTCAATAATTTTGATTTATGGGTTTATAGTTTGATTCTTATTCTCCAACTATACATACTATTGCTATCGACAGTTGGATCTCATGTGTTACATGCAACTAGTATATAGATATTTGATTAATTTCAAGGGTATTTTGTTTTGTAATTACCAAATATTAAAAAAATATTTCATGATTTAAAAATCCATTCTGAAATATTCCATTTCAGAAGAAATATAGCACAAGCATTTATGTTTATTTTAGGGAATGTAGGAAGATGTATATGTACTTGTTTAACAATATATATATAGTTGTTTGATCAACGAAAAAAGTCAAATCTCAAACGAAATAATCTACCTAATGAATATATGAAATTAATGCAATGAAGTGCTAAAAATGATTAGGATTTTCTTAAAAAAGACGTTTGTATTAACGCTTTGAAATAAAACACAGTTTTGTGAAAAAAATATTTGTCATTCGTGGATACCAATTTTGACCTTCGTGCTTTTTTTTTACATAAATGATAGTTATAGATAGAAGATGTGCCTATTTTTTGTTGAGTTTTTATATAATACAAAATACTATAATTTAATATATTTTGTCGGGTGTCTATATTCATACATATATTCATATTGAAAAAATATAAATTTATGACGTCATGCTATTGAATGCACGTTTATTGTGATTATAAAAAATATTGGACATAAAATATTCACATGCCTGACTACCGATTGTTATAAATTTTTATTGAATAGCTTGTGTTAATTAATACAAAATATGCCATAGCTAAATATTTTGCCGTGATTTTTTAAGAAATTTTACTTGGTCATGCAATATTTTACATATTTTTAAATAAATAAGGTTACAAATGTAGTTTTCTATTGAAGAAATTCCACTTACATATTATGTTGTATCTTGATTTTCATTTTCACATCAGATTTTACAGCAAAATTAATTTTATTTTATAGAATTTTATTATTGCGTTTTTTTTGCAAATTGATAACAAGAATCATTTTTGATCACAACAAATCTTGGGGTATATCTTTATGTATCGGTTCGACTGTTGGTCTTTATCAACTGATCTCTACATTACTACATTATCAGTTGATACTGGTTTAATAAGTCAAAACGATTGCCCTTTGAAATATGATTTGAGGAAACACAATGCAATCATTAAGATTTAGGAACACATTTAGAAAAAAAATGTTAAGTATGATCATTACTTTGAAAAAAGATAAACGTTTTTGACAGTATGAGCAGGAACATAGGTTTAAATAATATATACAGAATCAAATTTTGTTGGTTTCATATAATATAAATTGAACGCAACTTTGAAAAATAATATTAAAAAGCTGGCAAAAAAGGTCTGCAAATCCAAATAAATCTCTAACGAAATCAAAACATGCTTGTTAATAATGAATAATACATGTCATGCATGATTATAAAAGTAATATTTAAGGTTGTAGAGATGTACTGGTTTTATTAGATAAACGCATTTTCACATTATTACCTCGTCATGGGAATCTTCGTTTTCTCTGCGATCTGCGTCGAGGGAATCTACCTCGGGATCACCGTTGACAACACCCTCTATAGTAGACTCACTCGCTTGGGAATTACGACCTGTTTTGGAATATAACATCAACTAGAATATTTACAAATTTATAAAAAGTGACAACTAATACATTATTTCGACTAGATGTGTTATTAACAAAGCGTCCAGGCTTGTCTAAAATTGATTGTGGTACAACTAGTTCCTCTAATGTCTAATTAGCGATGATCATACATTATTTACACTAAACCAGACTCAAACAACTTGTAAGTCTCCAGTGCATACTGGAGATTTGATTATGATTATAATTATTTATTTATATATTTTTAAGTAAGTATTTATTTGTGATGGTACAATTTATTAATACCTAAAATGTATTTTTACCTTTGGCATTGTCGATTTGTTTCAAATGTTCAACGTCTAAAACATCGGCTGTGTCCGCTTTGTGCACATCTCCGTATTCCGAAGGAGTATCGACATTTTCACGACTGTGATCTTCGTCGTTTTGATTCGCTGATTTGTGGTCGAGAGCGTCCGGAGTGTCTTCGTTCCTTTCTAGATCTGGTTCGTCACCCTTGTCGTCGTCGATATCCTGAACCTGTGGCGGTTTCAAATGACTATCGGCCGATTCGATTCCGGTCGGGGTTTGATTGTCGTTTTCGCCAGCTTCGTCTTCATCGAAGTCACTGTCTTCGTTGTCGTAATCCTTTACTGGGGATTGTGTATTGCTGTCGATTACTGAATCGGGAGTATTATTGTACCTATCGTTTTTGTGTGGGGATGCTGTCTTTGACATTCGCCTAATGTCGTTCGCTGTTGAGTCTGGAGTTATTGAGCGTGTGCGTTTATTAACAGGTGCAGTACCAGGTGTTTTAGTGGATCTTATGTGTGCGCTGTGTGCAGAAAGAGGTTTTGGATCGGAAGGTTCATCAACATTGGGAATAATGGGTTCATTTGTGAGATCAGTGTCAGTGTCGGGTGTTTTAACATTCTCATCTAATTGTTCGTTACTTTCACCTTCAAAGTTCTCTTGATCATCGTAAGTTGTTTCGGACTCAATATGTTCCTAAAACAAAATTCTCAATTATTGTGGTAAGTGAAAAATACCCAAAAAACAATTTAACATGCTAATTGTAATAATATCGTTAAGACAACGGTATACTAAATAAAAATAAAGCGGAGCAAATTATTGTTTTCATCAATCACACTAGAAGTGTCAATTTTAGAAAATACTAACGATTTCAGTTTCGGGATGAACGCTTTCGATTAATTCAATGTCTCCATCATCTTGGTCAATGTGAGATATATCTTCTGTGTGAGTTTCTAGTTCTGGAGACGGAGAAGGAGGTTCTGGTTCCGGCGACAGTGGTTCTGGCGAACCCTTCTCTGAAACGCTTTCTGGATATTCCGGTGTGACTTCAGGCTCCGGAACTTCAATTGGTGCAATCGGTATAGGCAATTTCTTTGGTCTAGTTGGAACCGGTACAGTTTGGGCGTCTGTTTTCAACAGTTCCCAATCCCAAGACGAAGGATAGGTAGCACTCGCTACTCGAGGGGCATCTGGAGTTACTCCCAATAAACTTTTGTCGAGATCTGTCGGTCGATTTTTGTAAAAAGCTGCTGATTTCAATTTCTAAAAATAATACACAATGTCATGTTAAAAGTGTGTGATGCTAATGTAATATAAGCACACTTGATAAACATTTTTTCGTACATTTACAAGGCGTGTTGGAATATAATTTAAGTCAATAAAATGTTATGAGTACAATGCAAATAACAAAAAAAACAATAAATTACAACTTTAGAGTAATTTGTTGTGGATTCAATATTTCATACAGCAACTTAATTAAGGTTTTCATATGAATCACATGCAATTTCAAGTAGATTCCGGTAGACTATTGATAAATTAAAACACGACGTTAGCTATTTAAATATTTCATGCTTTCAATAGGTTGATTACATGAAATGGCCTTCAAATGCCTTCTTTAAAAAACTGCAAACATTTTATTAGATCGGTCAAAATGAAAATAATTAGATTTGGTTAAATTACAAAACAGGAAACAGTAGTCTAATCTGGTGTGGTTTATTTAATATTTCGGATTTTTGATTCTTTTTTATTTAGTTGTTTATTATTATTGGGGGTAATAACTATATTTGTATCGGGTATTAGTGCCAATTATGAATTTGATATAAAAAAAATATTGCTCTATCTTAGTGTGAACAAATCAAACAAAATTGTTCTGACTAATCACCAAATTAATTGCTTTGCAGACAAAGAAATAATAAAATATTCAAGAAATATAATGAAAAAAAGTTATTTTCAGGAAAAAACTATTAATTTATTAACGATTTAATAATTTGAAAATGTATTATGCTACATACATTGTCTAATTTAGCTTCATCGGCTCCATTTCCATGTAACAAGTCATAGAGTTCATCATCGTCTTTGGCCAAAATGGACCAGTGGAGTGGAGTTCTTCCGTCATTGTCCACTTGATGGCAACCTTCGGGGTATCTACTTAGGATATATGAAGTAATCTCGTGACGTCCCAAACCAGCAGCCTAAATAGATTTATTTAACATCAAAGAAATGTTATATTGTGTACATTTGAAAAATAAAACTTACACTTGGTGTAAAAAATTATAATGCAATCTACTCAATTTATTCGATAAGACAATACCCAATCTTCATTACACATCATTTTTTGAAACTGAGATGTGAACCTTCCGACGAATACTGGGAGAGTCTTTATTATGAACGAGGTTCTCGGCAGAAATGAAGAAACCAGGAACATGTTATCGAAAGGACGAGCAAATTGGACATGTATTGGGACACGACTCTTTCCTGAACACAGTATTGGTGGAAATGGTTGAAGGGTCGAATGGCAGAGGTCGTCCACGTCGGAAATATCTGGATCAGTTGTGCCACGTTTTGTATCTCCTATACAGAAGAGGAAGAGCAAGCAGTTTAGGAGGAAAAGCATCGTCACTCTCCACTTTCCCAGATTGAAATTATATAAGATATATTTGTTTTATTTGCTTTGTTTGGATGGAAATGTTTTTTGTAACATTTTATCAGAAAGCTAAGTCTGGCAGGTAATTTTTCCTTCAAATCAAACATATATTTGTAGGTAATATGCTGAGATATTTACCTTATGCAATGCTGTTAATCCATTGGGATCGATACTGGAAAATATTATAGAAGGAACTGGATCGTTTGTTATACTTTTCAATTTATCTATATCGTTTTGTATAACAGCTGTATGTATGTCTTTTATTGTGCCCTGAAATTAAAAATACAGATAATTAATACAATGTTAATATTCAATTTATTCTTCGTCAAAAAGCAATTATATCGAATTCTAATTAAAATCAATTGAAAAATCAATCACCGCAATCTAGATTAAAAAGGGGTATTTAGAGGTTACAATAAAAATATTTATTTATTTATTTACACAATATACGGCATAAGCCATTTACTTGTTACAATACTAAAATAATTCATTACAAACAAAGATAAAAATATAGAAACAGATAAAAAGATAGAAAAAAATAAAAATATAGACACAGATAAAAATATAGAAACAGATAAAAACATATATTCAGATAAAAACAGACAAAAAAAAATAAGACACCTTACAAACAGTATAAAATAAAATTGACAATAATAATGGTGCAAATATTAAAAAAAAGGTAAAAGATCTGAAAAAAAAACATTAAAATGAGCCAAACTAACATGGATAAAAGAAGAATTAAAATGAAATTGACTACGCAAAGAAATAAATGTATCGATCAAAGCTTCAATGTAATAATAACAATAAAAAATAATAATAATAAGAGAAAAAAAACGAATGTGGCAATAGATCGACTGCAGCTATATAAGTTGGCAGCTATCGATGTATGAAAGATCCATAATTTTTTTGAAGACCGGCAAGTTATCTGCACCAACACAGTTCATTACCAAACCTATGCAATCGCGGTATTGGTGAGTTAAAAAATAGTTCGTGGAAGCTGAAACATCACCGATTATCTTGTCCGTCTATTCGAAACGTGAAATTTAATTGCACTCACAAGTTCGATGCAGTCCATCTCTCCGTCGACTAACTTATATAAAAATGAGACACCCAAAAATCTTCTTCGATCGGCCAAGGAGTGCAATATCAAAAGCTACACATCAAGTTAAGATAATCTATATATTATATGGAGCGACCCATTTTATAGTTAAGAAAGTGTAAGAACTTGCGCTTCACTCGTTCAATCGCATTTGAATGAATTGCACAGTAGGATGAGCATATTACTGTATTGTACTCAAATGGGGTCGAACTAAGTTAAGGCTGCAAACTACGAAGGTCTGTTCCCAGACGCAATAGAAAGCCTATATATCGATCATTAATAATACTTTCTATTATCAATATTCTATTATCAATATTAGTTTGTTAGATATTTAGTTATATTATGATGATATTTATAAGTAGTTATAAGTACCTAGAAATTAAGATTAGTTTTAATTAGTAAGATGCATTAGGTAGGCTTCATCCTCGAATGAGGGCACTGAGAGTCCATAATTTAGCAGGCGGGGTTTGTTGGGAGGAGCCCATCCGGCAAACCCCGAGCCCGCCTGCGTAAAAAGATTTGCAAGTAAGTGCGGGTAAAGAGGTGCTAACGCGCCTGAGATACCCGGGTAAGCGGTGGGTGACTTTCAGTGAAGACTCAAAATCATTATTTACATAAGTGATTCCAAAATATTTTTGATTGAATTTGAAGAAAAATCAGTGAATGTTTTAGGTAATTGCGATTAATTTATGTACAATGTACATTGATTTTAATGCATCGTTCATTGATTATTATTGAATTGTTTTATTCTTTCTTGATAATAATTTATGATGTGTTTTGTTTCTTATTTTTTTATTACTTTCGGTTTTTTGTATGGTATCTAGTGATTTTATATCATTTCTAGATTTATAGTTGTTATGCTTTTTGACTTTGTTTTGTGAATCCATTATTATTATAATTGTTATTTTATTTTGTAGCTCATCGACTGTATATATTTTTTATTGTAAAAGGCTTCTACAAATAATTTATTTATTTATTTATACAATTAATGTTAAGTAGTTTTTTCTAAAATATTCATGTAAAAAATAAATAAGTTAGACATTTTTTATTTAAAGCGAAGTGCTGTACTGATTAAAATAATAGAATATCTTTGACTAGCACATGTGTGCCGGCTGCCGTGGTACAGTTGGCAAGCCGTTTGGCTTCTGTGCGGGCGTCCTGGGTTCGATCCCCAACAGAGGAGAAATTTATTTAAATTAATTTCTCACGCAAATATTGCTTCTCTGGGCTGGAAAGATAGGTTAGTTGGATAAAATTGCCATATTGCAATAAAATCGCCACTTGCAAGGAAGTGTTTATTATTTTTATTATAATATGTTTACATATAACATAATGCTTGTGTTATATGGGAATGAAATCGGTCGAGGCAGGATTCGATCTTACTTCAGTAAAATTATCTGTTCAGCGAACTACAAAGTTACTCAGCAAATATAAATGTTTCAATATAAATAATTTAAGGATGCAGAGAAAAAAAACTGAAATAAAGCTCTGAATTTGTACTTGTAGTGGATTTAATTATGATTAAGCGATTTCAATAATCAGATAAGTTCACGTAAGTCACGAAGCACAAAGGAGTAGAAATAAAATGTAAGAATGGTAGAATAATTAAATGAAATCAAATAAAAATATGTTAACAGTGTTACAGAAATAACAGCTTGGCAAAATGTTAAACTATTATTTTTTCAGACATGCATAATATTTTTATTATTTTTAGCCAGAAATCAATCCTTTGATACATAATGTAGAATTAAGTCGTCACGATAACGATAATTTGGAAAATGGAGTGGATAGATCGAAAATAATGGGTTTGTTTGGAAATTCAAGCAATAGTCATCGTATTTCTTAGAAAAATCTATATTTTTATCTGAATCTATATATTTATCTGTTTCTATATTTAAATTATTTTTACTCTCTGTACATATAATCAGTACACTGGCGGACAGCCAACTTCTTCCAGCCAACCAGTATTAATGTTAAATATACAAAACAGTGTGTACTATTGCAATAAATTAATCACATTACAGAAATAAACAAAGATAGCAGACGAAAAGTAAAAAAAAACAAAGACGATAGCCTAAAAGAACAGTTCATAGCAATGATAGGAAAACTAAAGGATAGGGAAAGGAAGAGGAGAGGAAGATGTAATCAGGTATTTTCAGATAAATACTGTTGCTTAAGCCTTTTCTTGAACATGTTTAGTGAGATAGATTTATCTGTTTCTATATTTTTATCTGACTCTATATTCTTATCTGTATCTATATTTATATCTGTTTTTATCTTCTCATCTGTATCTATATTTTTATCTGTTTCTATATTTTTATCTGAGTCTATATTCTTATCTGTAGCTATATTCTTATATGTATCTATATTTATATCTGTTTTTATCTTCTCATCTGTATCTATATTTTTATCTGTTTCTATATTTTTATCTGAGTCTATATTCTTATCTGTATCTATATTTATATCTGTTTATATCTTCTCATCTGTATCTATATTTTTATCTGTTTCTATATTTTTATCTGAGTCTATATTCTTATCTGTATCTATATTTATATCTGTTTTTATCTTCTCATCTGTATCTATATTTTTATCTGTTTTTATATTTTTATCTGTTTCTATATTTTACCTGTGTCTATATTTTTATCTTTGTTTGTAATTAATTATTTTTAGTATTGTAACAAGTAAATGACTTATGCCGTATATTGTGAAAATAAATGGGTCGATGGCAGAGCGGTAAGCGCGCTGGGCTAAGTAATCCAGTGGCCGCAAGTTCGAATCCTGCCTGGACCGATTTCGTTCACCTATAGCACAAGCATTTATGCTTATTTTAGGGAACTTAGGAAGATGTATATGTACTTGTTTAACAAGGACATATTAATTTTTTTTAATTAAAAAAAAATTAAAAAATAACACTCAAATAATAACAACAATGTCAAATAATGACAAATGTAATAAATGTGTATATTACAATCATATGAGTTCATAAATATAATATTTATACAAAATAATAATATTGTTATAACGTATGAATGAGATTGTCATGGCATAAGTGGCTTCGGTGTCGGTGTCCTGGGTTTGATTCCCAGCAGAGGAGAAATTGAATTAAATTTATTTCTCACGAAAATATTGCTTTTCTGTACTAGAAACACTGGTAAGATGGATGAAATTAAGTTCGCGTTCATTTGTACAACCACCACTGAGGTCGAGTAAATAATTTTAAACGATTTTATTTACAGATTTCGTAGAATTTTGGAACAAATTGAAAGACTTGCTAAATTCTTGCATCAAGATCTAAATCAATATCAAGACTGGGTATACATGACCAATATTCAGTATTATTTATTTAAAACATTCTCTACACATGCACGCAATGGTGGGCTTATTGCCAGATGGAAAAACCATCCAACCAACTTGAAGCAAATTATTTTACTTATTTCTTGAAGCAAATTATTTTTATGATAAGTACGTACCAATTTATACAAATAAAATATTTAATGAAGCATATAAAACAAAACCATAAAACAGAACAATAAAAAATCGGAGGGGTGAGGAGAGAAAGGGGCAATGAAAGGATAAAGAGAAAAATTGAAGTGTTATGTGTAAGAAAATGATTCCTCATATTTCTTTTGGAAGCGGGAAGTGTTAATGAAACTCGAAGTTGCGATGTAATGTGATTACAAAGACGAGCTGCTTGTACGGATAAAGATGTGAAAAAGGAAGTATTATGTACTGGGATACTGAGAGTTCTTTCAATATTTGAACGAAGAGGTAAATCGTGTTCTGAGAGGAAGTGAAATTGATTTCGTAGGTATACTGGATAAACTGGAGTTATTTAAGATCTTGTATAGAAGTGTGAGGATAATGTAGGTTCATACGCTGCCTGATTGGCAACCATCTTAAAAGTATTCGGTATTCCGATATATGGTCATTTTTTTAATTTAAAAATATATCGAACGCATGTACTTTGTAATCGCACCAATTAATCTAGGAATTCTTGATTCGCATCTAAATAACATACATCAGCGCAATCAAGGAGAGGGAGTAATATTGTACTAGGTATTTTTTGATCAAACAAAAATGATTATGGTTCTACATGTATATTTTCCTTATAATAGGACGACCGTTTTGGCTGACTAGGCCCTTATCATCTGGTAAACATAGAATATTGTTTTTTCCTCATATACTAGAAATCTAATAACTAAACAAATTACTACATTACAATTATGAAATATACTAAACAGTTGTAGTGTAGCTGATGTTGGTAAATAAAGAAATAAAAAAAATGATTAAAAAATACATATAATAATGGAGTTATACACCTTAAACACCATCAGTATTGACATTTTAAAAAATAGGAGTAGGTAATATTGATTGGCATAAATATATTTTGACGGATAAGAGTAAGAAATTTTGAAATCTTTTTAATGAGTGAAGCCTATAATGAAATTTCCTGCTCACTTTAGCAACCTGTTCTCGCCAAGATAGGTTTTGGTCTATAATTATCCACAGGTCTACTTTCTTACAAAAAGGTATTATGGTATTGTTAACAGATAAAAGGGATTTAGAAGATATCAAAATTATTTTTTATATCTTCCTAAATCATCAGTGATGTAATCACAATCCAAAGAATTGAATGATTTTTTTCAAGATAACAAAATCCTCATAACAAATGGGAATAAGAATAGTAATAAAAATCACATGGTAATGGAAAACTATATGAGAATAATAAAATATAAAAAAAAAATGGGAATGGGAATAGTAAAATATAATCAAATGGGAATGGAAAAGTATACGGAAATAATAAATTTTTATCATAATGGGAATAATAAAATATATACATGTGGGAATGGAAAATTATATGGGAATAATAAAATATTATTTTATGGGAATGGGAATAATAAAATATAATCATATGGAAATGGGAAAATATAATCACATAGGAATGAGAATAATAAAACATAATCATATCAGAATGGGACTTCAAAATATTATCATATGGGAATTATGAAATATAATCGTATGTGAATTATAATAATAATCATATGGGAATGGGAAAATGTAATCGTATGGGAATGGGAAAATATAATCATATGGGAATGAGAATAATAAAACAATCATATGGGAATGGGATAAATAATATTTAATCATTATGGGAATGAGAAAATATTATCACATGAGAATAGAAAAAACAGCCGCGGTCCTTCTGGAAAGTTTCTTCTGACCTTACCCAACAGGTAGGTACTTATGCATGTATTACTATCTAATATTGATATTTACCATAATATGGGGCACAGCCTCAAGAAACTTTCTGACAGCGGGCTGGCTGGAGACCTCCGTGCGAAGTCTTGCCCCCTGTCCCTTCCACACAACCTGCTGAAGACGTCCAAGGTCTCGGTCGTGACACCAGATTCTGATGTTAGCAGGCTTTATCACTAATTCAGCTGTAATAAAAAAGATATTTAAAAAAGCGAAATAATTCCTTTTTTTCATTTATATTTTCAATATTACAAGCATTTTCTTTGAAGTGTATCTGTTACTAAATTTGTGATCAAATTGTCTCTCTTAAAACAGGAATTATTATTAGTTAGTTAGACAGATAAATTGGAGGAACTCAAAATATAGTATTTTCCAACAACTGAATTATAAATGGAATATTTGTTTTGCATTGCATATACGCAAACATTGGATTTTTTCCCTGTCGGTAGTCAAATGATATTTTTATTGACGAACTTTTTAACATACTCAATAGAGACGAAATTGGGATATTATAGAAGAACCAGGAACTCAAGGCACCTACAAGGCTTACGACCTGTCATCGGCTGGTTTACGTGATCACATTATGCGCTTTATGATTGAGATGTTAAAAAGTTTGTCAATAATAAAAAAAAACTTAATTTTAAATTCAACAATTATTTATGTTCCTGTATGTATTCGTATGGGGAAAAAATAAATAAGTAATTATAGTTATTATAAACTCAATTATTTCAAACATATGTAATAATTTCACAAACAATGAGTAACACTGCGAGTAAAATGAAAAATTGAAAATCGTCTGGCCACATTAAAAAAAACTTGTGACGAAGAAAGTGTACAAAGCTGATACAAGAATTTGGGGCAACTAATTATATTAATTGTATCTTGTAAGATGGGAGTAGTAAATTTCAGAATAACACAACATAATGAATATTTAAGACGATGCACCGACTGAAATGAATCGAAAAATATACCTACAAGAGCGCATCAGCACGGCGTTTGATTCTCTCTACCTATCTCAAAAAGAGAAGGGAGTAAGCTTATTTACGTATGAGTCAGTCTATGCATATTATATACCCCGCTTATATTTTTAAACTAGCATAGAAACAAGCTTATAAATACTTACGCATCGATTGACGAAAGCGCTTTAAACAGTATCAAAAAAACATTTAACGATATTGATAATAATTGACAGTTCACGGAATACCTACATAGACCCATATAATATTATATGATACTCGAATCACCTTTATTTTATCGATTTCTTTCTATACACTCTCAAACATATGTTTTCTACCACGCTCACTCAACAGACTACTAATTCAGAATGAACAATAGAGATATAAATTTTTAATTAAAATCGAAAAGAAAGCTTAGCATTGATTATTAATTGCCTTCAAAATGCCTTTTGAAAAATAACATCTAAAGGCGTAATTTGAAAGTCATCGGTATTCTATAAAAAATTATGACGTAAATCATAAAATCCGATTTGTTTACTTCATTACCACCCGCTCCTTACACGAGAACAAAAATCCCTCTAGATTAGAAATCTCGGTACCGTGAAGCAAAAAGGACAATTTCGAGTGTTTATAGAAGATCTATACTCGGGCAAACAACGGAAAAAAAATAGATAGCGCTGTTTGATGTTAGAATAGGTAAGTAAAATTAGAATATACAAACGAGATAAATTGTATTCTTTGAATCGTCTTGAGATAAGCTTTATTTAACGTCCCTGTATCAGTTTTCATCCCCTATTCTAATCATTCGATATTTTCATCAGAATGTCATTTAAATCGTCTACTGAATTCAGGCTCAACGACTTAAAATAACACATTATCTAACTCCTTTCAAAATTTAGAAAATATCGTCGCATGTTACAAAAATCAAAACATATTTACAAAACAAAAAAACATAAACATCAAAATCCCCAAAAAGGCATTGCCTGTGTGTGGGTATACAAAAATTAAAAAAAAAAGTTTTTATACCTAAATATAATAAAACCGAAAATATTTAAAATAAAAAAAGAAAATATATGAGCCTCCATCATATACGAACAAATAAAATAATATATAAATAAAAAGTAAACAAATAATGTATCGCAAATAAAAGTGAAATAAGAGTGAAATAAACAAGTTAAAAGATTGGTAAATGAAAAAAATTAATTGCATATTTTAATGAAGTCATATTATTTATTTTTCATGATACAAACTTATATTTAAAATCACATAATAAATTATTGTTTATAGTTAACCACCAAACATAAAAGAGATCACAAGTCTCGTCACCTTTCGTAGGCAAGGTGAAATAAAAAAAAACATAATTAAAAAATATTAATGTTCTCCGTAGTTTTACTTGATGTTTATATAATTTAATGTCATACTATTTCTATAATTATTTGTTTTTGCAAGTTTTATTTTAAGGGTGCGTGTTGTCCCCTTGGCTCTTTAATCTCTACATTGATTTCTGCATAAGAGCCCTTAAGTATGAAAGTAAGGGTCTGAAACTGAGTACTGTAACAGTACGTGATCTGATGTATGCAGACGACAAAGTATTGTTAGCAGAAAGTATGGAAGAGTTACAGTATCTTGTAAGTATGGTATATGAAGGATGCATAGAAAACGGACTTAAAATGAATGCCAGCAAATCAAAGGTAATGGTCTTTGAAAAGAGTGAAAGCAGAACAGTGTGTCAAATAAAAGTAGTGAATGAATGGCTTGAACAAGTCGATGAGTATGTCTACCTGGGTAGTATGTTCCAACGGAATGGACGGCCTGATAAGGATATTGAAAGAAGAGTTATGGCAGGAAACAGAGTGAATGGAGCACTTAGACCAGTTATGAATGATCGCAACATATCAAGAGACGCTAAAGTTGCCATTCATAACGCAATCGTAGTGCCAACCCTGACGTATGCAAGGGAGACCTGGACATGGCAGAAGTCGCACGAAAGCAGAATAAATGCAGTTGAAATGAGATCGTTAAGAAGGATTTGTAATAGAACGATGTATGACCGGGTAAGAAACGAGGAGATAAGGAAAGAATGTAAGATTAAGAAAGATGTCATTACTAGAATGAAAGTGAACACATTGAGATGGTTTGGTCACATGGGGAGAATGAATGAGGAGCGCCTGGCGAAGAAAATATACAGAGCGGAAAGGAATGGAATGAGAGGTCGGGGACGCCCAAGAAAGGGATGGCACGACCATGTGAACGAAATTTTGAAAGACGGAAATGTTAGAAGTGTGAGCAATAGACGAACATGTATGAGACGATGTATGAATGTTGATGAGGCGATGAATGCGTGTCAAGATAGAAAAATGTGGCGTTCGGTTCTCTCTGCCTACCCCGTGAGGGACATGGCGTGATGGTATGTATGTATTATTTAAATATTTTTTGTTTAGACTAGATGTATGAATTTTTATATGTGTTTTTACATCTAAGTAAATGTTACTACTACTACAAAATTAATTTTATGTCATACTATTACTATAATTATTTGTTTTTGGAAGTTTTATTTTTATATTTTTTGTTTAGACTAGATGTATGAATTTTTATATATGTTTTTACATCTAAATAAATGTTACTACTACTACAAAATTAACTGTATTTTTACAAAACTCAAAATATATAATTTTACAAAAAAAACTTCAAATTTATACCTACACGTGTTTTTGGAAGCCACTATGTCATTTAAAGGTAAGCGCCCATAGTTCCACATCGTACAGATCGGACGCATCGGATCCGTCGTTGTCGGCTTTGCCCGTAGAGGCAAAATTACTGATGACGTCAATAAATGTGGTCTTAGGGTGTCAAGGAAAGAAGATTAATAATGGATTTAAGAAGTGTGTAAAGTATGCATTTAAACAACAAAAGTACCTCATTTAAACGTCAAAAGTTCTCGTAATCATAATGTAAAAGAAATTTATTACATTCTGCTAAAGGAAATTCGAAAAGTCTTATCTTGAAAATAATTATGGACTATGAGCTATGTTTACGCCGGCAAAAAAAGTCAAGTTAGTGTACATAAACAAATAATTGGTGTATCTACACAACATAACGAAAATTTTATAGCTAAAGATTATGTCAAATTATTAAAAGGTCAATGTTAACACACAGCACAACATACAAACACCTAAATTAAAGGGTGGTATTTCCACCAAATACGCTGTTTAATGTAAACTGGTATTTATTACAATTTCAACTAAACCTTTTAGCGAACGTTAAAAATTCAAATGATTTATAAATACACATTCAAGTGCCGCACGAAATCTATTAATTTTAATATTATGTGTTTTTCCCTTTTTTGTAGTACCGTAGTTTCCGCGTGTTTATTTCTTTTGTAACGTTGTGTAACAATTAAATTATGATGTAAATTTTGCAGGATAACAGCATTATTTTTCTTTTATTTTTATATACTTTTTGGGCAACAAACGGGTACTATGTCAAATATTAATATAACACGCATCCAATAACAAGTTGACGAATTCTGGAAATCTACGATATTAATCGTCTCACAGACCCAGACTGAAAATACAATTGAAAACTGTGTCTCCACCGGGAATCCAACCCCGGATCTTTGGATCAGCAGTCAGATACCTATTATACCTAACCAACTGAGTCACGAAGGCCGACATACCTCTTTGGTAATACTGTACAGCAGCCCTGGGCAATATGCGGCCCGTGAGCAAAATGCGTTATTTTATCATTTGTCTATATTTATATCAATTTTCAGTGTTCTAGTTTATGTGGTTTTTGAGATGTAGGAAAAAATAAACTAAAAATTCAAATGTTGATAACTCTTGACTGAAAAAAAATCAAAATTCTGAGCATGAAAGTTTTGTCGGCCTATAACTATCTATATATTCTGAAATTTAAGGCTCTGTGTATTGAGCGGATGAAAATGTATAAGGGAAGGATGGACACACACACAGACAGACACACTAAATGTTCTACTTCGAATTCTGAGTATATCGATGTACGAATATACATATATGCTGCGATGACTCTAAGTTGGTGTTTTTTTACTTCAAAGTTGAAAAAAACACAAAAAATATAGACCTGGTCATACAAGTCTCGCGTATCTTCTCTTGATACTTTGTCGACATGTTAAGAGAAATGAATTCTCTTGAACAAATTGACAGTTGGATAAATAAATTTCCAAACTTGGCCGTTCATTCGCACGCTTTGCAATCGAAATAATAGAAAAGAAGATTGAAAATTTCTCGATGCGTTGATTTTTTGATTTAATTTATTGAAATAAATTGAAACTTTCTTACTGTGTGGCTTTTCTTAAATTAAATAATTTGATTAATCGAAAAAATAATTTAATTTATCGAATTTTTATGCGGAATTTGTTATTTGAATCTGTGCGGAATTTTTTTGATTTCATTAAAAACCCAAAGAAATCTGAAAATTTCTCTTTGTATGGAATTATTTTTATTGGGAATAACCAAAGGAAATTGAAAATTACAATAATTTTATATACATACGTAAAATAATAAAAATATATTTATTTCTCTATATTTGTAAACATCATTATTGAGAGATTTTTAATGAGGGAAATTAGTATTTTACTTCTGCGGCCTGCCGCTCATTTTGAATTTCTGAATCTGGCCCATTGTCCCAAAAGTTCGCCCAAGACTGCTTTACAGAAAAAATACATGTGCTTGGTACGAGGTATTAGGGTCTTCTCACAGAGATAGAGTAGCGTAAAATATCAAATCTCTAATGCGAAATATAATTTTGCGTTCTTAATATATGTTCAGACATACATAAACCGAAATTTCATGAACTTGATTTCATAATAAATGTCCAATTTGATACAATATTCCTCAAAAGACGCCAATATATCGATATTGGTCCAATTGGTAGACGATTGATGCCATTATATCAAAACTGGACTATATGGTATTCTTGTAATGCCAGTATATCGATATTGGTCCAATTGGTAGACGATTGATGTCATTATATCAAAACTGGACTATATGGTATTCTTGTAATGCCAGAATATCGATTTTGGATTTTTGTTTTATATCGTTGTTATAAAATTTATTTGTACTAAATTTTCGTTCTTGCAACATCAAAAAGTTTTTATTTAACTTGAACGTTATATTGCCAAAAAAATATATATGTATGTATAAAAGAAATCATCAAGTAAGGTCAAACTGGATATTTTTTTGTCATGTATGTTCAAAACTTTTGATAAAATATATTTTCATAAAAATGAAACGTAATATTTTAGATAAATTTGGAAATAAATGAAGATGGGTTAGCAACAAAAATTAAGTATCATGTTTCTCATATACTTATTAGTACTTATGATATGAATATTTGAGGGTTGTTTGAATGATTTATAAAATTTCACCCTATTTATAATATAAATGAATGTATTGCGTTGTTAAAAAGTATTGCTGCATATGTTAAAGGAAATAGGACACACGCGGTATTATGTTGAAAAGTTATTCACCAATCGAAGTGTGGATTTATAAGAAGCAGGGTTGCCACACATTAGAAGATTTATTTAAATATTAAAAAAAATGAATTTCGAAACTTCAAATGAATAACCCTTGCCGTGGGCGCGTAGATATCGTCATTTCAAATTATCATTATTTTTTTATAAGATATTTAACTAACAATATAAAAACGATGGGCTTTAGACTTCTACATTTCTAGGTTATATGAAAAAAAAATCAAATCTATTACCGGTCAAACGTGATTTCATTCAAAAAGCAATCTATGGTGTATATATATTTAAAATTATGAACCATTTACATAAATAGAAAGTTAGAAAATAACACAAAATTATAAAAAAAACAAATAAAGTATTGATAAATATATATGAAAAATTAAACTGAATTAGGTAAATATCATATAAACAAGCATTTTTTTATCGAATTTATGAAAAAAATGTATAGAATGCAAATATCAATGAATAAAAAAATCGATAAATAAGAAAGGGAATGTATGTCATAAGATATGATATTTTTGACCAAAATAAAACCATAAAATCGAGATTAAGGATTCTGTACATTTTTCGTTTCAGCCAACTGTTATTTAGAAAGGTTTTCAAGGATCACATATTGGACCACTGTTATTCAAGCCCATAATATTGTATCAAGCAACATTAGGTATCTTGTATGCACAAAGTTTGATTATTGATTTCGAATGTCAATAAGAAAAGATGGCACAAAAATGATTATTGGTTTTGTTTCGGTGAGTACTACGATAAATAGTATTACGACATAACTGTTTATTCGGTAGTATATATTTCGTCCTTGCCTCAAAAGTTTTACCTTAGCGTGTTGTTTGTCAGTAAGTGTTCCACAAGAAGTAGTAAATATAAGTGAGAAAAGTAACATGGCCTGACACGCTATTTCACTTCACCTTGTTATTGTTCTCTTCACATAGTTAGATTTGGAGACAAATTTTATTGTGTTCGACGTTAAGAAAGTCTATTGTATTGAATTTGGGGGATACTCTAACGATTTCTTTCATTTTAAACGCGATGGTAATAGTATTAAACAAAGCTGATCAATGGAGCTTGTTTTTCATACTCCTATTCTTTTTCCTTAGCCTCTAACTGACAATGGTAGATAGCAGGTACTACGGTGAGGATAATATGACTTTTCAACTTGTAGAATCTGGAATATGGTGCCTAATACCTAGTACCTACATATATGTATTAGTAATATAATCCTTGAATGTTCTACGATTACTCCTTTTCTTTTTATTTCGTTCATTGCTGGGATAAGATAATCACTGTGGTATAATTGTAGGTTATTTAACTTGTCTTTTAAGTGCTGGCGTCCTGGGTTTTATTCCTAGTAGGGGGGAGATCATATATAAAATGATTTTTCACGCATTTTCTTCTCTGGGTTGGAAAACTTGTCCTTTGCAAGAAATCGCCATTTTGGCCATTCATACTTGCACATGGTGCAAGGGAGTGTAAGATAAGTAAACCAGTCTGTTTCTTCTTTTTCTTTGCCCTTACGACGTGGCACGACGAATTTTCTGCCTCCATGTAAGGGCGGTCTTGAGCATATCGAAGAGCTTCAGTTGTTGGAGATTTTGTGGCGGACTTGACAAGGTCACTCCATCAGCGACTGCTGGATCCTCTTCTCTTCAAGGTTCCAATGTTATGAGGGACTTTATGGAAATGTGCCTAATGTATTGAAGTATGCGCTACGTAAACAGATGACAACCTTTTGCGTGACGTTCTTTCATCACAGCAGTGTGTGGTATTTGGAACATTCTCTGTCAATCTCGAAAGTATCAATTCTCTTTCTCTCCAACTCTCTGAAAGTCCATATCTTTTCCCTGTATAGGAAGATCGAAAATTTGAGTGCTGAGAGCCTACATATTGTGGTTTTTTGGATTTTCCGATATCTTGGTCAAACGTTCCACCGCATTCTGAGAAGGCTTTTCTGCTCTTTATTTCATAATCACCAGCGATGCTTATGCCTGATCCAAGGAATGCAAACACATGCAGATTTTCTAAATAGTTGAAAACAATTCTTGAAAGAAGTTTGTATGTGTACTACTGCATAAAAAGTATTTAACTGCCAAATGGATATATGTAATTACAGAATGATTTAATTTCAATCACACGCCATCAAAATCCAAACCCCATTTACATAAGAAATTGAAATATTTCTTAGACTGGTAACTTCCACCAGAGCAGACATGCTTAGTTAGTTCACCAAACTCATAATCTTCAGGTTCTATGTTCTATTCTAACAGTGAGTATATTTTAAAGTTGATATTGAGAGACAATAATTGCCGCTTTTAAATAAACACTTTCACAAAATTATCACCTTTATTTTCTCGAAAAGCGCTACGCAACACAATCACTTTTGTAATCAAGATATTACTAAGTTAACAATATTTTCAAAACTTTTTACCTTTTTTATATTAGTATATTAAAATAACTTTAGATGTAGTTGTCTTAAGTAAACAAATTTTCATAATTATATGGCTTTTATGTGTTATTAATAATAAATATTTATTTACAATTAACTGATTGCGTGGTCGAAGCAATATTTTATACAGGTACACGTGAAAAGTAATGGTAAATAATTATTTATTACAGTAATTGTGGTGTAATAAATTTAAAATAAAATAGTGTATTAAATCAATTATACGGTTCACTATAGAAATAATGAATAATTAAAATATTTTAAACTAAAACAGCTTGTAAAATTTTACCACTCAATGATTTCAGTTATAACTTAAGTTGGCCATAGTTTGTGAAAACTATCGAATGAAATTCATAGTAAATTTTATTTACAATACAAATAAATTGTTAAATCGATTTCAAATATTTTTTCCATGTTCATTTAAATTATAAGCAACAAAATTTTAAAGTAAACAACTAGATTTACTTGCGACAAAAAAAAGTTTTGTATCATTTTCTTATATAAGTACGTATTTTTCCTTTGTTTAATTAATGAATACTATATGAATATACTTGTTTTTAAATTTTGAAATTGTATAGCAGACTAATTTTTAGATTAAAATAAATTTTAATTTTCATATAAATATTGTGTTTTCATGATAATTCTTATAATTAGGATTAATATAAAAAAAATATAATTTCTACACGTGTTTTTACTATAAACGATTGTTTTATCATAATAATCCATATTCAACTATTATTGAATAAGTATATATTTCACATAAATTTATACAAAATTATTCAAAAACAAACAAAAAACCCAGTAAATTGTTTCTAATATTAAAGTATATTATTTTATTATTGTACCTATTTAAAAAGACAAAAACAATATCTACCTTAATTAGATATTCGGCCGTACAAGTTATATGCGAAGAAGCACAAGAAAAAATGAAACTTAATTTTCTTTTTTACGTTAAGACATTTGCTACATTCTAGTCTTAAGTCAATATCATGCAAGAATATTACGAGTAATTATACCGGTTCAGAGCATTACGAAGATAACTCATTTGAAATAAATTTTCATATTTTTTAAACTGTTCATTCCACGACATTGACAAAATTTAATGAAAAATATATTCGATGTGTTTTTTCAATTGTTACTCAGATTATTTTTTCAATTAAATAATATTTCATAACAAACGTGTTGTTTTTTAATTAACAAATAGATAAATAACACTAAATTAGGTTTCACCATAAACATTATGGAATAGAGGGATTCATTTTGAAAACATAGAAACGATATAACCTAATAATTGATTAAAAAAAATTAAAAATAACGTAATTTATAATAATTAGCAGCCGAAATTAATAAATCAGTTAAGAATTCATTTTTCAATATGACTAATAATGTAAAAAAAGTAGGTAAATAAAAAAAACATATTCACTATTATTGAACGAATTTGTTCAAATATTTTTTTAATAGTTATAAAAAAATTGTGATGAAATTATAGCGATAGCTAGATTGTCAAAATATTCTTGTATGCAATATTCAAATGAAACATTAAGACAATTTCATTATATGGGTAATGTGTGAAAAAGTAAGCTGCTTCCGAAAAAATCGATACAGGCGTAAAAATATGAACCCAATTGGATAATTATCTTATAATAATGCAATACGATAATAAAAACAACGTAGGTGTGAAAAATTCCTCATTATTTTCTGAAACTTATTTTTCGTCTTTTATTTGTATACACGGTTCGTGTTGCTAACACATTTGGACATTGTGGCGGTGCAGAAAATTACTAAATCAACCACGAAAAACCACTTACAGAGTTTTTACAAAGGTTGTTACGGTTATTTCACATAATGAATTGCTACTGTGTACGGGATTTGGAAATACGTATTCACGTGTGTGTTTTGATTATTGGTGCTCGGGTGGTGAAACATAAAAAATATTTACCAATATGTATTTCGATCATTATATCTATAGATATATTTACATATCTCAAGTGTAATAAAGTAAATTAACATACCCTTTTGCAATTGTAGTCGGTAGGTACCAATAATTAATGTTTTGCGAAATAATTACTTAGTAAATAATGGAAGAAATACTGTAAAAATACAGTCAAGCACATCAGAAAAATTTCGGATATACAATGGATCATGCCAGGGTGACTCAAATATAGAGAACCGGTACCATCTGTAGAACGTCAAGTACATATTATACATGTCAAGTGGCATATTATGCAGATGACATTGACATAATGGCTAGAATCCCGTCTTGTATGAAGGACAATTTTGATAGACTTGAGCGTGCGGCAAATGATATTGGCCTTAAGATCAATGCTTCTAAGACTAAATATATGTCAGCGAAGAAAGCTCCTCAAAATTATACTCCGACGAGAGCAAATGAGGAGATATTGGTGGGTGAACATCGGGTAGAATCGGTTGTATTCTTCATCTACCTGAGATCATTGGTCACCTCGGTCAATAATATCAGCATGGAAATTAATGTGAGGCTTGCAGTGGCTAATAGATGTTACTACGGGCTACTCAAACATCTCAAGTCAAGACTAATCTCGCGAAATACTAAAGTCATTATATACAAAACTCTTCTCCGATCAGTCCTGATATTCGGAGCGGAATATTGGACACTGACTAAAAAGGACGAAAAAATGTTATTGGTGTTTGAAAGGAAGATATTAAGGAAAATCTTTGGCCCAACTAACGATGGAGTGGCATGGAGAATACGGTATAATCATGAGCTATGAGGCAATGCACAACGAAACGAATGCAGTCCAATTTATTATAATTCAGCGCCTACGTTGGCTTGGACATGTTTGCCGGATGGATGATGACGATATTCCTAAAAAGGTATTAGACACCTGTCCCGTAGCAAACCGTATTCCTAAAAAGGTAGTAGAGACAGACCTAGGTTGAGATGGCTGGACGACGTGCTGTGCGATATAAGAAAAATGGACTTGATAAATTGAAAAAGACTGGCGGTCGATATAAAGGGATGGAGACGATTTCTAGAGGAGGCCAGAGTCCGTAGCGGACTGTAGTGTCAGTGATGATGATGAAATAATGGAAGTAGGGAAAGCACGCATTTTTGGATCACTCGGTATATAAAACATTGAAAATCAAATATGCATTTTTGTCTTTGATATAAACAACGAAAAAAATATATTTAAATATTAGGTATCTATGTATATTTTAAATATAATTAAAATTTTAACTATAACTATAAGTAGATAAAACTTGGAAATAATATTTTAGATATCTACTTCTGCGACCACATTGGATGAAAGATACAATAATAATATTATGAAATATTGGTAAGAAATCATTCACAACAATGAATTTAAAGTATTTCCAAATATCATACGATCATAATATGTGCTCGTATGAAAAAATAATGATCATTAAAAATACATTTTTAAGATTTATTTCGTTAGTCGACGGACAACTCTTCGTGAAACTCCTCTATGATAGCATGGAATATTATTTCAATACAAAAAACATTGCTTTTTTCAAAAATAAATTATATTATCTTGTTATATTTCGAAATAATAAAATTAAACTTTATATGTTTATTCAATTTTTTTTTGAATATTTTCATAGTTGAATATACGCAAACATTGAATTATTTTCTCTGTCGGGTATCAATGATATTTTAATGACAAGATTTTAACATTTCAATAGAGACGAAGTTGGAATATTATAGGAGAACCAGGAAATCAAGGCACCTACAGGACTTATTCCAACTTCCAACTTCGTCTCTATTGAGATGACAAAAATTTGTCATGAAATGTAACCTTATTGTTTTCAAATATGTTTTTCGTAAAACAAATATTTTTTTCAAAAAAATATTTTATCTTGAAAGTATAAAATGAAAATATCATAAATATATATTTTCTATAATTTATTATTTTTTTCTAATAGGTTTATCGCAATATTGCTCTAATATATCCTTGGAATGAAAACAATATAGGTAATATCTGTTGACTGCTCCAAACACGACACGTGGAGAAAGAAAGAACTATATCATGTTAATTACTTTACCACCACCATCCACTACCACCCCTTACATATATACTTCCTGTCTTAATACGTGAACAATATTTTTTTCATAACAATCATCCCTCAAATATTTACAGCCCTTGAATTTCTTCGTGTTCTGGTATTCAAGGCAATAAAAAAATACATTTCATAATTAATAGATAGATATTTTATCACAAATAAACAAAACTTTATAAATATTAAAAATTAAAGAAATTAATGATCTCTAATTAATAATTATTATAAAGTTGATAATCAAATCGACTTTTCAACTGCGACAAACTTTAATGTACCTATTAACTGAATAAGTTACCTGGTGATGAAGAAAAAAGTGATTTTAGTAATTTTAATTTTATTTATTGCAATTTACTTTGTTTAAACTACGAATGAGTTATTTAAGAAATTATGAGAACTGACGCTTCATAAATGCTCGTATCAAATAACAAATCATTCGTGTTTTGAACAAAATTAATGGTAGTAAATAATCACGGTGGATCTGAGTTTGTTGGTGACTAACGCACTTTGTTACTGAACATTCTTATATTTAAAAAAAAAATATATTTTTTATCGAATCTATGTATTTTGAATATGTATGTTTCCCACACACAGGCTTTGCCTTAGTCAGCCTTAGTGGGATCCCTACATAATTTATATTTTGTACAGTCGTTTATAAATATTTTAATAAGGGTTTAAAAATATATATATAAATGAATTTTTCAAAATAATATTTTGATATCTTGTATATTGATGACTAATATTAAAGATGATGATAGTGATGTTCTCTGTAGCAGATATCAAGAGATGAAGAGGCTGACGGACAATAGAGAAATGTAGAAGAATCTAGTGCTTGGTGTAAACAATTCTAAGGATTGTAACCTAGGAGAAAGAGAATATTTAAGATAATATCATGGTTTAATAGATAGTCTATGTATGGTAAAGTATATAAAATTCATTGAATCAGTAGGATTCTAGGGTTAAGGTGTGCAAGAAATATAAACATGATCTAATGAATAAAAACACGAAGTCTGACAAGTAGAGGAAATCGTAGAAAAATATGGTTAAACAAAATGAAAATAACGGAAATGACATAAATTTTATAAATTTTGTGCTGTCTTGATTTGATCTGAGACTCGACTGAATGCAGATATGACTGACGGATCACATCTATGCTCTGTCAGTTCATTATTCCCAAGAGATACTATTTCAGATTATTTGTGTATATGCATATCATGATGACTCCAATTCCATTTTTTTTTATCTGTGTACAATAGAAGTTTATAGTGTTTAGATACATTTTAAAAATGCAAATAGTTACAACATATATGTCATTTGTGAAATATTATAATATGTACACTGTTAGCCCTAGAACAGGTATACCTAGTTGGGCAGCAGTTATCTATTTTTAATGAAAATTATTTAAATGATGTGATAAAGAAATAAATAAAAAATTATATAAAATTTGTAAAACTTTTAGTACATCTTTAATTTGAAATCAGTCGGATGAGGGAACGGTTAGTTCCGAAACCGGTTGCACAGTTTCGACAAATTAATAATGTGCTTAATATGTGTGATAAAGAAATAAATAAAAAATAAAATTAAATTTGTAAAACTTTTACTACGTCTTTAATTTGAAATCAGTCTGATGAGGTAACGGTTAGTTCCGAAACTGGTTGCACAGTTTGCACAAATAATGTGCTAAATACATAGTCAATCAAAGTATAGTAAAATTTTTCGTTATAATGTACCAAAAAGTTAATAATTCGATATTTGAAAAAAAAAATTGTAATTAGTAATAGTGCGGTAAAATGTCAACCTGTTATTAGAATACTATACCTTTCCTGATTCCTTTCTTAAGTTTTTGACTTGCCATGTCTAGGATCGTCCAGCACTAGAATTGAACTGGTGAAATCTTCCAAGATAGCTGTCTTTGATAGCTGTTCAATAAGTTCGATGAAAGTCATGTATGACACTTATTTGAGACTGTGTCATCGAAAGTCAACACTTTTACTTAATACACTCTACCTAGTATTGATTTATACGTAAATAATTTATCAATTAGTGGAGACACCTCGCGGGAATTTACGTATGTTAGGGTGGTATACATTAGATACTGTGGAGATATGTGAATATGGCGATAAAAGATAGTTTGAAATAATTTTAGTGCATAAATTAAAAAAAATGAATACATTAAAAATATCATAGTTTTTTTTTGTAACATTATTTCAGAATTGAATCGATATGAATGCCATTGATAGTCTAAAGAGTATATAATTTAATAAATAATTCAAAACGTTTGAGAGAATCAATAGCTATTGGTAAATTTACTATTTATATTTGTAGGTATGAAATAGATTTTATGAGATTCAAATAAATATCGAATATATAAAAATCAACAAAAAGATTACAAATAGGCACATAATATGTATTTTGGTGATAAGTAAAAAATAAAGGTGTAAAAAATATTAATTATCAATTTTTACTGTCGATTATTTTTTAACTTCAAAACTGTCAACTGTGAAATACAAAAAAAAATAATAACGGTGAAACACGAGTAGCGAGAACAATTAGATAAAAAATTCTTTTAAAGAAACAGTAAAAATGCCAAAAAAATATGACAAAAGATACCTTATAAACAGAAGAATCACACGAAATGAATCTATAAAAATTTAAGAAAAAATATTAAAATTTAAAATTAATGACATATTCAATGCTTTAATAGTTTTTGTTAGTCTTTATGCATATTTATATCGGAGGGTCAAATAGTTTTATATGGATTTCATAAATAATGTGTATTAAAATGGTATTTATTCATTAAAATTGAATGAGTATACAATGAAATAAAACAATAAAAAAAATATCTTGAAATTTCCAGTATCGTACCACATATTCAAATCATTTTATGTGAAATGTTACATATTGATATATGTCAAATGAATGTAACACGAATCAAGACTTTTTGACACTTTTTTGTAATTATATTACGTGTAACGAACGTATCGACAGCTTTTAGACCGACTAGTTACGAGCTTGTACGTGAACTTGATTGTGATACAAAATAAAGTCGCGGGCTTTCAAAATATAACCATAGAAACCAAAGCGTCTAGATATGTCTTGCAGGGATTTTCAACAATATAAACCTCAGCGCTTAACAATGATTTTGATTTAATTATTCCTCATACGTTATCAGACATTAACAATGAAAATAAATTAATGTATCAAATTACATTTGATTTGTGTAATTTAAATTCCCTAAATAATAAAAAATTGTAAAAAATGAGTTATGAATGGAGTTTGAAAGAATTTATTCTTTCCATTCTAAACTATAAATAAATGACAAAACAAAACATACATAGTAGAATTACGTATTTATCTTTGATTTCACCATAAGTAATTCTACTATGCGATCACATGACTCGTAGTGTCCGACGCAAGCCGAAGGTCAGATTTTGGACGAAGTCAAAGCTGGAGGTTTGACTTTACTAAGAAATTTTGTAATAGTACTGTATACAAATCATAAAAAATATCGACGCAAGCTGTGGAGGAACTATTTATTACTTATGTAGTAGTAGTAATAAGTACCTACTTTGAAAGAGTTGTTGACTTCGTTTTCATTGAAATGAATTGAAATAATTATTATACACAACAAAACGACCAGGTTTAAGTGTTTTAACAATGATTTTTAGCCAGTTCTAACTGTTTTTAGTGGCTGTTACTAAACTTCAGATAATTTTTGAGCCAAGGTAGCCGAAGCCGAATCCGAAGTCGAGTGTTCGGTAGGATACTAGTGACTCGAATGAATTGAAGTTTGTTGAATTAATCGCAACATTGTTTTTATACGGAAACATTTAATTAAAAAAATGTATAAGTTAAAGATGTGGGTTGAAAAAATACATCAATTTAATTTTTTTTTATTTGTGATTCGTGGATTTTTAATAAAAATATTTTCAGAGATATTTAGAATTATACGACTCATATATCGTGCTTATATCGAGAATTTTGATTACCATGGATGGTGCAACTCTTTTCGTATTAAAAGCGCTGTTAAATGACAGAAATCGTTCTGTTGCATGTTAATTTTAAAACGGATATCAAATTTTAACTTCTCCACATTGTAATTGATATGTACCTACTAGTAAAAAAATACTATTTTTAGATAATTTTTCACAAATAAACAAAAAGAAAAGGTTTCAGCAAATACGGAAACACAGTTCCGGTAATTATAACACATACATTAAGTATCAAATTACGTTTATCGGATTTTACTTCAATCAACAGGAAATTTTGAAAATGAAACATCATTACATACATTATAACGATGTCGTGATAAGAAATCATAACGCTGCTAAAAATATTAATTGTTCATTTTTCTAAGTATCATTCTGCTCGATATGATTTTTTTACGGATCCGATGTTATTACACCTGGCTTTAGTGTTATACCGTGAACTAGTACCGTAGCATTCCCACACATATGACCGCCATATTTTCTTTAGCGCATGCTCGTTGCGTTATTATGGAAAGGGTATGGTGTTTAATTTTTATTGTTATTCTTTCACCAATACAAGGGTTATGTTGTAACGTATAATATCACGAATGTGAAACAATTCAGATATGTAAATTGTCGAAGGGATGTTTTCAAAAAGGGTTAGATATGAAAAAAAATATTACAACTGTCGAACACAAAGACATTGTAATTTATTCTTTGTCCAAATAACTCTTATAACAAGCAATTGGTTAAGGGTATACTACATTTCTTCTGGATTACAGAATCGAACGGTCAAATTATTCATATTACTCTTAGTTTGAATTTATAAACATTTATTGAGATTAAATTACATACTATATACACAAAAACGAAAGAAAAGATAAGTACAGAGAATAAAAAAACTAGTAGAAAGTTTATGGATAAAGAAATAACTTTTCCTTGATAGTCTTTGTAAACTGGTTCTTCTTTTTCTTCGATGGCGCTACAGGCCAAATCGAGCCTTGGCTTCCGTTAACTTTCGCCTCCATCCTGTTCTGTACTCTGCTGCTACTTTCCAGGTCCTCTCCTGGAGAAGCCGAGCCACATCCTTTCTAACATTATCTTCCCACCGCAGTCTTGGTCTTCCTACCCTTCTTCTCCCACCCGGGTGTCCAGTCATGATTCGTTTGTAAATTTTTATTTTTTTGTTCGTTTATTTTATTTTTTTATTCGATTTTTTTTATTCGACTGCACTAAATCCACTATATTTACTGCGTAGCGTATGTATGTACACGTACTTATATTATATGTAAATGTATCTATAAATAAACAACGTAATAGACAATAACATAAAACTATCTCACCTTAGCACAGGCTATGCCTAGTGAGGGGGCTAGTAACAAAGATACAAACAAAAAGATATGGCTTAAACTATGCAAGCACCAGTGAAGTGGTAAATTGATATTTATTGAAATAAAATAACTTATATTTACTTTGTATGTTAACTATGTACGAATAAGCTTATATTAACTTAAGATATTTTGTATCTCATATATATACTCTATGTTTTTGGATAGAAATAAATAAAAATAAAAATAAATAAATAATAAATATTATGTCGTCAAATAAAACGAGTAGGTTGTGGCTAACACTAAACTCTCCACTACATAGTAAGTGTACCTACATTTTCTCTTCTTGAAAGGTTGACAATCCCTAAATGCGTTTTTATAAAGAACATTTATATTAGATTCTTAAAAAACATTAGATTTCCAGAGGACAAAAGTTTTCACAATACACCATACACACAAAAACATTGTACAGAACTCATGGTATGCACTTACTACAGGACACTCGGTGAGAAATTGACGTAAAAATGCATTACTAGCAAAATGAGCATGTATGAAACAATGTATCAATGTTGATGAGGCGATGGATATGTGTCAAGATAGAAATGCGGTGTTCGCTTCTCACTGCCTACCCCTTGAGGAAGATAGAAGTTGAGAGTAAAAAAAAAAACACTTGTCTGTAGAGTCACATACAAAATCAATATGAGGTTGATCACCCAATTTTCCCATACAGCAGCTATTTTACTTCTGTTATATACATTTTTCATACAAATATGCTATTTATTTCAAATTGATATAACAGACACCATGTATTTTTTTCTTTGAAGGTTGAAAATCTCTCAATACTTTTATTGTATTAAAAGTTTAAACTAAATCAAAATACTTCGATTTTCCAGACCGTGAGAGCATTTTGAAAACTTGGACAGATGAAATTATAGAAAATAAATTAAGGGATATCAATGTAAAACTAATCAACTCATACATATAAGATGTTAATATGAAATTTAAATCACAGACAAGAAATTCACGGTTGTCTATGGAAAACTAATATACTCTAGGTATATGCACATTACACGTATGATTTAAATATGAAACCGACCGGACTTATAGTTTGGGCTGTAAAGGGGACACAAAAAGGATACGGTGTCAAATACATCACGATGAAACTCATTTAGTGTTCTCTCTACATGATACCCGTTGAGAAATTGATGTAAAAAATACGCTTAAAAATTGTGAAATCATGACTCTCCACTATTCTCTTGTAATGCAGAGTAATATTTACTCCTTGAAGAATTATTATTTTATTAAAGTAATGAAAAAAATATGTATATACAACTTTTAAGATATGTAAACAAAAGTACCTGATTCTGACTTTCTCCCATGTTCTTTTCCTTGTCCCTCTTGTTTTCCTATCATTGCTATCAACTCTTCTTAAATTCCATATATTTTTTTTGAATCCTTATTTTTTATTATGTATACCTATTTGTTATGTGATTACCCTCTTGCCAAATAAATAGTCAAACATTTCATGATCGAACAGAATATTTTTATGACAATTTACAATGTTGTAACCAATTATTTTTTTTTAGAAATATGATTTTTATGATTTTTTTTAGAAAAAGCTTTCCTCGACTAAATATTCGACACGACCTTCACGTAGAAATTAACGCCAAACAACAATATATAAATTATGGTCTGCTATTTATATAAATGTGAACTTTTAATATTTCCATCATTTGTTTTGTGTAAAAAAGGGGAGTGTACTTGGTTGCCACGAATTATAAATGCAAATTTTAATTAAATAAAAAAAATCCTTATGTTAAAAATAGGTTCGCTACTGTTAAATGTTGACTATTGATAAGGTAGTACTTAAATTTTCATTAATTATAGTTATTGTGTACGTTTTGGCTTATCTAAGTATTCAAATCAAGTTTTGTATAGAGAAAATACGTTAACATTCATGAGAGTTTTTTTTTTGCTTACCAAGAAGTGGTTATGTAAAAGTTAAGTTGATCATAATCAAATTCAAGATCAGGGTCGTAAAAAAATAACTTTTTAGCTGAGCGTGTTTCCAATAATTTATAACATTGTTCTATGCTAAGGTCATGGATACGATATATGCAATCATAAATCATTGTGTCAGCTGAGTGATTCTAAGAAATACCATACCATCACGCCATTTCCCTATTTGGGGTAGGCAGAGAGAACCGAACGCCAGACTCCTCTCTCTTGACATACATTCCTCGCTTCATTCACGTCCATACATCGTCTCATACACGCTCTTCTATTATTCTTACTTCTAACATCTCCATCTTTCAAAATCCTATTTATGTGATCGTGCCAACTCTTTCTTGGCCGACCTCTACTTTTCATTCCTCTTTTATCAGCCTTGTATACTTTTTTTGTCAGACGGTCATCACTCATTCTTTCTATGTGGCCGAAGATCTAAGAAATAGAAAAGGTCGAAAATTCGGTTAACAATATTAAGGGCCTTTAAGCCATATAATTAGTATTGAAATGATATGCTTTATGAAATTAAAATTTTGTTTGATATATTGTTTGGAGTAGGTACTTAGATGGCTTAAATATTAAGTATTACGAATTTTAATAGTGGTGAGGATTTCTTTGTTGATGTTTGCTCTATGTGAAACCATAGCGTTCGTAATCATACTTAACGTTTGTCAAACGTATATACGTGTCTGGAGGAATAGACGGATTTTCTTCGAAAACCTTCGCAGATGGACTAGCAAATTGAAATATAAAAAAAAATATGTTAATTTTTGTGGTGTATTAGTATACGTGGTATTGCCCCCTTCCCCGATAAAGGATAATATATGTAAATACGGTAGAGACGCGATTCGCGGCGTCTTATCGCTTCCTCGTGCTATACAGATAGTTACGTATGTAACAGTGTAGATACTTGTTCGGCCAAGAGCTCTGCTATGGAATAAATCAGACAGTATAAAGTAACATATTTGTTTTACCATTTAAACCCCACACCAGGACAAGACAATTTTCATATAAAAATATTTATTTATTTATTTAATTTTATTAATATATAGAACCAATAACGATTTTAACAAAGGTATATTAAATTTCAAATTATGTAATTAACCTTTTAAAGGCTCTCAATATGTCGATAAAAAATTTTACTGCAGGATTAATAAATAAATATTATATTTCCCCGTGAAAAACCTTCATCTATTTTGCAGAGGGTCGCAGTTGTCCTTCCATCTTTGGGTGGTCTTTTAAATATTTTTAGAAGAAACTCACTATTCACTTATTGATAACACAAAGCTACTCAAAGTGTCACACTTCAAGTATCTCGGATCCGTGTTGACATGTAATGCCCAAGTAGATGAGGACGTTAATCATTGTACAAGTACAGCATGGTTGAAATGGACATCTCTTTCTAGCATACTCTGCGATAAAAGGCAAAGTAAATAAAACAATGGCCTGCAATGTTGTACGGCGCAGCATGTTGGACAACATCCAAAACGCTTGAGCAACAGTTGCATACAATTGAAATGATAATGCTGCGCTGAGCAGGTGGTGTAACACGGATAGACATAAATCGCAATGAGTATGTCAGAGGGTCATTCAAAGTGGCATCAATAACTGAAAAGCTGAATGAAAGATGAAAGCAGGATAAGATGGAGATTATTCGGTAGTGAAAGCGATCAACATCCCAGCTAGACCTAGGAGTACAGGCAGATCTCAGCAAGATGGTGGTCCAGTATTGGAAAGGAGCTGGCTGCTCATAGTGTTCCCGTTGTGACAACCCAGGACAGAAGATCCTGGCGCTTACGTACAAGGAGGTCCGACCCTGGATACACCGAGATAAAGGGACAAGAAAAAGAAGATAGTAAATTTATTGTTCAATATTTTCCTCTTAACTGAATTGTATCCGCCTTTGCACGATCTCTCAATCTCCTCCCTTCCCTCGAATATCGTTATACCACAAAATACTATAAATCACACTATGAATAAAAATCACACTATGAATGTGAATTACTGTAACATTTATTTTATAAAATAATGGATATATTTTCATACACTACTAAACAAAACTAATGATTGTGCTATGTCGAGACAGGATTCGAATCCACGTCCACTGAATTAGTAAACTATTTAAGGATGGAAAATTTCACGATACCTGATGTCACATAAAGACTAACAAAAATACTTTGGAGTTAGGGGACCCTTAAAGTGAAAACTAGAAATAGGTGTGTCGAGATAGTAAACAAAATGGGCAGTCGTGAGTGTGAAGTATAAATTTTAAAAATACATTTGCACGAATTTTTGGTAAAATTGTACATAATGATATTATATTACAGTGCGTAGATAAGAAATATCAGACTATTTGCATGGCATTGGTATGTGGGTAATAAGGGTAACACAAATGTGTATTGCGTCAGGTAATCAATTTTCATAATATGTAATTATAATGTTTTTTTCTTTTTATTGTTGTAGTTTTAATGCTAAATTATATTTTTACTGTATTTTTTTTTACATTTGTTTAATTTTGGTTTATTTTATCATTTGGTACAGATTCAATTTATTTTGTATCGCGTCTCTTATGGTAGCTTACAGGTACTATATCAAATATAATTTAACTCGCACCTCAATAACAAGTTAACTTAAAGAAAACAAGCATATTAATAAGAAAACTAAAAAAAACTAATCATCTCAATAAATCAGATTAAAAACACTGAAAAATATTGTTTCCGCCAGGAAACGAACTCGGGGCCCATATAATGTCTAAATTAGCTGCGAAGGACGATATGTACATTATTTACAAAATAGTATAGCTCCAGCACAGGTTGTTTACCAACTAATATTATAGTTGAATTAATATTGTTATTTCTGTATACCTAGTACTTACATACATATTATTCTTTTATAAATTTGAGTAGGTATCAATTGATAATACTCGATTTATAACAATTGAATCAATTGAGAAATGAATTTATAAAATATGAATTTAGGAGAATAATAGAATACACTTTGGAAACACTAATAATACTAATAATGAAATTTGATAAATAATGTTAAATTTTAAATTTATGTGTATGTATCAGTAGCGGAATAACTTATAGAAGCCGTTATTCTTGGCTTGCCTTAATTCATGACCAAATATTTTTTTGATTGTCTTATTCCGACCACACTATAAGATTGGAAATTAGAATTATGTTAACGATGCTTTACATAGCAACAAATGTTAATATTTTGGCATGTGAATTTAAAAATATATATTTTACAGCCTCTAAGTATGAAAAACGATGGTTAAAATGTTGAATTTTCGATATTTCCCAATTTTCTTTCGGGGTTTGCGTGGTCCGAAGGTTTTAGGCACGCCCCTTGTATGTATGTATATGTATGTAAGTGTGTATATGTGTATGTATATGTATGTATTTGTATGTATATATATTTTTTTGTCATAAATATGAAACTAAGATTGTGTTGAATATAAATAAATGAATACTAGACTATGCTCCTCCCTCGAATACGAGATCCGATCTCAACCGAGGGATGAATAAATCTCTAATTAAGATTTGATTTAAAGATGTTTATAATCATAATGATATTTTGTTTTAATGTATGTATCTAATTTTAACTAAATAAATAAAATAATAATAATAACAATATTCTTAAGACTGCCTTGTTTCGTAGAGCCAACAAATAAGCTACAGCGCCATTTGAGTGATCTTGTATCACTAAACGGCGCTTTGTAAATTTTAATTATTATTATTATTATAAATAATTCTACTTGGACAAACATGCGGTGCATGTAGTTATATACAGCTTGTAAGTGAAACACTGTATTTTATTTAATTAAAAAATGCTTTGAAATGTGAGTTATATTTAAGGGAAGACGCAAAAAGACGCAATATTTTTGTTAAATTTCACATAAACTCTCAAGGGCACCTCAAATACCGGGATATAATGATAATTAAAAATATTCAACAGAGCATCGAGTCACAAAAAATTTCCTCAACCATGGATAATATCTCTACCTAAAAAATACAACATCAGATTTTGGTGACATGGAAGCTATTAATACTAAAAAATCCTTTTTTCATTTCATTCTATATTAAGTTATTCATTCTATATTAAGTTAGTTATATATTGGATTATTGAATAAATGGTGTATCATTATTATTCAATAATATATAGGTCATTAGGTTGCTACGCATGTTTTAGGAACATCAAAGGTGACATTTTTGATTTATTTGTCTATACATACATTAGCACATTATGTTAGTAGGTCGATAGACTTGAATAACTACAGATAAACAATAAGCTAGACACGTGTGTGTTTAGTGTCTGGTAGACATATTGTATGTATGTCTGTCTGACAATTGATCGACCGACGTAACGTACATAAGTAATGTGATAATATATATCGTATGCATGTAAAAATTATATTCAATTTACCGGCACTTTTATAATACAATGAACTCTTTATTACGGTTAAATATAAATATATGACTTTTTTAATGATTGTAACTATCCCATCTTGATAAAACCCCTGTAATAAAATGAGATATGTAAAATATTTTGTTATGTTCTGTATAGATATGTTTATCACTAACGCAAGTGCCAGTATCGATGACATCAATTCGCACCCTGTCTCTCAGACCTAATCCCACCATGGCTCTTTGAGTGACGCTTAGTTTTTCGGCACTTTTCTGGGTTCTTGTCACAGTCTCCAAGCCATAAGTCGTTACTGGCAGTACATACACAGGTCTCATAAATGTATCTTCCGTTTCAGGTTGGTGGTAATTTTCTAGATTTTTGAGAATGTGGGTTAATTTCCCAGAAACTATATCATTTTATCTCAGCCGTTTGGTTTTCTCGGCCTTTTATCATAATGTGGACATTCTCAATCAAGACCACATCCACCATGATTCTTTATCCTTATGATACGTAATAACGTTTGAAAATTGAATCGATTGAACAAAAAATTGAGGTTGTAGTGAAGATAAAAAAAATTCGTCATATGAAAATATCTCCTAGAAACAATTTTTAAGGGAATTATTACCTAGTTAAAAAATAAACCAAAAAAAAATAAAATCTACAAAACTCCAAAAAGTGGAAAATAAAAAAAAAACTTACATTGTTGTGGAGTTGGCGGTGGTGGTTCTGGCAGTCTGAGTATTGTGGCCCTTGATAGATAGTATGCCGGTGTCTTTTGCAGGCTATCTTGGGGAGATCGTTCTGCTCCCGCTCTAAGGAGTTGCTCGGAGACTGCGGATGGATCTTTGCAAAGTGCCGCATAGTGGAGAGGAGTTCTGCCTTCCTGAAACGTTCACCAGAATATTCAAATATTTTTGATAACTTTTCAATACATCGTTGACACGTATTGCTTCTAAAGAAACTAACAGGTACTTCCTCAAATGTTAATTTAACACAAACCCAATAACTAAATGCTTCATTCAGGAGACTTGTGATATTCGTCTCACAAAGTCAGATTGAAAAGCATAATTAAAAACTGTGTCTCCGTCGAGAATTGGAACCGGGGCCTTGGACTCAACAAAATTTCAATAAATCGATTATTTATCATTTAATGATTCGGCGGATATTTTGTGGTAGTTAATATAAACCATCTCGACACGCCGGTCGATGGAAGGACAGCGCTTCCGAAACATGTCGCGAAGTGACCCAAAAAACAAGTGGTTTATAGCTAATTTACATTTCAAAAACGATTATTTATCATTTGAAGATTATTCATTGAGAATGATTCAATAATATATAATTTGAAAATTATTCAATTATATATATCATTGAGAATTATTCAATTTTATATCATTGAGTGGAAATGAGATCACGATGCTGTGGAAATGAGATCACTAAGAAGAGTATGTAATAGAACGATATATGAAAGAATAAAAAATGAGGACATAAGGAGGAAATGCAAGATGAAGAAGAGTATTATAATTAAAATGAAAGTGAAATCCTTGAGGTGGTTTGGACATATTGAAAGAATGAATGATGAACGACTGACCAAAAAAATATACATGGGTGTAAGAGATGGAGTGAATAGCAGGGGCCGCCCCAGAAAGGGATGGCATGACCATGTGAATGATATTTTGAAAGAAGGAAACATAAGAAGCTTGAATAATCGACGAGCATGTATGAGACGATGCATGGATGTAAAGGAAGCTAGGAATGTATGCAAAAATAGAGGAGTATGGCTCTCGGTTCTCTCTGCTTACCCCGTAAGGGATATGGCGTGATGGTATGCATGTATGTATGTATCAATAGATAATTATTCAATAATATATCATTTGAAAATTATTCAATTATATATCATTGAAAATAATTCAATTAAATATCAATAGAGAATTATTCAATAATATGTATATCATTTGACAATTCGTTAAAGATATAGTACAAATATGTAGGTGACAAATGTTTTTTCCAAACTTTGCTAAGTGCACTTGTTTTGTTGACGTATGTTCCACACACGTGGATGTGAATTTTAAAATGATAGGTATTGAATTTTCACTCAATAAACAGTGGAAATTTAAAAAAACAGAGATATTCCCACATGTCTGAAAAGAAAAATGTTTGAAACATGTATCCTGCCTGCGCTTACGTATGGTCACGCTAACTGCTAACTGCGAGAACCATACATAAGCTAAAATGCACTCAGAGATCCATGGAAAGGCAAATGATAGGCATAAGTCTAAGAGATAAAATTAGAAATGAAGAAATCAGACGCCAGACAAAAGTTGTTGATGTCATGGATCGAGTTGCAAAACTTAAATGGCAATGGGCAGATCATGTTGCCAGACAGGGTACGGACAGATGGGCACCCAGAATACTAAATTGGAGACCATGGGATATGAAAAGGGGAATAGGCCGGCCCCAGAAAAGGTGGGCCGATGATATTGTCCCTGTCGCTGGAAACAGATGGGTTAAAAAGTCAAAAAAAAAAAGACGAGTGGAAGTTTTTAGAAGAGGCCTACATCCAGCAGTGGAGAGATGGCTGAAGGAAGAAGAAGAAGAAGAAACAGTGAAATATTTAGATATCTTTCAGAGTGATGTATTTATTTATGAATATAAAATATAAATATTAAATTCTAATTTATCAAACAAGCGAAGACTGCTACATAACGTACATGTTTAACGTACATCGATGATATTAAAAAAAATGATATACACATTGCGATATATAAGGAGTAAATTTTTCATGAAGATGAAAATTTTTCATTTTCATGTTCATTTATTTTTGAAAAGGTAAGTTCACATACTACATATAAAAAAAAACAACGATAAGTTTGTTATTTCATGTTACATTTTTCTAATTCCAATAGAGTATCGAATATGATGATCATCAAACACCTCTTTTAATGATGATGAAAAACATATGTAATAATAATGTTGTGTTCAATGCAATGCATGATATAATGTCATTAACATGTAGGTACAAAGTATCATCAAATGATATCATTTTTTAATATAACATAGAATTCATATGAATATGTAAACTACATAGATAACGATCATAAGCAAAGGTAAGTTTTAGTATCTACATATATTAAAAACGACTAATTTTAAAGTTAACGAAAATGCATTACAAAATCAAATAACTATTGATTAATTTTATAAATAATTTATTTTTAACCGACTTTAAAAAGCGATTAGATGTTAATAAATACTATGCAATCTATTGTTTGTTTGTTAGTCATATGTGTTGTGTTTGATATAAAAATAACATGTTTTACTAAAAGTAATGGTTACCCTTTAGCGCAATGATTCTCAACCTTTATAGTCTTCGGGCCACTTACATATAATTTGTTAAGCTACGCGGGCCTCCACACTATACTGGTATGAAAAATAATATTTTTGGAAAGCAATTTGAGATATTAAAAATTATAAACTAAAACAGAATAATAATAGTAGGTACATATCAAATAATAATATATACAAATTTAATACAAGAAAAATTCAAAACAACTACATTTATTTGGGAATAAAATGTTTCAATTGCCTCCCAAATGAATTAAAGCAGATAAAGGAATATAAAAAGTTTAAACAAAAATTAAAATTGCATTTTGTTGTTTGATATGTTTCAATTGTCAGTATTTCCTTTTTTTATTTGAATATGTGTTTTGATATATTTCAATTGTCTGTATTTCTCATATTTCATTTATTTTCATGTATTTCCTTTTTTTTATTTGAATATGTTTTTTGATATGTTTCAATTGTCTGTATTCCTCATTTATTTGTAAGCTTTTTTTAATGTTTTTTTTTATTTTTTGCTCATGTATGATTTTAATTTAATTACTTGATATTTATTAATTTGTCAGTGCAAGTGATTCCCTCATCAAGCACAAGATTGCAATCTTTTTGATGAGGAATTGCAAAAAAAAAAACTATTTTGCAAAAATTACTATACTAGAAATTTATATATTAAATAAATAAATAAAAAAAAATATCACTTATCATTATCAGCATACGGTTCTTTAAAAATTACAATAGTGAAGAAATTTTACACAAATCGGGTTTATAATTGCTGCACGTCAATACGTCATCAAAGTGAGAATTAGTAAGTCGATTCCTATATACGTTTTTTACATATTTCATTTTGGAATATGATGATTCCATAAGATATTTTGATGCAAACAATGTGAGGAGCAGGAAAGCACATTTTTTTAGTCTTGTATTTTTCAGGAAGTAATTTCCAAAAATGAATGTACTCCTTTCCCTCTCTGTTTTCTTCAAAAATAACTTTCAGATTAGTATCCTTCTAAAGATATACGATATATAATGCCAGATTTTGTAAATCATGTTCCTGATAGTAAATGTGTTTAGGGCCGCACAAAAAAGCTTGGCGGGCCGAAGGTTGAGTATGGTTGCTTTAGCGTAACCATTACCTTTACCAAATTTAATGTTGATACTGGGTGGCATATATTTTTATTTATTTAAGGGATAAATACAGTCTTATGAAACAAACGAAAAAGTTCATTATGAAATAAATACAAATATACCAAATTAATATTGTCCATATCAATCTATATTTCAGTAGTAATATCATATAAAACAAATATATATTAACAATTGTACGTTTGCCGAGACCTGCCATGACACCTACAGTCCAGAGTGCTGGACGGACACTAAAAGACATACACGAAAAAAAAGCATGAAAATAATGAGATGGGCAGCCGGGGTGACAGAGATTGATAAAATTCGTAATGAGCTAATAAGAGGTCTTGGGAGTAGTCCCCCATACCAGAAAACTCACAGAGAGCCGACCCAGATGGTATGGACAAAAAAATGAGAAAACTAAAATGTCACGTGGTGCAAACTGCTCTAGCACTACCAGAAAATAGGAAAGAAAAAGGACTAACAAAAGAGGAGGTCGACCTCAAAAAAGATGGTATGATGATATAGTTACAGTCGCGAGAATTAGGTGGTACAGGAACGCTCAGAATAGAGAAGGGTGGAAAAAGTTGAAGGAGGTTTGAACACACAGCAGTGGAGAGAAGCTGAGAAGAAGAAGATTTTGCCCTGTAAGACGACTGCTATTTACAGAGCATTTTAATATTAATAGTATTCTTAATAAAACGATGTCACATCGCTTGATTTCAATATTCATATGAAAAAGGTTTCTAGACATTTTGAAGTTTTTTTTAAAACCAACAGTATAAATAAATATGGTGTAGGTAATTATGGTAATGTTAATATTAAATTATTACAAAAGAATATGGACAAACCCTAACTCGATCATAAAGGCTGTACAGGGGCACCAATGTCCGAGACTGTCACAAAGATGGGCAGAAGTATTGGATCGAGGACGATAGTAGTATGTCTACATAAAGTGATTTTTTTTTTCATATAAACTCATTTGGTATTTTCATTTATTTTTTTGTGTTTTTTCTTTTTTCAAAAATGTTAAATGTATATTTTATATTTGTATGCAAAAAATATGGTTTGTGTAGCATTGCACCCCCCTGCTCACAACTGGAATAAATTTTATTATTATTGTTATAATTACTTCTTTGCGCTCTGTGGAAGTGGCAATTTTGTTGCTATATGGCAATTTCTTCCAACTAACCAGTGTACCCGCCCATAGATGCGAGAAATGCCTGAGAAATTAATGAATTGTAATCAATTTCTCATCTGCTGGGGATCGAACCCAGGATGAAAGCACAGAACTCAAACGGCATACAAACGTACTTTTTTATTGTTAACAAACAACTAGAGATATGGAACCATTAAAAGGTCATAATGTTTAGTCATGTGAGTGTACCAAACGCATGTGATGATCATAAAACGAAAATCCATATCTTAGTTCAGCGTAAAAAAATGTCCATTGTAATGTTTTGTGTTCATTATTATAGTAATGTATTCTAGTTCTTTTCATATTGACAACCAATTACTGCCAATTTATATTGGTTGAAGAATTTTATCGATTGTCTCATATAACAGTCTAGGTATAGTTTAATTCTCCGTCTCTATCAACACATTTGATATATTTCGTTGTTAATAAAATATTAACTGTCCGTAATTTCATTCTAGAAAGTGGGTCGATTTAATGTGTCATTGAAATCGGCGAAAACAGAGACAGTATGTATCATATTATTGAATATTTCACGATTCTATAATGCTCCAATTCCGATCATTAACTGCGATAAAATCGGTCAATTTTTACTTTTTAATTCGTCGAATTTGTAACGTGTACTAAGTATCTTTGTCCACTAGTTTATGAAAATGACGTCAATTAAGTACACCATGATAAAATATTTATCAAGGTAATTTTTTAAATTATTATATTAGGCAACCCAACCTTAGAACAGTGGTGTGTGAATTTAATGAACGGTAAATAATGAAGAATGTAAGAGATAATGTGCGACATGTGTGTGGGTGTTTATTACAATATAAAATAAGCCCGACAAATGCGTATATCCCCACATACCGCTAACCTAAAAAGGCACTACATTCAGAATGGGTGGTGAACTTCATCGCTTAACTATGTGAGACGTAAATCGAATATTTTTTTAAAGTTGCATATGAATTGTTGCTTTCGTTGTTTACAAAAAAATCAACTTCTCAATAGCTGGCGTTTTCTTCGTTACTTCATAGATGGCGATAGTTAAAATGTATTATTTTCAAACAATCTGTACTTCATTATTAAAATATATAAAACATTAAAAATTGCATTGATAAGAGAACTCAATAAGAAGACATAGTTGGTTAACGTTGCGCAAGCGCATAAAGTGATCACGTGAACCAGCCGACGACAGGTCGTAAGCCCTGTAGGTGCCTTGAGTTCATGGTTCTTCTATAATATTCCAACTTCGTCTCTATTGATAAAGAGATGTCAAAAATATGTGATATGTTATTTTACCTGTTGTATTTTTGATTATCCGGCTCTTACGGTATACCTTAAAAACGATGCTAATAGAAAATAATGGTGCCTCACAGCATACAACATTACTCTTCCAGTATTTTTTAATTGTTAATTTCAATCCTAAAACCAGTGATTTACTTGAAACTATCATAAAAATAATACATAGTGTTGCCTAGTCGAAAAATCAATGTTTTGAATTTTTGTAAATGATTGGTTGAATGTGTATCAAGGTGATAAGTTTAGGGTGAAAAATACAACAAAACCTCAGTATGAATCGAGTTTGTTTCACCCATCGTTGACCTCAATATTTCACAAAAGGATAAAAGAAGATTGCAAGGTCATATACATACGATGACAAGCATTTTCCAAAAAATACAAAAACACGTGATTTTTTTATTTTACTCATAAAGATATTTTTCTTTTTGTTAAAGTGACTGGAGGGACGAGAGAGACTGAAGGTGACTGAACATTGCAACGCACGTCAGGTACAGTAGTGTCAGGTACCAGCTAATATCAAAATAAGAACTGATGATTTCAAATTTAATAGTCAAGGCATATCTCAACGTTCTACTAAACACTAACATCGTCGCTCAGAATTTGCCATTGTACTGATGCCTTACCACATATATTAATTTGGATCAGGTGGGTAAATCCTGTCGAACGGTGGAATCAAAGTCCTCACGAAAAACCCATATCATAGATATAATTATCTCTTGGAGTTCTATAATATAAAAAAAATAATATATAAATATATTATATCTATATAATATATGATATGAGTTATCATGAGGGTTTTGATTCCACCGTTTGACCAAACTTGCCCCTCAGGTCCGTGGACATACTCTGTATGTCCAGGACCCTTTTCGTGAGCCACATTAGTCAGGTTTAATTCATTGTTTTGTTACCAGCAGTGAGTAGGTAAATGTAACATGTAATCAAAAGTGGGCTGTTTAAGTTAGAAATACTTATTATAAGCTATTCTTATTTACTGTAATGTTTTTATAATAAAAAATAATAACAATCACATTAACTGCAAATAATTTTTTTGGCAGGGCAGATTCAAATTTTTATTTTTGTGGGTTGCCCATTTTTTTAAATATATACAAACAAAAATTTTTTCAGTTAGTTTGAAAGATAAAATAATAAGAAATTAATAATATCTAAGTTTCAATAATCAAAATTTCAAATGGTTTTAAACCTTATACCTACAAAGTTGTATAAATTTGTCTCACGCTAAAATGTTTAAACATACAATATACGCATTACATTATTTTTGGTTGTACAATTTGAATAGTATAATTGAACACATTAAAATTTGATGTTCTAGAAACAAATAATTGTATAATGTTGAATCGCTAGTAATATTTTAAATTGAACTAGGCATTTTAAATTGAACCTATAAGTAAGTAATTTGTTGAAATTTAAATTATAAATATTTTTATAAACAAATTCATCTCTTTTATAAGCTATTTATATATAGGTACATCAGTTTTATGACGTGTAAAGTACCTATGACCATTTATAAAATCGATGTCTGTGTGTATCTATGTCAATCAATCGATTTGTCTATGTTTGACAGATATTATAGAGCTCTATACTCGTAGATTATATAAATGTGCGACTTACAATATATCCATTAAAATAAATTATAATTTGTGATGTTGAGGTCAGTGTACTTAGTGGACCTGTAACTTGTGGACCAAGATCTCGTTTCAAATTGGATCTTGACCTTTCTGTTTACTTATTAATAATACAAATATTTCAAAAATCTAATTGTTTTATTATTATTTTTGTACTGAATAAGAATATTTACAAGACTTTATTATTTGCAGTGTTTGATTGTTTTAATTCCTATTTCTATGAATAATAAGGTTAGCCCGCGTATTGAGAAAGACAGTTGGTCATCTAACGTTTAGGTCGAATGCACTGTCCATTATCAAAAGAATTTTCGAATTAAGTTAATCATTGTAAGAAAATGAAATAAGTAATTTGAATTTTAAATATACCTAACTCAATCACATCGATTTCTAAATTATCCACAAAAAAACAATGACATGTTACTTGGCGATACATTTTAGATAAAATAAAACGTTTTTGTTTCTATTGAAAATAATGTGATGAAATAAGTTCAGTTGAATGTGGAACATGTATTATAAAAATATAAGCGATGAAACACGTTAAATAAAAAGCACGATGATAATTAGAAAAAAAACACATTATTTGAAGTAGTTATTTAGACATATTGGCTATACATTTTAAGTTATTAAAATGTTTCAACATTACTAAAAATATATACCAGGGGGGCAAGTCGTCTAGTTCAACCGACGAAATCAAAACCCTCGTGATTACCCATATCATGGATATAATTAGTATATGAAGTTCTATGACATATAAAGATATTATAGAACTCCATATAATAATTATATCCATGATATGGGTAATCACGAGGGTTTTGATTTCGCCGGTTGCACCAGACTTGCCCCCCTATTGGTTAATTTATCAAGTAAAGAATGAAAACTTGTACCTACAAAGTGTTTCTTTCGTGAACACTTTAACATTTTTCTTTCAAATAACAAATTTAGCAAGAATCAAATATATAAATAAATGATAGACGTAGAGAGAGATTAAATCGACACTGGAGCCCGCGCAGTTTCTTGAACCACCATACATAGTATTGGAGTATTCTTCGAGAAACATCGATGCGTTTTCATTGGTAAGTGATGGACGTCGCGCGGTTCCCTAATTGGACCACGGCAGTAGACGCTCCTGATTGGCTGCCAAGCTGTCATATTCATGTCGCCAAAGTATGTAGTCCAAACATGAATATGTAAATGGTAACTTGAAGAGTAAAGAAAATGGAATGGAAAAAAATTCAAATATGTACTTACACTGTCTCTCATATAAACTGTCTGTGGATAATTATTGAGCAAATATCTAATGATGTCAGAGAAGTCATAGAAGACTGCCTTGTGAAGTAGACCAACTCCAGCTCTATCACGACATAGCGCCAGACGTTTCCGCATTGGGTCTGTTTCTAGAACATCCTGGAAATAAAAAAAACAACACCATGAGGTATTACGATTGAATGAATTACACCTTGGTTTTGCAAGACATACATTTACATATACATTTTTTTATCATTTTTCTGTTAAAATTCAGTAATTACAATATAATATGACAAAAAAAAACACCAATTCATAACTAGTATATAACGTAGAACATAGAACGTAGTTAATTGCTTACCTTTTAATTAAAAATTATAATAATTGTTTTATTTCCTTAATTGTTTTTTTTTATTTTATAAGTTTATTAAATTTTGTGATACCGCAAGGCTCTTGCGTCGTCTTGCAAGACTCTTAGTGATGGTCTTGGTCTTTGACTCCCTGGTCTTGGTCTTGTTCTCGGTCTTGCCTGTGGTCGTGGTCTTGGTCTTGCGAGACTTGCAAGACTTTTGCTCATCACTAATTAAAGAACTTAAAACAATCATGTTCCTGTACTAGGTACGACGAAGTTTTGTTTTGAATTGCATTTGAATAAAATACAACATGTCTAATATATACAAATATTTAGGTGATCATTTTTATTTATGAATACAAACATACTTAGTTTAAAAAAAATGAAGGCAATTTTGTTTGCCAAAAAATTCATGTAAAATATTAATTTTGGTTCTCTTGTATGGTCTCTGTCATATTCTGTAATTTTATTTTCATTTCGTTTTAAATAAATCTACCTATAGCTGTGAGGCACCGGCTTAGAATAGTGCTTCCACTCTTTTCTATTATTGTTTTCGAGTGTCCCGTAAGAGCTGGGTAATCGAAAATACAACAGGCAACAATAACATCTCACATAGTTCAGCAATGAGGTTCACCACCCATTCTGAATATAGTGCCTTTTTTGGGTGAGACGAGACTGGTGTGTGAGTATACACAGATATGTTGTGCTCCCTTTTATAAGGCAATGCACACCCGCACACCTTTCGCTGGTTACCTCACATTGTGGGATATGCCGTGATGGTATGAATGAATGAACCTATATCAAAATTTGAAGTTGACACATTGTTTTTGAATCTTTGATTTATTTTTGCTAAATATCTTTTTTGTCAACACAAAAGATCTCAACGCGTAGTCGGACAAAGAACAAATTATGTTGATTTAAGATTTAAAATAAATAAGTAGGTACTTGAAGTTGCGATAGATTTCCCTCGGAGACGGCAGCGTGCAGGGTGTCACACTTGGCTATCAGGGTGGGAAGGTCCTTGAGGAAGTTTCTGGCTCTCGCTCCGGGGGCTGCTAGTCCCAAAAGGCGGTGGGCATGACCTCCGAGGGCAGCCTCCCGAAGCCGCTCAATCTCGCCGCCTCGGGCCCATCTACGGGCGTCTACCACTGAAATAAGAAAAAAAAATATTATCACGTAAAAATAACAGCCCAGAAAATAAAAATAATTAATTATTAATCATCAAATGTAATATTTTGATTTTCCATAGATAAATTAATAAATGAATATGTATGTATGTATGTAGATACTGTTAATAATCGATTTTATTTATTATGGCAATATTATAGTCTATGGCGAAGAAGATATTACCTTCGGTTATTGTCATAGCGAGAAATCTTTAATGTTGTCGAATATTTTTATTATTGCATACGCGCAAACATTGGATTATTTTCCCTGTCGCGAGTCAAAGATATATATTATTTTTTAACAGATTTTTAATTATCTCAATAGAGACGAAGTTGGAATATTTACTGTAGGAGAACCGGGAAATCAAGGCACCTACAGGGCTTACGACCTGTTACGAAAACCAGCCGATGACAGGTCGTAAGCCCTGTAGGTGCCTTGATTTCCCGGTTCTCCTACAGTAAATATTCCTTACGACCTGTTACGAAAACCAGCCGATGACAGGTCGTAAGCCCTGTAGGTGCCTTGATTTCCCGGTTCTCCTACAGTAAATATTCCAACTTCGTCTCTACTGAGATAATTAAAAATCTGTTATAAAATATTTAATGTTGTCCTCTAAATTCATAATACTTGCATATTTATTTGTTTAACTTAACTTTTTGTACAAATGAATAAAATTGCATTGTGCAAATGGCGGACTTATTGTCTGGAGGCAATTTATTAGTCAACCATCTGAGAAAAAAAATTAGATGAACAAGTTAAGTTTCGGCATAATATTTGACAAATCATTTTCCATAATAGAAAAAAAACTTATACAAATATAACTACAAGGAAAAGAAGAGGACAAGTCTTTGGGAATAAAGTTTTTTTTTAAATATATTTTACGGAGGTTTCAATCTGTAGAAATATTATTTAATAATTCTATATTTTGTCTTTTTATCTTAGTCACATTGTTTTCTTTGCTGTTTTTTTACTTGTATAAAATTTAATTTTTACAAATAACTTCTTTCAGGATTCTGGTTTTTATTTGAAATTAAATATATTCATCCTTTGTAGACAGATAGTCTGTAAAAGCAAATTATATAGAATACTGAATTGTGGTATAATACGAAGAGATGGTAAAAATCATTTCCATATCACATTAATAACATCTGTCACGTATGTAAATGCTAATAATCTTTTACAAAATAACATATTACGTGTCATTCATTCAATGTCTGCTACGAGCAGTGTTGGCAACATACTAGCAACATTGTTGTTATGTGTAAGGACAAGTACCTTACTACATTGAAATCAGTGTTTTTTTGGACTGTAGCACGATCTTTTAGTAGGTACCTATTAGGCGTAATGAATATTGCTTTGAAAATAGTCGACACTTCAATTTATGTTATTTTCTGGTACGAATATTGATAACAGATTATGTAAAGTTATGTACCTAACATTACAAAATTTCCCTCGCAAGATATGAAAGAAGATACAACCAAACTAAGCGCTACATTTCTTGATCTTGTCTCATCTACACTCATGTATCGGCTTATAAATATTAAAAAATGTATTGCATATCTCATACGTTTGTTCTGAGATAGTTTATACATACGTACAGAAAGAGATCCTTTCTCATATAGACTTATACACACACTACACACTCACCCTCAAAAAAAACACTTTTTGGTATGGTTTTAGATTGTAAGTTTTTTGAAGATTTTTTTAACGTGTTGAACCTGGGAAACAAGTCTTATCAACAGGCGGAATCGGAACCATCCATGTTTACCCATATCATGGATATAATATAAAATATGCAATGACCTATTCTTTACATATAACCTATATGATCAAAAACCTAGTTTACTCATGATGATTTTATACTTGAAGTCTTATAATGATAGATATTCATAAATTATTGTATTTTCTATTTAGATAGATATTCATAAATTGTGATATTATGTTGTATTATAGTTGTATATTATAACTGTACATTGTAATTGTAATATATTATAATTGTGTGATAGACATTCATAAATTATTGTATTTTCTGTTTAGATAGATATTCATAAATTGTGATATTATGTTGTATTATAGTTGTATATTATAACTGTACATTGTAATTGTAATATATTATAATTGTGTGATAGACATTCATAAATTATTGTATTTTCTGTTTAGATAGATATTCATAAATTGTGATATTATGTTGTATTATAGTTGTATATTATAACTGTACATTGTAATTGTAATATATTATAATTGTGTGATAGACATTCATAAATTATTGTATTTTCTGTTTAGATAGATATTCATAAATTGTGATATTATGTTGTATTATAGTTGTATATTATAACTGTACATTGTAATTGTAATATATTATAATTGTGAGATAGACATTCATAAATTATTGTATTTTCTGTTTAGATAGATATTCATAAATTGTGATATTATGTTGTATTATAGTTGTATATTATAACTGTACATTGTAATTGTAATATGTTATAATTGTGTGATAGACATTCATAAATTATTGTATTTTCTGTTTAGATAGATATTCATAAATTGTTATATTATGTTGTATTATAGTTGTATATTATAACTGTACATTGTAATTGTAATATATTATAATTGTGTGATAGACATTCATAAATTATTGTATTTTCCGTTTTTGCAAAAAAATTGTGTGCTCTTTTGTTTTTCAGGGTAACCAAAATGAACCCAAAATTGTCAGGGTAAGCCAATATAAAACTTAAATATGGACTATGTCATTTAAAAGTTAATGTAAAGCTATTCCGACACAAGCACTGCTTAGTGGAATAGTTCTTATCCACTGGATATTGGTAGGTACTGGTAAATTGTCTTCATGTTGTAAGAACTCATTCTGTTAATGTTATAATTAAGTATAGGTACTCTCGGAGCATTTTGTCAGTGCCAACATATTCCAAATTGTCTAATTGTTGTATAATTACTTGTACTTGTACCTACTATAGTTGCACTATTGTGTTATTGTTATTCTGTATTATTTATGTGGATTTAAATAAATAAAATTATCATATGGAGTTCTATAACGTCTTAAGATATTATAGGACTCCATAAGATAATTATATCCATGACATGGGTAAACATAGATGGTTTTGATTTGTGGACCAGACTTGCCCACCTGATTACTTTCTGACATGTTACTGTGTTGGCGGGCGGGGTATAATATATCTCAGATGTCGGACGACCGATGGACGAAAGTTGTGATGGACTGGAGGTTAAAAACAGGAAGCAAAAGCATGGGAAGGCCCCAGACCAGATGGTCCGATGACATAAAAAAGTGGCAGGTCCTGAATGGCACAGGATAGAGACCAGTGGAAGTCCAAGTGAAAGGCCTTTGTCCAATACTGGACTCAAGAAGAGGTTGAGTAAGTATCTTTTTTCTAACCTTACAATTTCTATCTTAAAAAACTCTTCATCCTGAGCACCTAAAAATTCTTGTAGGTACTGCAGCGACTACTGCTCACAAATACTTCTTCAAACTTGTAAATATAAAGAAATCACTAGGGGCAAGGTTGGGTGAATATTTAAGATGTTCGAGTATTTCGAAGCCAGAATTTCGAATTGCAGCCATAGCAACGACGGACCTGTGAGTCGTGGTATTATCTTGTTGGAAGAAAACAATTTTTCCTATTTAGCCTCGCCGTTTCTCGTGAACTTTCTAACGCAATTTTTTCATTTTTTCTGCATATAGATAGCCCATACTAGTAGCTCCATGGTCGAATATTCTGATCTGACTACACCTTTACTATCCTGGAAAAGAGAGCCCATGAACATTCCGGCGGAAGGAATCTCCTTTTATTTCTTAGGGGTTGGAGATTGATATTTTGTTTCTGTATAATAATGAAAAAGCTACGTTTCCTCCATGGTTGTAAATCGAGACAAAAAACGATCAGAATCTTGTTGTAACAGTTCCAAAGAAGCTCGAGAAATGTTCATCCTGGGGGGCAAGTCTGGTCAACCAGCGAAATCAAAACCATCCAGTTTACCCATATCATGGATAGTTTTGATTCCGCCTGTTCACCAGACTTGCCCCCTGGTTTGTTTTTGTTTTTGTACGTCGGTAAGCATTCTGGGCACCCAGCGCGCGGATCCTTTTTTCATCCCCAAGTGTTCGTGTAAAATGCTATGCACACTACCAGTCGATATATTTGTGACTCGAAGATCTGCTAAAACAATTTTTTCGACATTTTAACCATTTCTTCGGTCACTACCATTGTTGGACGACCCGAGCGAAGGTCATCTTTGGTGGATGTTCTTCCACGTTTAAATTGGATGCACTACAGTGCAACTACAGAATTTGGTGGAGCAATAAATTGCTCTTTTTTTAATTTTCGTATGGCTTTTCACCCCAAAGGGGGGTTATTTGCCAAAAAGCAGTGTAATTGAATAAATTTAATGTTTTGTGTGTGAAGATAATGAAAGCTCTATTTTAAATCTTTTTAAGTTATTTTTTTATAAATTTAACAATTAATACGTATATATCCTTGGAATTGGAAGCCAATAGCGATATCACGTTCACTGGCATTGGCGTTTTTACTCGAATTAAATCCGTATAAAAATTTGGGTAAGCGTTTCTTAATGACCATTCAAAAAATAAAAAGTCCAATGTTTCATCGTTCATTTGAAGTATTTTTTTTTTATTTAAGTAAGTCTAGATTTGCTTGTTCCATAGAGAATTTTTATAAACACAGGTACTTAATAATGCAACATCCTTTTATGGGTGAAAAGCCTTAAGAGGTACTTAATAACCGCGCGAAATTCAACTTTTTCCATTTTCGACATCACGCTGCGACAGACTGCAAAATAAAGACTTACATTTTCAAAAAATAAAAGATATTCAAATTATTTTCTTTTCATAATTCTAACAAATATTTCAGCTTAACCAGCCAGTATTTACTTTTTTTGGTTCCGAAGAATTTGTACCACATTCTCACTTTATACTGAACGCCTCTAGTAAAATAATATTAGATAAATATCATAACAAATTAGCCTCATAAATTTGGTAACTTGTTAATGAGTTGGTTTAAAAATAAAATTTTAGTTATTTTTCAAATGACCAAAATATAACATTTAACATACATAAGTGAACTAAAAAGTTTATTTATTAACCTGATAGGAGATTAACTTCTGATGTGAAATACGATGAAATCGATTTTTATTAGGTAGCTATAGACATGACCCAGTTATATATTTATTGTTACATTTGAGGTTATTATTATTGGAATCTTTTGATATCATTTCCAATGACATATTCATTATTTAGATCAATGACTTTTCATGAAATGGATTTATTTGTAGAATAAATCCAAATTACCTATGAATTATGATGTTTATCAAGCTTTAATAAACCATATATAGACAATTTAACCTTCTAGTTTTAAAGATAAAAAATATGAGTGTAAGTCAGATTTACTAACACATTAAAATAACTTAACTAACATTAAATTAACTAACTCGCAGTGCCCAATTTAAAGTTTTTCCGACAGTAATGTATGCTAGTAAAACGTGGATACAGCAGAGTGATTGTGTGTTAAATGAATCTCATTATCATCATTGGCGCTACAACCCTGTGTGGGCCCTGCCTTCCTCCAGAATCCTTCTCCAGCTGTCCCTGTCTCCGCCCTCCTGCAGTTCCGATCGTCCTTATGTCGTCTTCTGTGTTATTATTTAAAATTGCTTCTCGGGCGACTAACAGGTACTATGTCAAATATTTATTTAACACGCACCCAATAATAAGTTGCCACATTCTGGAGACTTACGATATTAATCGTCTAACAGATCCAGACTGAAAACACAATTAAAAACTGTGTCTCCACCGGGAATTGAACCCGGGACCTTTGGATCAGCAGTCAGATACCCAACCAACTGAGCCACGAAGGCCGACAAAAGCAAAAGAAGGCCGATTATGTGATAAAAGAATTTGAAGTCAAGTAACTTTTCCGTGAGTATCAGAGCAAACTTCTACTTCCTAAGCTTTATTCTTTCCACTGCTAGATATAGGCCTCCATTATCTTCCAACGTTTCTGTCTTGCATTTAGGTTCTTTCAACCTTACTGTAAAGGGGTGGGGGTCTATTAGAGGGTCTACAACGTTCTTCTTGTCTGTCCATGGCCTCCATTAATGGACTCCGAGTGTCCATTTGGCGTCATCCTGATTGGACATATGTCCAAGCCATTGTAACTTTAATCATGCCACATCACTCTTGTTAACAACTCTACTTAGGCGAATACATTTAATTCCAAGGAGCGAATTCGCTTTAACGCGATACATGAAAAAGTTTATTTCTTAAATAAACGGATATATGAAGCTGAAAGAAGTAGCTTGAGAGGGAAATTATCAAGTAGTCGATCTTTAGGTCGACTACGAGATATCTGGTATGCCACAATACCTAAATCTTATGTAGGTACCTATTAAACGAAAGAAACTTAATAGTTCTAAATAATAGGAGAGCATGATGTATGATCGTAAACGTAACAAGAGTGTGTATGGCATTAGGTTATATCTGCCTTCTAAAATAGGAACGTTGCGTGATTGTATGTAAAGAGGAGTTCATTTTGAAGTGTAATTATTACATTCCGAAAGCTAGGGTATCAATGTACAGATATTGTAGAGTAATTAACTTGTCAAGATGGAATAATTGATGTTGCAGAATATTAATTTCAGTATTCAAATTATTTGATGCAACGTGTAGGTATATTGATTTTGTTTTTGCAAGATATATTGTATTATTTTGTTAATGAATTATTCATTAATTTAAACAAATATTTGAGTGAGTAAAGAGTGTATTGTGTAATTAAATGAAAATCAGTTGTTTTATAGTAGTGAAAGTATATATTTTGTGAAAGTACGAAATATATATTGTAACTATTTTTTCATTGCTGAACGAACTTGAAACACTTTGGAATCACAAAGTAGGAGTCATGCTCTAAAGCTTTTTTTTGTTTATTTAACGCTTCTTTATGTAAATGGCGAGTTGATAGCAAAATGGCATTTTTTTCCAAATAACTAGTATTTCCAGTTCGGAGAAGCTAGATTTGTGTGAGAGACTAAATTATAATAATTCAAATGAACCAAGGACGTCAGTAGAGAATACGAAGAGCTTACCATTATACCACGGCGATCGACTAAAGTCGTTCTGCATATTTTCACAGTATTGTTCACTGGAAAAAGAGCGTACATCCTCACTGAGTTATACGACTAGCTTGAATCATTTGAGATATAAATTCATCAGACAATTTTGAGGATTAAATGAATTGATAGGGAAATTTATGATCTTACAGTACAGTAGTTGATAATGTTATAAATATTTGAGACTGATTTGGGTAGGTATTTTGTCATAGTTGTGCGCCTGATTTTACGCAATTTGTAATTCAACAATAAAAAATACAAAACAAAACTATTCAAGATTTTTTTTAAATCTATTTATTACAATTATTATGTATGTGTTTAAATAATATATAATTTGTTCTTATATAATTTAATAATATGCATATACTAAAGTAAAAGCATGTCAGAAAGCTAGGGCTGGAGGCATACCTACGATTACTGCAGAGCATGACAAGACGAAGAGGAAAAAGAGACTGTGGTCCACATCCTATGTCACTGTCTTGCTCTCTAGAAATAGGAGAAGCTCCTTTGGAAGTTTCTTTTATGATGATCTACTGGACATAGTGTCAACCGATATCGGAGACGTTCATGACATTCATTAGCCACTCAGGCTGGTTCAGGGTGGATAATTAAGGGGGAGGACAGCCCCATTGTGATATCACAAAGAGCCAATTGAGCTAAGTGTGTTCTCCTTAAGAACTGCCACCCGCAAAAAGAAAAAAATAAATACAAAATTATGTATTGGTTGCAAGTTTCATGAAATACAGAACAAAAGTTGCAAATGATAAGGTGAACAGTTTGATGAATTATATATTTATCAGTTTCAAGTTGAGTCCTATATACATACATACATATATACAAGAAGTGTTTGAGTCTTCAGTCACGCGACTATAAAAGATATAGTCACACCAGACAGCCTAATGCTCACTTCCGGTTACTGAAAAGCCCCCAACCATCCCGCTCCAACGTCACTTCCTGTGCACACGACAAACAGTGATCAGCGAGAATTACGTCGAGACACATCATCCATCCTACTCTTCCTCACGTACAACCGGCAACATGCGAAAGAGACATTACCCACGGATCATGAATAGTAAAATCTATTTAACATTTTATAAATAATTGTCGATAATAATCGTTTTCAGCCAATTCCGGTTCGAAATGTATCCGTGCTAAACGAAGTGCAGCCCCCAAACATGTCAATGTTGATGTAAAAATATCAACAATAGTTATTGCGACATATTTCATTATTTTATTCATCCATACTATCACGGCATATCCTACAATGTGGGTAACCAGCTATAGGAGCGTGTATAAAAGGAAGCACAATAACATGTTTGTATCTCACCTAAACCTCACCTAAAAATACGACATCCAGAATAAGTAGTGAACCTCATTGCTGAACTATTTGAGTCTTATGGTATGCGGTGAGATGTTATTTTGCCTGATGTATTTTCGATTACCCGTATCTCACGGAACATCCGAGAACAATGATTATATAAAAGAGTGGGAGGACTATTCTAAGCCGAGGCCTCACAGCAATCATCGAATTTATTTACTGTATATTATTACATTATAATATTTTGTAAAAGTGTTGGTGGAAGAGGAAAACAATAATTGATAATTTCCTTATGAGCACTCTTTTTCAATCTATTAAGATAAGTCGCTTAAGAGGGCGACTGCTGCCAACGTACCTATTTTTTCAATTTTAAATTGCATCATTACTACAAAACGAATCATTTAAAAAAAATAACCTAGTTAAGTTGGATATTAATTAATAAAAATATACCTTAACTTTTTAATTATGTTCTGTATATATTCTTGTAGGAATATAATAAGCATACCCCGATTTAAGACATTTATCTTAAATTTCTAAAAAACTTTAAGGTATAAAGCAATATATTTTTTTATAAATTAAAATAGAATAAAATATCTAGAAAAATATGATGTGACGTTGCATTAATGCATCAGATTAAGTAAATAAACCAAAAAAAACTATTAATTCGCAATGGCGCTGATTGGGAAATAAATGTTTTTTAGGTTTATTTACTAAACCTGAAGGATTAATGCAACGTCACATCATATTTTTCTAGATATTTTTGTCTTCTTTAATATAAAAAAAAAAATATGTTGAACTACGCCTTATAGTTAATTAAAAATATAATATATAAACGTTGAAAATCGGGGTATGCCATTATTTTTCTACAAAAATTTATATAGAACTTTATTAAAAAGTTAAGGTATATTTTTCTTTACTAATACTCAAACTATCTAAATTATTTTTTTCAAAACGATTTAATTAGAAATAATGATGGTATATCAAATTGAAAAATAGGTACGTCAGCAGCAGTCCCCCGCTTAGGAGTTTATAAAATACCATCAAAAGATACATCTTTGAAATAAAGAACATTTATTTTTATATTTTTATTCTATTGCATGAGTTTTTTGAAATTTGAATTTGTTTTTTTCTTGCCAAATTAGTTTTTGAAATCCCATAGGTATTAATTTTTTACTGCGCCTAACTAAAAAACTACAAGGCCTATGAAGTAGATTTATACTTCAATCGAAAGCGAGAATAAAAAACTACCGGCTAAGTTTTTTACTATAGTAATATTTTAATTAGTGTTCATGCTATTAAAAAATAAAATTCTAATTATACCTTTTCTTCACGAAAAGATATAGTATAACACAGCTTTGGTGATATACTATATTTTTTCCTATTTTATACATTTGAAGGTAATTTAATTTGCATATTTGTGTACATCCGTATGCCCAAGGTATATAACGGCCTTAATAAAGAAATTTTACTTATTTTTATAGCGCTGTTTTTTATGAAAACATTTCTATAGCGCTTTACATATTACGCAGAAAATAAAAGTTACACGGAAAACTTTTCATATGTTTTTTTAACTATTTCACTTCCCTGATATTTGGAGGTGAGTTTGTTAATTTATTTATTGATTAGAAAACCATCAGTTTTTTTTGTTTTTACAATAAATATAATGACAGGTTTTCACTTAAGAAGTAATACCTACTTTATAAGCATATAAATACAAATTATTTAAAAGAAAAAAAGGGTTTAAGGAAAGGTGGTTGGAAAGTGACTAGAGGTTTGAGGAAAGGATAAAGTGGGAAGATGGTTTATTTGGCAATCGAAAGTGCTCACGGGAATATCTATAGTTAGTTAATCCATCATTACGATTCAAATAAAATCAAAAAACATCATTATGTTCGTTTTTATACTGTCAATTATGATATTACTTGTTGTGTAGATTTATATTTAACGAAGTTTTAAAATCAAACATAGATAGGTACCTATTGACTGTTGACCTACATATATTTTTTCCTTTTGACTTTTCCTTTTGCTGTCCTACATATATATTTTTTTTCGTTATGATAGTTCACATAATATGTAAAATATAATTTATATAGTTAATACATAGAATAATAATAGTATAGAATACTCTTTAGCCTGCAGTAAACGTGACTACTTTATGTTGACTAATTTGGTCAACATTTTGCTACGAGCATTCAGTAATCATTTGGCCGTCTGCGTGATACGTTCTCCAAATAGGGATTTTTTTAACTGCATGCAAAATTATTTACGCAGTCATAACGAGTAGTACTATACGAACAATGTCTACCAGCAGAGTCATACATATATTGACACGAGCAGGCCAATAAAACGGCTTCACTTTTTCAGCGAGGTATTGTATGGGAATGAGTATTCTATAGTTTTATTATTATTCTATGAGTTAATAGTTGTTCTATGTTTATAGTTGTTAGCCGAAACGGTCGTCCTGTCAAAAGGAAAAACAATATGTGTACAACACACTTAGATGGATCGATGGCAGAGCGTAAGCGCGCTGGGCTTGTAATACAGTGGTCGTAAGCTCGAATCCTGCCTCGACCGATTTCGTTCACCTATAGCGCAAGCATTTTTGCTTATTTTAGGGAATGTAGGAAGATGTATATGTACTTGTTTAACAAGGACATATTCATTTACCTATAATTTAAAAAAAACAACAATTCGTTTGATTAAAAAAACCTCGTACATTTTACTAATTTTTTTTTAATTTTAGTCAAAATAAGTTTCTATTTTCTTTTTTTATAACATATAAAAACGTGTCGAAATAATAACCTCCTTTTTTGAAGTCTGTTAAAATTAAAATGCATTAGTGAAATACGATGTTAAAACAAAATAATTATTGATGATAATAATTATGAATTCTTACATTTTGGTGGACTGTAATGGACGTAAGGTGCATCGATTTGTCCACCTCCTCTGTCGCCAGATCTTCGATGTGACACCATCATTATTGGATTATTTTCATCTTTTGCATGAACATTTCTTTTGTGAACGTCCGTTAACAAAACACATCTTAAAATTTACCAACAAAACGAATCTTCATATCGAACAAAAGATGTCAAATAAAACTTTTTCAATTCACATAAAACTTTATAAACAGAACGATGAATTCGATAAGATCAAAATGTGAATCATTTAACTCTAATGGAATTGAATTAAAACTTTTGAAAATAGAATGCAGATTGTGCATCAAGCCATGAATCTAAATATTTTTTTGTCTATTGTTTTGGTTGAATTTAAAAATGGAATGATTTAAAAAAATATTAGTTGTTGGTTAGAAACGATAACATATTTTATCATCCACGTGCGAAAAGTATGAAAAACATAAAGAAAGTGTGGAAAAGAGTTTGTCAGTTACGCGCCATGTGATATTATTGACACCAACTGAAGTCGGGGAAATCGAAAAGCTAAAATTGAAGAGTAATAGTATAGGGTGACCTACGTTAATATTTTTTTTTTTGAAACAATCAAAGTATGAACTGCACGGAACACATGATATCCAATTGTCGATGTCATTGGTTTTTATATTATGTCGGTACCTACAGTTGGTTGTGTTTTTCGAGAAATAAATTCTTATAAAAAAATCGACGGCTGGACTAATTGTTGACGTATTTATTAAACGTATTTTTATTCCGAATATTTCAATGTGTTTTTTTTTTCGTTTCATAAGTTTTTGAAGGTTTTTTTGTTTTTTTTTTTTTGTAAAGCAAAATGATAAACATAACCCGCAAATAATTTTGAATTGATGTTCAAATTCGTATTTTGTGTCGAAATTAAGTGACATATTTTTATTAAGTGACATATTTTTATTCAATCGCTGAAATTTTGATATTTTTAATATTATACTTTGATTATACGTTGTCGCAACATATTTATTTTATTTTATTTAAAAGCCTGCTAAGTGCCATTTAAATAATTTTTGATAGCAAAAATATTAACTTGTCACAAAGCTTGTCCAAAATATTATAGTTGTGTGTAAAATAACGAATATTTTTTTTTTGTAAATATAACCTATTAAATAATCTTTCATATAAAAAAACCGACTTCAAAATTCAAAATTAATGTGTGTCAAGATACGAATAATGTGACGTTCGGTTTTCTCTGCCTACCCCACGAGGGACATGGCGTGATGGTATGTATGTAGTTATAATATAATTCATACAATTCGCCTATATAGTAAAGTACGTCCTATACAGATTGCAGACGCTTTTGGAAATTGAAGAGTTTGGTGATTTTTTTCTTATGAGCCTTATCATTTGAACTAATCATGGAACTTATATATTATATACTTCTGAAGCACTTCCTTCCTATTAAAAAAGAAATCATTAAAATCGGATAATATGGTAAAGAACTACTATCGCTGAAGTGGAAATTGGCGTATCAGATACAACCAGGTACTGTATGATCGGTACAATGATCCTACTATCTTGAATGAAAAAAAAATCGGAAGAAAAATGGGCCGGACACATCCAGAGAATGAGCAAAGAGGACGTCTCAAGACGAAGAAGAATTGGAAAGCCAAAGCTTTGATGGCTAGACGGAGTAGTGAAGGATGCAAAAAACATCGGCATCCATAACTGGCGTAATGCATCACTCGACCGACAGTCATGGAGACGGGCTCTGCAGGATGCTAAAACCGGACCAGGGTTTTAGAGTCGCAGATAGGTAGATAGAAGTGATAATTTAAAAGGTTGATGATTTTCTCACGGATCCCGTATTCAGATCTTGGCCACATTGTAATGAGACCAATCGGAAGATACCGCCTTTCTAATGAAAAAAGATTCATCAAAATCGGACAACGCAGTAAAAATAAATCGCTGAACATAATAACCTCTCGATGTTTGGAAGTTGGTTAGTAATTTTACACAATCATAACTAAGTTAATACTCAATTATTGTTGTCTTAAAAAAATAATAATTATTTTTTCAAGGGTAATTAAAAGAAACACGACATGATATAAGATAGACTTTGTTGTTGAATTATTAAATTTCTTATCATAATTAAATCTTATCAATTATGGTTCAAATTGTATTTTATCAAATTAAACATCCAAAACATAGCGGTAGTAGAATTTTTTTACAAAGATCATCTGGGTACATAAATATTATTAGGTTTCGTTTGATTGGTTTATAAATTGAATTTATAATTAAATAGTGAGTGGCGTTATAAATTGAATTTTAATTCGATTCGAATTTTACACAAATAAATTTACAGTTTACTACTAAAAATTATTTTCTTTATTGTATGTACTTTGTTCAAACTTTCAGTAGGTAGGTACGTGTTTATTTTTTTAAATAATCTTCATTTACAAAAATACTGAAGCGATTTCATACTCGTCTGTAAGCTTGACTCCGTTCAGAGTTTAGACCAATAATAAGGGATATAGCTCGTGTAGTGTATTTCGAGTAGCTTCTCGACGTGACGTGCTAGAGAAATTATATTTGATTTTATTACTAGAGTCACCAGATTGAATAGTCAATCGAACTAAGTGAAGCTTAGCTTGATGTTAAGAAATTTTCTTTCTTAGCAGATCACGACAAGAATATCAAGATACTCGAGTTTGATACAGTTTGTTATAAGATACACAGACAGTGGTAAAGAGAATGAAAAGAAAGAATGGTTTCAACTTACAACGAATACATTGATCACAAGTAATTTACATATAACATACAGGTAATATAGGTCAATTTACATACAATCGAAAATACAATAATAACGCGCATAGAGAAACTTTCTCACGATGAGTAGGTAGATATGTTAGATAAATCGATATGGTTAAACAGAGAGCGAGTTAGCGAGCGACTCGAAGTGAGCGATTTAGCGAGCGAGTAAGTAAGTAAGCGAAACGCAATGAGACGAATAATAATCCGCGATGAATTGAAGTGACAGAGTGTTCGCGTGGTGAAGTACCATGGTGCTCGCGGGGTTGAGCGACGAAGTGATGGCGTGCTCGCGTAGTGAAGTGACCTCGTATACAGGCTTACGCTCCCTTATATAGTGCTGGTGTTAAGGGTGGCAAGTTCAATGTCCGCGAACTCTCTTGAATCTTTTGCTGTATTATCATACCGCTGTTGTGGCTTATTGTCGCTCGTTTGGCACCGAGGGCGGTGAACTCGGCCTAGCGACGAACAAATGTTTTTTACGCGCGAAAAATTCATATCGCGTATGAAAACCATATTTGGTTTTATTAAATGAAATTTCTATACTGAGCAAAAATAAATGATTTTAGATGCCGAATTTCGTTATAAAATTTAATCTTGATTTTTTAAACGGAATTATAATTTAAATTATATTTTTTTGCTATAGCAATTTTGCGTCTTCATTATGGATGTTTGATAACTAATATTTTAAATAATCATTATACTGTTTTATATTGATTATTATCGCAAGTCTCCATAATGTGGAAACTTGTTATTGGGTGCGTGTTAAATGAATATTTGACAGATTATGTACCTCTTAATTGCCCGAGAAGCAATTAGAAATTAAAAATGAAATCAAATAAACTAACAAGCAGTCCAAATTGATCAAAATATCGGTCGATTAAAAAGTACCTAAGTATATAGTGTGCGGGGCCCTTAGTGCATGTATTGATGTTTGGGCGTTAATTTTATTTATTTATTTGTATTTTTGTACATAATATAATCATAATATAATGCACGCTGGTGAGCTTATTGACATTTTTTTTTTTTTCCAACCAACCAGATTACTTATGTGTGTACATCAACAAATCGTGTGTTTCTATTGTTTATATATTATGTTCTAAGACTATAATATCTGTTTTGCTTGTTTTGATACTATATTATTATGTTTTTTTTTCATGTTCTTTGATGTCTTCTACTGTATGTTTCCCTTTTTTTACTTTGTGTTTTATTGTTATTGATAGATACGTGTCTTTTTTGTGTGTTCATTTAGTCATCCGATGTTGATTTGTTTATTTTTATTGTTTGTTTTTATTTTCGTTTATACTAGATGTAAGAAATTGTATTTTTTTACATCTAAATAAAATATATACAATACAATACAATACAATACAATACAATACAATACAATACAATACAACACATAAATTTAAAGTGAAAAATCTAAGAAAAAAATTAAAAATAAGAAAAGATTTATAACACTAAGATAAGAATTAAAAAAAAAAAAACAAAACTGTGAAAATACTGTATAGCATAAAATGATTGGGATAGGTCAAGGAGAGGAAATTATGGTGTACTTGTCAAAAAAAATTTATTTTACGTTTCATCCGAATGTATGTGTGCCCTATGTCCAGTCGCGACTATCTCCGTCCATATAATATAATACATATATCGGTAGTCACGTAGAGTTGGACGAGGTAATACGATCGATATTATTGCTGGCTATTATGTTTTTCTAACTATGTACTATCTATCTGCTGTTCATAATACGGCCTAGCTGTCTATTATGGGGATAGTTTTTACGTTATTGGTGACTAAACGAATGTCCTATCCACTTTTCACCAAATAAATAACCAGCACGTAATATAATGTTGACTCATCTATTTAGGTTTATGGAAAGGGCAATTTAAACAATATACCTACATATAGCGTACCTATGTGCGGATAAATTATTAATAAGTATATTCATATATTATACAATTAAATTGTACACGCTTAAATACCATTACTTGAATTATAAAGTTAAGATACCATTATTTGAAATGAATTAAAAAATGCGTAACATAAACGTTAACATTCGATGGCCATTTAATTTTTTTATTGGGTAATAGTTATTTAATCTTGAAATTTCGACGACATTCGTCGCGTCAGTTATCTTGTCTTGCTACAGAATTTCTGATTCTAGATTCTATAATACATAGAGTATACCTAATCAATTTTAGGTTTGATTTGTGAGATGTTGAAAATCGTTATTTTTCATATTACAAGTAGAAATTTTTCATTTTTTCTTTCCTCTAATAGACAAAATAATAGTAGGTATATTTTGGGTCATTATAAACAAGCGAAGTATTTTAATATAACTTTATTCATTTACTCATATTTTCGATTCAGTGAAGCAAGAATATTGGAAGAATTTTTTTTAAATCTTTCATCTGCTGAGAATCTAAACTTTGAAGCCGGCACAGAATTTAAACGACTCACCATTAGGTATACCATGACGGTCGATGGGATCAGACGTCAATAATTTTCTTTCAAATACCAACTCGAAATTCGTTGGACTCCAGTGAGAGTTGCACACGAACGGGAAGAGAGGAGTAGGAGAATGCATGATGTTGATGATGATGATGATCAGCTTGAATTATATGCTTGTCTTCCTATCAATTTCTTTCAGTTCCATTTGTCTTTATAGGACTTGGACAGGAGTTGGAGTTGGTTAGCTATGACCGATGATTTGGTGTGAGCAGTCCCATGTAATGCACTGCCTACAGATGTCCGCGACTATGAAGTCGCCGGGCACAGAGCAATTTCATTAAAGGACTGAAAACAGGTTTGTTTTTTAGAGCAGCATGAAACTGAACTAATATATCAGCGCCTAGGAATGATCTTGAATTGAATCATTAAACGGCGCTATAATAATCACTATTATTATTAAAGCGAATTGGTATTCGTGACGGATCGTCTGTGTGAACGGATATTTTTATGTTTAAATTTCAACGATATAATATTATCAACTAATGGGCCATATTATGGAGATAGGCACATCCCAACTGAGAAGCGGAAAAATATGGTAGACATGGACCCATCGCAAAACACATTTAAATTATTTAAATGTCATCAATGTTGCAAAAATAGCAGGACAATGTTTCAAATCAGATAAATTTTGTATGTAGGTATAAATAAGAAAATTAGAATAGTCTTAAAATTCTTCGCAAAGGTAGGTACCAACGTGTCAAAAAGTGTCAATGTAACTAAGAACTTGAATAAACACAACGGAGAAAAGTTTCGTGTCAAACGTATAGTTAGGTATTATTTATGTCTAAGTCGATTAGTTATATAAAATTTAAAGAAAGTTATGTACTTTAATAGGTAATAACCACCGCCTGGACGTGTGACGTTTAGCTCGAGTATTTAATTCACGAAGGATATAAAAACAGCCATTATTTTGTGATTAGTACGGAATGATAAACGTGTCTTGACTAATAGGTATAGGATACGGAACTTATGTACATAAATTGTACCTAAATACATACATAACTATATTACTAGTTGCATGTTACACATGAGATCCGACTATCGATGGCGATATGTATATAGTGTAAGAATAGGTAGGTACGTAAAAATCCTTGTAGGCATGGTTATCCAACTAGAACTTTGTTCTCTTAACATATCGACAAAGTATCAACCCAGGATACGCGAGATTTGTAGGTATGCAGGGTCTATATTTTTCACGGTTTTTCCAACTTTGAAGTCAAAAATCACCAACTTAGAGGCTTCGCAGCATATTTGGTCTACTTGTGGATTAACTCATAATTCGGAGTAGTGTGTCTGTGAGTGTATCTATGTGTGACCGTCCGTCCCCATATAACGTTTGATCCGCTCAATTTAATTTACAGAGCCCAAAATTTCAGAATATATAAATAGTTATAGGCCTACAAAACATTTATACTCAGAATATAGAATTTTTGTTTCAGTCAGGGGTTATAAACTTTACTTTATATTTACATATATCTCAGAAACCATACAAACCAGAACGCTGAAAATTGGTATAAATATAGACAAAAAAAAATCCCAAATTTTTTTAAACATTTTTTTTTTAAATTAAATTTAGTAACGACATCGCTTCATACAATTTGTATGGCAGTCGCCTATATAATACCTACAATATCTCAGAAGACTTAATATTTTGATACTAATCTCCAAACATACATACATACATACCATCATGCTGTTTTCATATTCTGGGTAGGAAAAAAGTGCTGACCTCCATACTATCCTATCTTGACATACATACCTACATGTGTTGTTGTTGTATAATAGAAAAGAAAATATTAAATAATTTGTATTTATGGGTTTATAGTTTGGTACTTATTCTTCAACTTTACATACTATCGCTATCGACAGTTGGATCTCATGTATTACATGCAACTAGTAAATAAAATAAATAAACTTACCAAACCAGAAAACCTTAAATCCGAATTATTGAATCTGATTTTAAAATATTTTGTTTTCCTATACAAAACATGTATGTCAGGATAGGATAGTGCGGAATTCAGTATCTTTTTCATATTCTGAAAAGATAAACAGCATGATGTTATGCATGTATGTATGAAGATTAAAAGTATCAAACTAAGAGTCCCTGTAGATAATATATAGGGTACATATTATGCTATACAAATTGTATGAAACGATGTCGTCACTAGATTCAATTTTTACAAAAATTTTTAGAAAAAGTTTAACGTAGTGCATAAAATATTATAAAAATATTATACATTAGCAATAGGATCATGCTGAAAATCAGCTGCTGGGGGGCTTGTCTTCCAGCAACATAGCTGAGCTGCATGGTCCTTTTGAGTCAGAAAGGTTGTTTTTCTGTATGTTTCTTTTCATATGTCTGTGTTTTTGTATGCAAACTCCTTTTTTGTCTCAATAAATGTTTATTTATTTTATTTATTTATTTATATTTTTTAAAGAAATTATCTATTTGAGGAGGTTTAGCGTTTCTCGATGTTTTATAAAAAAATGGCGTCGAATTGCTCGAACGATTCGTTCTCTACTTTTACATATTTGATTCGCTGGCATTCCTTCTTAGCCCGTTCTCTTTGCATCCTTCAGATTCCATACTTACAAGATACTATAACTCTTCCATACTTTCTGCTAACAGAAATATATCGTCTGCATACATACATCAAATCACGCACTTCTATAGTACTCAATTTCAGACACATTTAAGAGGACATATAAACCTAAATCTACTGACTAAAAACATGATATTTTAAAATCTAATGCACTATGAAGTTACGTGTTAGTAAGGGTAGCTATCGCGTGCATAAAAAAAAATGATGTAAATTATCGGAAACCCAAAAATTGTTGATTTTTTGCATTTTAAGAACAAACCTTTCTTGAAATGAATAAACTTTAACGGTTATTCACTTTGATTTTATGCACTCTTTATGTACATAAAAGATTTATTTATCTACGACACATAGTTATGAAGTAATTTAAAAAAAATGCTGTAAACAAGAATATTTTTTATGGTAATTAGGACTGAATTTTGAAATTGTTTGACGAACATTCACTAAATATATGTTGAAAATACTTATGGTATTTTTTCTGGAAACACACTGTTTAACATATTTGAGGAATTTGATTTGAAATTGGGGTGTTTAGGTTTATTTGGCCCCTTCAGGATCTTATGCAGAAATCAATGTAGGGGAGACCCGCCAAAGTTGACGAAGTGCCTAAGATGACGAATGCTGTTTTTTTCTGTAAAACGCATAAGTGAGATACTATAAGATGAAACGAATAAAGAATAGTATACTGACTACGGATCAAATCAGTCTGTCTCGTTTCGGCAAAGTGTTTGCATATGATCCGCAGTTTGTTGTTTTTTGAGTCGCTGATGTAAAAAAACAGTGTTTAAAAATAGTGTTTTAAAAATATCGGTATACTTAAGCAAAAAACTGTTAACATATTTGAAATAAAGGTGTATTTTACTTTATCATGTAAGTAAATTAAAATCATTAATATTACATTTATGAATTATATTTGTATATTTTTTTTAAATGTCACTCACGGGAAAGATGACACGGGTAAGTTGACGAATTCGTCATCTTACCCTGCATAATACATATTATATTTTTGGTTGTCATCTTCTATTGTGAATTTTTTTTTATTATGAAGGTTGATCAATATAGGTACATGTTGTATTATAAAATGTAATAACTTTACACACTTTACAGGTTAGTAATTGCTTCGGAACAGACTCCGTCTAGTGAAGCAGTTATCTTTAATATAATTTTTTTATAATAGTTACTTATTATGTTCTAAATATATTCCTAAATACATATAATGTAAATAACTTTATATTTTGACTGACTTAATGTAAAAATTTAATTTTTATTTTAGATAAAATGCCATACACATATGAAAGAACGATGGAAAGGGACTTCCTTATTTCATGTTGACTTTTTAAAATTATTTAGGTACATATGTATGATATTATGGGTTCAACTCGTAATTAAATGCAATAAAAATGTTTTATTCCTTTATCTTTTTAATTAAATCTAGAATTGTAAGACATAACCCATACTGTGATGCAATTCGTCAACTTTCCCTATGCATATAGTCATCTTACCCGTTATACGGGTAAGATGACTATAAATCCTTATGTTTTCGCAAAAAATAATGTTTGCATTATTGTAGGCAAATATATTATCTATAATATAGCAAATTTTTTATTTCAATAAACATTCCATCAAAGGTGATATCCTACAAATCCCTTAACATCGCCAACTTAGGCGGGTCTCCCCTACCTATAATATATATAGAAGAGCCTTTGAGACAACACGCACTTCTATTAACCCCAATACATCTGTTTCTTTACCTTTCATTATGTCGCACAATTTGTTTATCTTTCTATCCCTTCAGGCCTTCCTCCTCTGATTTTCCAGACTTCTACTCTGCACTCGAATCTCTTCTTTTACCTACTCTCTGGACCGTAACATGACGAGTGGCGGGCAGCATCGATGTTCTTCCGAAGGAGTCCAGGAGGTTTTTTTTACTTCACTTATAAATTCATCACACTTTCACAATACATATAGTTTACACATATAGTTTTCCTACTTCTTTAACACATATATATACATACCTACTTCAGACGCTATGTTAGTAAGGGGGGCAAGACTGGTTCGACCGGCGAAATCAAAACCCTAGTGATTACCCATATCATGGATATAATTATCGTATGGAGTTCTATGACATCTAAAGATATTATAGAACTCCATATAATAATTATATCCATGGTATGGGTAATCGTGAGGGTTTTGATTTCGCCGATTGAACCAGACTTGCCTCCCAGGTGTTTGAAAAGACCATAATATCATAATTGTTGATTTTCGTATTTATGGCTTCAAACCTTGCTTCAAATAAACCAACCTATTCGAAAAATATCTTCTTCTTCCATGTAGACCTTTGAGTCAGTGTCGTTATACAAACTACTTCCTATAGTCTAATTTATTATTCTTCTTTTATGTAGACCTTTGGTTTTTATACAAACTATAAATAGTTTGTATAAAATAATAGGGAAATAGTTATTACACACACTCTTTCCCAAACCATAATTCTTTTTCTTCTTCTTTTATGTATACTTTTGTGTCAGTTTTAGGTCTTACAGTCTAATTGTTCAAAAATATTATCAACTATAGGTATGCACACTTGATGAAAAAATATAAAAACGAATGGGATGTGCCCAACACTAGACCCCTTTCAATACTTTTGTTTAATCAAATTTTAAACCATTTCCAATCATCCAATATTGTTAAATTTTCAATACACATTTGTGTGACAATCTTATAAAAACGATCGATTTCTTATTCCTTCACATATTTTCATTCTTGGCCAACGGCGGGACAACGAGTATAAAATAAAAAATCAAATGTTGATATTCCGTGACTGCAAATTAAACTCGAAATTCTAAGTACCTTCTTGTAAATTTTTCTATATATATTCTGAAATTTTTGGCTCTGTGCATAAAGCGGATCAAAAGTTATAAGGGAGGGGGGACAGACACATACATATTTTTGAAGTATGCTTTTATTTCAAACTATCTCTAATAATATGTAAAAATTAATATTAAAGCAAAAATATTGAAAGTAATATCACAGATTGCTGTTTTTGATACAAATATCTAAACATATTAGTTTACTGATTTTGTTACAGACTAGGGACAGAGTAAGGGTTGTAGAAAACAAAATAAAAAAATATTAGTAAAATAATAATTTCATTATGAAAATTAAATAAATGTACCTAACAACTAGTTGCTTGTAACACCTAAGATCCAACTGTCGATAGCGATAGTATGTACTTATAGTTGAAGAATAAGTACCGAACTAAAAACCCATAAATCCAAATTATTGAATTTTTTAAGATATTTTGTTTTCTATACAACACATGAAGGTTCTATGTCAAGATTGGATAGTATGGAGGTCAGTCCTTTTTTCCTACCCAGAATATGAAAACAGCTTAATGGTATGTATGTTTGGAGATTAAGTATCAAACTAATAAGTCTTCTGAGATATTTTATAATATAGGCGACTGCCATACAAATTGTATGATGCGATGTCTGCTTTTCATTAGAGCTTCCCCACTCCCCGATAGCAGCATCAATCTGTCGTTTCTACCATCAGTCTACCATATTGTCGGTGGCATTTTGATGCTCCATTATTTAGAATTATCTTGTTTTTTTACAGCCAATATCGTTTCGGATATGACAAACACGAGAGAAATAATAATTCGATAGATCAAAACTAGGTAAGTACTGTATTATAGTTTATGGTCATTTCCATTTCGGACGCTGAAAAATTGTCTATGAATTCAGACTGGCAGACATCTTGACTTTTCTGATCTTGCCGGCTTTCGGCTTCATTTTTTGATTTGTCACAATTTTATTAATTGGTATGTTGTGTAATTTCCTTTATAAATATATTATGTACACGTGAAAAATAATAAATTCAATATCATCATCTGTTCACAATGTTGTGTATTGTTGTATTATAAACAAAATAATTATTTGCTTCCACATGTTTAGACAGTAGCTAGTCTGGCATTAATATTTTATTAATAATGTGAATTGCTTTAATTGAGTCCTCTCAATTTTATGATCAGATCTGATCATTTTTCAATTTATCGTTAAGTGTGTATCATTTAATTAAATAATCTTAAATAGGCGTGTTCCAGTGTAGGTATTAATTCTGTTAACACACTGGCATTAATTAAATACACCTACTTTTCAGTGTATTCAGTGATAGTTTTTGTTTTCATTTTCTGTTACTTTTGCAATGTGCATTATTCCTCAGTAAGAATTACTTTAATTTTCTGTTGTATTCTTTTGATCTAGCAATGAAACATCTAATCAGTTCCCATGTAAATGACAAACACCAATTAAGTGAATTACTTCTGTCATCCTGCTTAAATGATATTGCATATTATTATATGACAATATATGAAAATTATTGTGTTTGTAATTTGCTGTTATGTTATTCCTACTTCATATTTTGAGTAACAGTTGGGTAATATTGAGATTACAATTTTATCTTAACATTGTACTTACCTGCAAGTTATTCCTTATTATTTAACTTATTACTGGATATTTCCTCAAATAATAATGATTTTATTCTATTTATTTTACAGATTCCGGTGTTTTAATATCATAACTAAAGGTGAGACAGTTTATGTGACTATATAATTTTCGCCAAACACCTTGAACGAGCTTCCGGTTGCGCAGAATGCGAATTTGTGCCTTTTTAATTCATTAGTTTATGTGCAAATCGCCCCCCTTTTTCGCTAAAAGTTCAAGATGTTTGGCTACAACTACCATTTATTTTTAACTTGAATCACAAAAATAATAAGATAAATGACATATGAAATGCTTTGATGATTATAATATGTAACAAAAATTAATTTGTTTGCATTTTTAGTTTTCATGTTTGGGCAATCCAATATAGTATTTATAATATTGTCGGCCTTCATAGCTCACTCGGATATTTGACTCTTGAGTCAAAACGGGGGAGACACTTATTCATTTTGTTTTCAGCCAGGGGGACAAGTCCCATCAAACACTGGAACCGAAACCCTCATGATAACCCATATCATGGACATAATTATCTTATTGCCCCCAAGTCAAATTGAAAACGCTGTTCGTTTTCGCCAAGCGCTAATTTTTTTATATGGGATTTGACGTTTGTTGTTTGTTATTGTAGAAAAAATTTCTACAACAAACGTCAAATCACATACAAAAAAAAATAGCGCTTGGCGATAACGAACAGCGTTTTCAATTTGACTTGGGGGCATTGAGTTCTATAATAAATATATTAAGATTTTATACAACTCCATTAGATAATTATTCTGCCATTTGATGGTACTTGCTCCCCTAGATTTGTGAGCATGAAATAGATTTATAGTAGTCCCAATAATCCAAACCAGGGTGGTTTCAAACATCAGAATCAGTCAATTTCAGCATCTTTTTTCAAAATCAGCATTGATCGAATCTGATGTTCAAGTTGTGACATGACTATGTAGGTATTGCAATCCAGCAGTGTTTTCAATCCTGCATGATTATTGCGAATTTTCTTAAAAAAAAAAATGCTGGATACCGCAATTTTCAGATTTTTAATAAAAACTATAAATTCTCATAAACATAAGTAAGTACTTATATGTTAGTTAATTGAAAATAGTTGACAAAGAAAATATACCAAGAATGGGATGAAAAGTTAGGGTTGTCAAAAAAATAAAAGGATGGCAGGAAATGTAAGAAACTTTTATAACAGACGAATATGAATGTCAATGAGGTGATGGATGCCTGTCAATATAGAAAAAAGTGGCACCGTGAGAGACATGACGTGATGGAATGTAGTAAAAATGTATTTCTATTGGAATTAACCTTTTCCGTGCTAAGCGTATGCGAAACAATGTAACACCTCAGTGCGGCGCAATTTTCGGACAAAATTAAAATCGTCATATCTCAATAACTACTCACCTGAGATACTTGAAATCTTCGACGAGAATATTCGTTTTTAGCTGTTTTAAATGTTGAGTACATTTTTTTGTTTATTTTGTTTTTCTGCATACTATTTAACTGATTTTTTCAACATTCCAGCTCACAAAACCATGACTTATTAGCAAAAAAATATCACATAGGTAAAAAAAGATATAGGAATGTATATAGTGAATAAAAATCAGCTTAAAATTTATGAATTTTTAAGTATTTCTTCGAAAACAAACACAGTTTTCAACAATTGCTTAGTACCTTATACGTTTGTATGAAGTTTATCTGTAAGCGCTATGACCTATGCGCCGCTGCACCGCGACTTTATCAACTTATATACCTAGTAGAAAATAGTCATAAAATCATTGGTTGTTATATCGTCTGCTGACAGGAAAAAGTCACTAACTGCAACAAACATGTTTTCGAGATAATGGCTGTCAAAGTTTTTTGGCAATATTAACTCTCATAACTTCTTTAATTGTTTATAGATTGTCATGAATTTTTCAACATATATAAAAAGTAGCCTAATCTAACTATATTTGATGTTCAAATTTGACAAAAACTCATAGGGAATGAAAAAAACACAAAATTGCATATAATGAGATTTTCCTGACGGCTCATCTGCCATACTGTGTGAGATTGTATGTAATATTTCTATGTGGCAAAACTCATTATAATGCTTTCATAAAAAATTTCAAATTTTGATCACTTCTTTGCAACCTGCACAAGTGGCGAGTTTATTGCCATTTTGCAATTTCTTCCAAACTTTTTGTATTCTTCTAATATTCTAATTTTATTAGTACCTATCATGAATATTTCAGATGTTTCAAATTAAAGGTACAAACCTATTGTGCGCAGGACCTCTAAATTTTTTTCTTGACTTTAAAATTAATAGAAATTTAGGTATTTACTCACATTTTCAGAAGATATTCAGATCAATTTCTATTTTCTGTCTTATATATTTTTTATATGAATTAACCAATATTAAACCTGGGTTTGTTCTAAATCATATTATGAATTCTAAACCTTAAATACCGTCAACATCAACAATACATGTAAAAATATAGATTTTATTTTAAAGAACGATTATGTTCGTTTAACAAGTAGGTACATTTATGCATCCTCATAATACCCAAATTTAAGCATAAACTTGTGCTGTAAATGAACAGTGTCAGGCAAACACCTTCTCTCTCTCCTGTATTTACTGATACCTAAGATATATTGTACCAGGAATGCAGTTTTTCTGGTAGGTATATCACTACAATATTAATATTATTTATGCTGGTTCGACCATACGAACGAAATTCTGAAAGAAAGGAATCTAAGAAACTTGAAAAAAAGATGAACATGTAATAATGATGTATAATATTGATGAGGCGATGTATGTGTTCCAGGTTATAAAAATATAGTGTTTGGTTCTCTCTGCCTACCCCGTTAGGGACATGCATGGGTTGATGTATGAGAATAACAGACTAAAATGTTGAGATGATGTATCAATATAAATAAGGCGATTAATGCAATCCGGGATAGAAAACAATGGAATTCTTTTCTCTCTGCCTACCCAGTTAGGATGTGATGCTATGTATTTATCGAAAATTAATTTTTTTAGTTAATGTGTTAAAATTTTCGAATGTTAGTAGTTAAATACAAAAATATGTAAAAAAAGACTTCATTACAACAATAATGACTTTTTCCAGACGGCATAATTGAAAAAAAATGCAGATATTGAATATTTTTCCGAAAAATCTCCGCAACGGGACCAGATATGAAGATAATTTTTTTTCCAGATGTAAAGTGTGTTTTGGTGAATATGATAGCATAGTTAACTCAATTTTGCCAAAATAGGTAGTTAGTGACTTTTTCCTGTCAGCAGACGATATATAATACTGAAATAACTCAACAGGCTCTGAGTACTTACTTTTTCGGAACATTTATAAAAGCAAAATTCATTCATAATAGCAAAAAATGTTAAATGTATTTTGTCTATCACCTAGTAAAATTTTCAAAGTCGGTAACACAAAAAATCGAAGTTACTCTAAAAAACTCATGAACTTTAAAAAAAGTTATTTTGAAATATGAATCAACGTTTAAGACACAAATAAAAACATATAAATTTAAAACAAAATACTTTGCTTTTATAAACTAAATAAAAACCGAACATAATTATTTTTCTAAACCGGCGCACAATCTCTACGAACTCGGATATGGGTTATAAGCAACATTAATATCCATACAAAGCGGTATCTCAGTGCGGGTCTCGATTACGTATCGAGATGAAATAGATAAAAAATAAACACTCTACTGCCATCTACCGATTTTTTTTTTAATTTTTTTAAAAACGTATTTACTTAGATAAATGATTCGGTTACACGATGTAATTATTATTTTTTGGATATGTCGATAAATAAGATTTCTACAGCGAGTTAAAGTGGAGCATTGTCCATCACGATTACCTATCGAGATCCGCACTGGTGTAGCGTATGATTCATCACGATAACGTCTCGAGATTAGCACTGAAACGGTTAATATAGTAAGATTTGTTTTATTAAAACAACTTAGACTTATATGCCATTATTTGAAAAATGAATTAATTGCAATTCCTAGACATAATCGCAGAGGGGGCAGGGCTTGTACACATCTTGTTTTATTAACTTAATAAAGTACTACTGGACCGCTCAAATTTTTTTTATTTATTAAAAGTCACAAAATTATCAAAACATTAATTTTTATCCCAAGACCAAGGAAAATTGTGCAACTTTTAGAAATAAATTCACTATTTGTCTGATTTTTGAAAAATAAATCGTATCAGTATCCCCTGATGTCAATGATGAAATATCACCATCGGTTGATGTGAAAAAATGTGCATCAGCAACAACCCTAATCCAAATACCCAAAATGTATACCCTATTCAGATGTACGATACAAAAGTTACTGAGAAAGGGTGATATCTGCATGTCACTGCAAGTTACTGAGAAAGGGTGATATCTGCATGTCACTACAAGTTACTGAGAAAGGGTGATATCTGCATGTCACTGCAAGTTACTGAGAAAGGGTGATATCTCAGGTCATCGGATTTATCTCTGATTGTATTTATAAAATAAAAATTTGAATTTGTTTTTATTCTCAGATGGCAAGTCACCAAGTGCACTCAGTGCATCCAATTCACGCACCTGGCAACCCCATGGTTGGTAGTACAGTAGAGGGAGCTCCAACAGGAGGACATCGCGGTGGCGGTGGTCGCCACACAATGGGATACAGACAGAGACCCAGACAGAGGCCACCACCACAAGACTGTTTACCATTGAACGAGGCTGCTAAAATTGTAACCACAATTTGTTTTTCTTGTACCATCCCACGTTGCTTTTTCCTATCACTTAATAGTGAAGATCCGTCACCGAAGAGATTCGCATGTTCTATCCCTACTCTACGAAATCCTTAATAACCCTCTTACACCCACATACCTCAAAGAGAAATTCGCCCACTTATCCTCACATGGCCTTAACTTACGGTCCCAACATAAAATAGTACACTTCCAATACCAATACACCACACATCTACTTATACTTAGTCGTTCACAGTTCATGCAACTCGGATGCGGAATCTATTGCCGGAGAGTATCAGAGATGCCATTAACTTGATACCATTGAAAAAGTGTCTGGTCACACTTTCTATCCACATAAACACAAATTCACGTCTTTTTCCCTTTATCCCTCTTCCTTTCTCCTCTCCCATCCTCCATCCAATAAACATAGTGTCTCTATCCGGTGTATTTTTTTATTCTTATTTTTGTTCTTATATATATTTTTTGTTTTTATATTTTGTATTTTTAATTTATGATTTTTTTTATTTTGTATTCTTATATTCCTGTAACTGATTGTGTTTACCATGGTGGTTGACTGGTAGAAATTGCCTGCGGGCAATAAGTCCGCCACGTTGTTTAACTCAATAAAAAAGTCTTTAATTATTATTATTTTTAAGAAGATAAAGTACTAGCTTGTCTACGCCTATTTTGAAATTAGGAACAATTTTAGTGTCTGCTCTGGTGCTTGCCTCATTTGGTAGTCCAAAAGACACCATCGTTACGTGGCCAGTGGTGCTCCGCGGTGTTCCAGTGAACAAGTGTTGTGTTGGTAATACTGTGGTTGCAAGTTCCTATTTTATCTTGACTGATTTTACTCATTAAGTAGCATGCTTTGAATTTTTTTGCGGGTGGCAGTTCTTAAAGAGAACACACTTAAACTGATTCGCTCTTTGTGATATCACAAAAGTGGCTGTCCTCCCCCTTACTCATCTACCCCGAACGAGCCTGAGTGGCTAATGCATGAAGGTATAATAGATTGGAAGCGCCTTTTGTACATGAAAAATACAACCAAAAGTCTCTTTTTCCTCGTCTTGGCACGCTCTGCAGTAATCGTATGCCTCCAGCCCCAGCCTTGTAACATACTTCCCTATGAGTCAGTGTCCTGTTAATGCCAATATAACAACAGTGGTCCGACAATCTGAAAGAAATATTGATATTTAATTGCACCTTACCTTCTAGTTTTGGTCCATCAGTGTAAAACATCTGGGTTTTACCATAATGAATCTAATTCTCCTTTCATATTTCATTCAAAGGGTTTTGGGTGGAAAACCTGTTCTAGAAGGGAACTTTTTGAACTGAAGAATTATGGAGTTCCCAATATGTGTATCCCTACAAGGATTGACAAAATTCATTCTAAGAGCAGCATTCACCGTCATTTGTTTTCCTAGGAGGTCCAGCAGAATCATATATGTGTGTATATCTTTTTAACATTATATATTTTATAATGTTAAAAAGTAACTTTTGGAACATATAGTTGTACTTGATTTATCGGTATGGGAAATTCACTGATTGCCTTTATGCTAGTGAGATCCCGACTATTCTGTAATTTTTTTTTAAATAATTAAATCGAATAGAATAGTGTTGATTAAAATTATTTTTTATTTAATTTTGTATTACTTCTAGAGCAACTAACAAGTAGTCATCGACAAACATATTAACATTTTTCAGCATAAAGGGGGGAGTTTTGCTCAGCGACATCATTATTCAAGATGTTCATCCTACTATGTATAAATAATTCATACAGATTTAATAGATTGTTACATTGTCATTTTAGGAAATGGCAAATATGCCGACAAAGACTCCCGTGTCAGTGCTTCAGGAGTTATTGGCTCGCAGAGGAACTCAACCAAAATATGAACTGGTGCAGATCGAAGGTCTCATCCATGAACCAATATTCCGTTACAGAGTTACCGTCTCTGACATTGTTGGTAAGGTTATCTTTTTATACATGCAATCATTTTTAGACAAATTTTTAACATCTCAATAGAGACGAAGTTAGAATATTATAGGAGAACTAGGAACTCAAGGCACCTACAGGGCTTACAAACTGTCATCAGCTGGTTTACGTGATCATTTTATGCGCTTGCGCAACTTTTATCAATTATGCCTTCTTATTGAAGTTCCCTTATCAGTGCAATTTGGAAGTTCCATATATTTTAATAATGAGAAAATTATCGTTTGAAAATAAGCCGAAACATCATTGCCATTTATGAAGTAACGAAGAAATCTTTTTGTATCGCCATCTATTGAGAAATTAGTTTTTTTTTTAATCAATGAATGTAACAGTCCTTATATATGAGGTGACAATGTTCTCCCACAGATGTCACCCCTGATTGGTTCTCCTATAATATTCCATCTTTGTCTCTATTGAGAAGAGTTCGATCAAATTGAGCCTTGATCTCCTTCAACTTTTGCCTCCAACTCAATGTATCTTTATCCAGTTTGTTACTTGCAGGAGCCGTGCTGTATCTCTCTTTATGCCATCTTCCCATTTTAGTCTTGGTCTATGTGGTGTCCATGATTATTTTGGGCACTTGAGTGTTAGGCATCTTTTGTACATTAATTAATATACATACCACAATTGTAGATATAATCATTTATAATACATATGTATTTGGATTAATAGAGAATGATATAAAATAGTTAAAATTAGCAATTTCTTCTCTTTTGTTTCTTTATTATACTCAAACTGTTTTATACATTTAAAAATTCACTTGCTGGTGAGTAATTTCTCAGAAAGCTCTCAAATTTCATGTTTGGTGATCTTTGACATATTTTCCCAACCTCGTTTATCAGCTAGAATAGAATGTCACCCTTTTTTAAACTAATTAGCTGTAATGCGAATTTCTGGCCTGTGCCTTGTGGAAATGAATTATTATGCTTTTGTCGACAAAATGCTGACGGTAATGTTTCTAGATGCTTATTCTCCGTGCTTCCATTTCAAATATTTATGTGAATATTTTATGTTTTTTATTTTATATTTACTTCTTGGGCAACTAACCGGTACTATGTCAGATATTAATTTTATCCACACCCATTTACAAGTTGCCACATTCTTTTAACAATTATTTTTTTACTATATTGTCCAATATGATAATTTGCAGCTATTGGAACGGGACGTTCGAAGAAGCAAGCTAAGCACAAGGCAGCAAGAGGGCTTTTAGATAAACTCACTGGAGATACTCCAGCTGATAGTACTTCAAATGGAACTCCACCAGAAGTCATGTAAGTACATTTCAATGATTGTTATATAAAAGGATGATAATGTTCAGTTTATTTACGAAACTGATTGTTAATGTGATGTTTGATTTTTTCAGTGATGGGGCAGCTGAATCTCCTTACGAAGTAAATCCTGTCGGGTGTCTCCAAGAAATGTGCATGCGAAGATTCCTTCCTCCACCGCAGTATGTTACAGAACATGAAGAAGGTATTGAAATTATTTCCTCCTCACTCTCCCATATTCAAAATTTCTATTTTCTTTTTGCCGACTGATGGGTATTTTGCTTATTAACATATGTATTCTGAAGGATGAATTAATGCTATATATATATTCTGAAGGATGAATTTAATGCTATTAAATTTCTACCACTTTGGAATAGGCTCAGCCTAATGTACATAATTAAAGTCAACTTATAAGTATGTAAAATTGAATATAATCATCAGCAATGGTGCTGCAGCCTATGTGGGCCTTGGCCTCCTCAAGAAACTGCCTCCATTCCGCCCTGTCGGCAGCAAGTCTCCTCCAATTTGTCTTTCCAATTGCTTTTATATCTCCCTCGATGTCGTTCAGCCATCTCATCCTAGGTCTCCCTCTGCTTCTTCCTTCAGGACAGGTGTCCAATACTTTCTTTTAAAAATTGAATATAATGTATGTATTTTAGTTGTTTTATTTATTTTTTAACTAAAAAAATAAATATGGATGTGAAGTATTTTTTTTAAACTTTTTTCAAGATTAAATAAAATTTTGTTGATGATACTAGAGTAGCTAATATTTAAACAATCTCGCTTCAGGCGGGCTTCCTCACGAACGGCAATTCACAGTGGCTTGCATGCTGATGAGCCATCGGGAAGTTGGCAGGGGAAAGAGCAAGAAAGTTGCCAAGCGTCTGGCCGCCCACCGCATGTTGCAACTTCTGCAAGATCTTCCAGCACCGCAAGGAGAAGCGCCACCCGATGATGAGGTTTATATTATTATTTTACTATATTACCTACCCATTATACACACTGCATGTATTCACTATTATATAAATATTATTCATTCTCACCATTATATCAATATTATTCATACTCGCTTCTACTTAAAGGCTTAAAGATCATATGAGAGTGTTCTTATTCCCAATGCATGGCTGATAATCCTGACTACTACGTAAAATACTTAATATGAAATTAAGTAATTGTTTTCAAATTACTCGGCTGATTTCAAATATAATAACTGAGCACAAACGTATAGATAAAGGAAATTGTATAATTGGAATGTTTTGCACAGGAAATCTTGTTTTACCATTACAACATAAATACATTTTAATATGATTTTTCATGTTACTTTTTAGTGTTCACAAGATAGCAATCATGTTATATTTATGTTTTTATAATATTGATGCATAAGTTAGACATGCTACATGAATTCATTACATAATAAATGATCTTGAATTCACTTTTGAAGTATTTAAGTCTACACATTATACTATTCAAACAATGCAGTGGAATCTTAATTTATGAACAAAATCTTAAAGTGAACTCGTTGTGAAACAATACAATTTTACATGGCATTATCATTGAAAAGATTAACTTATTGCCTACTACTCTTGTTAACATCTCGGCAAAATCCAAGTTAATTCTCAAATCATGGGGGCTCAAAACATGAAGGTATTGATGGAGCCTATGAAATATTTGATGCAAATTCGTTTAACATTTAAAACTCACCCCTTGCCAATATGACAATAATAAAAAAAATAATAATGCTACAGTTGGTTGAATGGCTGAGCAGCATGTGTAGACAGTAGGGATGGGAGATGACATAATATTAATGTGAATTCCCAATTTTTTTTCTTATTTTAAATATATTATATTTGTGTAAATTTTAATAATACAGTGTTTATAATTTATAAGGGTAGGCGCATGTGTAAGCTAATACTATTGGTCAGCTACAACATATACGAATTACATGTAAGAGTGTGCATGAAAGCTAATAGAACTGGCTAATTTAAAAATCTGTGACAAGACACTAAAATATAGGCTGATCGATATCGCCTGACGGGGTGTAACCAATGCTGTGATATGAAAGGGCGACCGACAAATTGATCATTCGAGCATATTAGAGGGAGAAATACATTGTTGGTGATCACCTTATCCGAAATGAAATGTCAATTAATAACATAATAAATATAGATTGCAAAACTTACTTAGAAGATCAAGGTCCTCCTACAATGAACCAAATAAATAAAGATTCCAAAACTTTTATTAAATCACGGTCCACATTATATGACAAAAAGATAAAAAATTATAGCAACTGCCAAATAAAACATTTGCTGACGCACCCATTACTTTTTGATGTTTTTTTATGAATTTTACAAACACATGCTGTTTTTGAAAAATCCATATTTCCACTCATAAGATTCTACAAGTTTATATGCAAGCTTAAATCGTTCGTCCAATCATTCTTCCGTCGGCCCATGAAGTTAAGGGTCCATGCCCCCCCACCTTACGGCTATAATTTCTATATTAGATACAAGCGCCGATTTGAAAAATCTAAAAATTTCCACGATGGCAGTGAATTGTCGGCGCGGCGCAGCCGTCATTCTCACTTTGGGATCAATTCAGTAAACATAAACACAAAACTACATTATTGACGTCAAATCAAATCTTTCAAACAATTAAAAAATCACACTTGTGACTAAAAATCATATTGAAAATTGAAACAACTAGAGATTGCACACGTTCACTGAATGATGACTCGACTGAGCGAACCAACATTGGTGGGTGGTGAGTAATAGCAAGGGTGCGAGAGTATCGGCAAATCGCGACTTGTCGCTGCAGCGGCGCTCGTATCTAATTTATATTTCTTTGTAGAAAATAACATTGATTTCTTAAAAATTTCACCATTATACTAAAAAAAAACAACACCGCTTTTTACAAAAAAATTACACATATTTTTTAAAAATTAAACATTTTTTTCTACAAAAATAACACTCCTTTTTCAAAAAAAAACTCAATAGGTACTTTCTTCTTTGGGCGGCGTCTGGTCTCAGCACAGTGATAATGATCCAAGTATGGAATATGGATAGGTCGGATCTTTTACGCCCGAATGTTTATAAAAACAGCTTGCACAACAAACAAGTGCATGCGGCTGACAGTTTTATAAACCATTGTTGCAAATCTATGGCTGCAAAGGTCAGGGAAAAAGTGATATATGATACTCACAACATTGATTATATTAACTGATATAATTTAGAGTATTTTCCTGCACTGAAAATTGATTTGTGCATAGGTGATGTCACCCACATTATTTCCTTGACGAGCCCAACTAATACGGGGCCTACTGTTGCCAACTCAACTTAATATTTTATGCTTATGTTTTTACAGAATAACTCGTATGAAGTTTGTGCGAGCTTTATAAGTACATAAAGTTTTTGCTTAGGGCAGGCCTTTGGCTCAAATCAACTAAATTTAAGAAAGTTTTTTTGTTAAATATCAAGGCGCGCAAGGCAATCTGAAAAATTGCCTTGGTAGCTACATGAATAACCGAGTTATTAAATAAAAAGAATATGATCTTGAATAAAGATGGTCATAAATAGAGATTCTGCTGTTTATATAAATGCAATTAGGCATGTATCCTATTTATTTCATTTGTCTGCACTAGTCCATCCCGTGTAACAGTTTCTTTCTCACAATGGTTTTTGAAGTTACACACATTATAACCTTTTTTCCTTATTTACACAACTGCTTTTTACTAACAATCCAAATATGTATATGTATATCAGTATTGAAGGTTTACAGTCAAATTCAATCATATGATAATATTAATACATGTATCATTTTTAGATTTAATTTAAAATTTACAAATTGATATATTATCGAATTTGGCTGTCAGTTAATTTGTGTAATCGATATAGAAAACTCAAAAACAACATTCAGACCTTTGTATATTATATTATCTGAATATCAAATTTAAATGGAGTTTTACAATAGAACTGCCAATATTTTCACTTTTATTTACTCATAACATTTATTATTGTACATTTATATTGTATGGTTCATGAATTGACAATTTTCACATCTTATTATTAAGTATATATTCTTTTTATTAATTTGATAGTGTTCAGTAAGTTTATAAATAATTTACATAATTCAACATGCACAATGCTGTACAGTACATCATATCTACAATTTTTCCCTTCATATTTTTATCATAAACATTCAAATCTATATAATTCCCGAATCAATAATTTCTAATTAAAATATATAAAAAATCACTTTGCTTTCAAAGTAACCAAGTATTGTATTTTTCCTGCAGTAATCTTCATTTTTAAACATATGAAATTATAATGTTTAAAATTGTTTTTGTTGTTTCCATTAAATATTTCCAGATGTGCATATGAATACTGCTTTGTGGACTATGATAAATATTTTTGCTCTAGCTGGTTGATGTATTTCAAATCATTTTTATATAACTTTAAGTACATAATCATGCATTTAACCCTTGGTGTGTTTGACCTTGTGCGCAAATTGCTTAATGGTCGTCTGCTTGGGTATATCGTTATCTCGACAGCCCGTATGGAGGTGTTTACATTTATATGAAAATTAATTAATTATGCTTCGGGACGAAATAAATTTGCGGTTATTATCTAAAGCTAGATAACTAACCAACCTTTTACAATATTTTTTATTGTGAACACATGTTTTATTTATTTTATATAGGCCATTGAATATAGAATTCAACTTGTAACAGTTCCCATCTCAATAAACGAGGAATTTTCAATATATGTTTTATTTCAATTCGCGATTTTTCATGTTTTCTACTTGGAGCGATAATAAAGCAATCATATGATACAAAGAAAATAAATACTTTAGAGGAAAATGAGTTATTATTTCCGATTTGAAAACTGCAAAAAAAATACGCATTTACGCCATTTTATACTTCGTCAAACTTGACTTTCAGATACTCGCAAGACGTAATTATTTGGTCTTGGATGTTAGAAATCACTTTTTTACACAAGTTAGTTATCGTATTTCGTAAATACCACATAAAAATTCACAATCTAAATTGAAAAATTGATTTTAGGGCAAATAAACTGAACATAACCCCATTTTAGTAGTACAATTTGATATTGCCTCTTGTAAATGACCTTGATGTAAATTCCCAACATATTGTATATCATTGGAAAGAAGAAAAAAATATCTATCATATGACGTAATAAATTTCTAACCAGTCAATAATAAAAAAGTGAACAAAAAAACATTTGTTTCGGTTGTCTTTGGTCTACTACTTGCGTATGTATTGGTAAAATTTGAAATTGGCGCACGTTTGGTATTGGTCAGCAATATTTCAAGATGGCGCTGGCACAATGCTCGTTCGCTATTGGACGGGCCTTACAGAAGGGACTCACAAACAATAGCGGCAGGGATTCACAACATATTTATTTTGATAAATAATTGAAATGAAACAAACAACTAGAAAAAATACTTTTATTTTGTCAATATGTAAAATTTGTCAAAAATAAAATTCAATAGCACAAAAAGAACAAAATACAGTTGGCATTAAAAAAAATTATAAATAAAATTTACGGGATAGACAAAAATTGTCAAAAAAAATTTACAACCCAAAATACAATTTACATATTTTTTTTATAACCCGAGTTTACGGGATAGTAAAATGTGTAGATGACAACTATCTGTCAAAACAAAAAAAAAATTATAACCCATAAAGTTATACTTAGTTTATTGTAAAATACAAATGGTTGAATTTTTTTTTGCAAATATTTATTTTGACAGAATTACTTTAGAACTGTCAAAATAAAATACAAAAGCTACAAAATACAATTTAGATATTTTTTATATAACCCGAGTTAACGGGATAGTATAATGTGTAGATGACAACTATCTGTCAAAAACTGACAAAAAAAATAATTTTTATAACTCATAAAGTTATACTTAGTTTATTGTATAATACAAATGGTTGCTATTTTTTTTTTGCAAATATTTATTTTGACAGAATTACTTTAGAACTGTCAAAATAAAATACAAAAGCAACAAAATACAATTTACATATTTTTTTATAACCTGAGTTTACGGGATAGTCAAATGTGTAGATGACAACTATATGTCAAAAAAACTCTGACTGGTTGGTTGGAAGAAATTGCCGCTTGGCAATAAACCCGTCAGTGTAAAACTATTTGTATAAAAAGTTGAAATAAATAAATATATTAATAATAAAAACGGTGCCAAAAAATTTGGCTGGTTGGTTGGAAGAAATTGCCGCTTGGCAATAAACCCGTCAGTGTAAAACTATTTGTATAAAAAGTTGAAATAAATAAATAAATTAATAATAAAAACGGTGCCAAAAACTCTGGCTGGTTGGTTGGAAGAAATTGCCGCTTGGCAATAAACCCGCCAGTGTACAACTATTTGTACAAATAGTTGAAATAAATAAATAAATAAATTAATAATAAAAACGGTGCCAAAAAAAATAATAAAAATTGTTATGTAAAAAGTGAAAATAGAACAAAGAATATTTATTTGTCATGTAACTAAAATTTTGTATACAAGCTAAATAAATGTATACAAAATCAAAAACAATAAATATAACAAATATTGTGATATCCCTGCCTGGCCGTCTTTGTATACAGATAAGGAGCCGCCATCTTTGTTTGCATTTGTGTGTGTGTTGTTTGATGATGAATTTCTCGATTGCAAAATATTTTTATCACACCATTTGAATTTATTGTAAAAAACTTATTGGAATCTGTTGGATATTTGTTCACAACAAAATTATCTTCAAAATGAAATAAGTGGTTCACTCAAAGTACTCTTCTATACGTAGAAAACACTCGAACAAATTTGTACTACGCACTTCGTTTTTACCGTTTCAAATTTTTAACAAGATTTTTTCGATAATTATGACACAAAATTACAATTTTTATTTACGCACTCACTTTATTTTAGTAAATAGTAACGAAATATAACAATAACTTATATTTTCTAGTTATTTACGTCTTTCTTTTCCACAAAAACAAAACTTCGACTCGCAGTACAAAACATTCAAACTTGGTCGAACTTCAACGGTATTGAATGACGAATTAGTCGCATATTTTGACCGGATGTTTTTTGTTTATGGTAAAATAATTCATTAGGATTAGATTCAAGCGAATCTAAAACTTATTTACTGCTTGCATAATATTTAAAATTGAAAAAAATAAACACAATACCTCTTGGTACGGATCCGTACCGTAAGCACACGACGGGGTATAATTTCCTTGGTACGGATCCGTACCGTGAGCACACGAGAGGTTAAGATATCTTTTTGTGTAGTAGATATGTTATAAAAATATTTTTATCATAGCTTATTTATCACAAAAATAATACCTATTTATTTATTCATATTAATAATAATACGTATTATATCTTTATTTTAAAAAAATAGTGATATTAGATTAAATTGTATAAAACAAAGATGATTTTAAAAATTTCATTTGGTGTGAAGGGAGATACAGGGGTTAAAATATTCTGAAATAATTTATTCTGACTAATCATAATAAAACATAATTAATAATTGTTTAATAAAATGTATATTTTTATTTGAAATACCTAACAATACTTTGTGTTTTACATATTATCAAGAAAAATGTAGATCCAAGAGAGTCACTTTAAGTCATGTGAATTCCAAATTTACTTTTGTAAAGCATAGATGTGTATATTGCAAATATTGCCATTACAAGATCACTCCCTTTTTATTAAGAGTAAATTTATGTATAATATATTTAAGAAATATGTAGTGTGGAGTCATCAGAAGTGTGGTGTGTGTGTTGTAGTTGGGTCAAAAGGGAGGAAACTTGGCAGCTCGCTACGCTGACATGAAAGCTAGCAAGATATCAACATTGACCACCAGCCATAGCCACAAGGTGTCGCAGTTCCACAAGCATCTAAAGCAATCCGTTGGTCCCATACTGGCCAAACTTCAGGTATCTTCGTATTACATAACACTTTGCCTGACATGATACTGACAGGGGCCATGGGTTCATCTATATTATATTTATTTAAGAATCAAACAAATCTTTAGAATATTAATACTTTAGATTCCCTTGTTATATGATTAAACATATGTACAGTAATATTGATGTTGGAAAGGTCATAATTTTAGTCATACAGCAGCGCTGATTAAAGTATAAACAATAAAATATATATTTTGTTATTTGTTCTACTCACACAAAGGAGTAAGTGTCATTTAGGATTTTTCTATGTCATAATATAGTAAAATATCTGAGTTCACAAATTGGGCGTTATTATTTGATTCAAAGGTGACTTTAAGGCTAAAAAATATTACTTGTCTTTGAAACTTAGTTTATAAATAGATGCAGGAGTCACATGCTTTTTTCCATAATCATTTCTATTATTTATTGTACATAAGGTTTTGACAGAACATTATAGTTTTATTTTATGAACATTCTGTTTACTTTTTGGATTAGATGATTGTATTGGTTCATTGAAAGCTGGCGTTGTATTATTATTATAATATCAATTTGTTAGAGGTTTTATTTTATTTGAGATAGTAATAATTTTACTGTAACATGGCAGTTATATTGTCAATCTCTTTTTTTTCTCTTGTTAATTGTTTCACTGAAATGCACAAACATTCACTAATTAACATATATCCATTATTTTAATAAAAGTTTTATCACAACAACTCATGGCCCTTTTTCATAATTTAAGATTTTATGCATGATTTTTGGTTTTATTTTCATTTTTCTGATAGTTGTATAAAATATAGCTTTTGATAGTTGTATAAAATATAGCTTTTCATCGCTATTGGGTAAATCCATTTCTATTCAACCAGCAAAATGGATTTCGACACAAACCGACTCAGATTTTCATGAAATTTGGTGAGTATAATCAGTATAATTTATATAGGCTAGGAAGATCTGTAGTATTCATTTGTCTAAAAAAAATTGGTTTTATTTTTACAGCCCATCAAAGTTTAGGCGATGTGTGAATTTTTTTCATTCGGAGACTTAATTGATATTTACACCTTTTTAAAGTTTTTTTAACGATTATAAAAACCTACATTTTTTTATTAATGTCTGCCTCACTAGAATTACACCCCTTCATAGTTACACATTAATATCTGCCATACTTTACAACCGTTTTAAAATTAGTTTTTTTATGTAATAAAATATGAGGATTCCAGTTAAAAAATATGGGATAGATATGCAAAATATCAGTTGAAAAACATGGGAAATATTAATGAAGGTGCACATTGCACTTGAAAAAAAAAATCGATCTCGTCTAAACTTCGAAGGACTGTAAAATCAAAACCATACATCTTATAGAAAAATTAATAATATAGATCTTCCTAGTTATATAAAAGGATCAAACTCACTATAGGAGTCAGTGGGTGTCATGGTCTTGTTGAATTGATATGGATTTATTCTACATGTATATAAACAAGCTTAATTTGTTTTGTTTGGACCATTTAAAGAATTATTTGAAATAGAAATGTCCGTATAAGAAAACAAGTTGTGGTTTAATATTTTTTGATAAAAATAAGTCCTCGTAAGCTATGGTTACAGGATACATTAATGGTATCTATAAGATGGCTTCATTTGCTATTTTTTTACGTGTTTCTTTAGGATTCATATTGTCTTCTTAGACAAATTGAAAGTTGAAGTTACCATATTCAATGAATGTACTTTGGTTAGAAAATACAGTTTTCGGAAATTGCTGCAATTATATTTATCTTTTTGTACATAATATAAACAAATATATAGCACACTGGCTGGCAATCAAACAATTTTTACCAACCAACCAGATTACTAAGTATGACAAAATTGTAAATAAAATAGATAAATTTAGTAATTGTAAATAAATAGATATCAGTTTATGAAAAATCAAAAACTTATTTGTATTGTCTCCTCTGATAATGGTTCCCTCCAAAGTACGCAAGCTCAAAAAGTGATTTTTTAAGTTTCTAACAATACACGAAACTTCTATTCATGAATGAAACAATGTTAAACTTAATGTATAAAATATTCAATATGGAACACATTTATTAGTGATTAGATGAAAAATTGTTTACATATTTTATCAATCACTAGTTTTTATATTAATTGCGAATTAAATTTTTCAGGTGACACCTTTGAACAACAAGGACTTTAATTTTGTACAGTTCCTTCAGGAGATTGCTTCAGAGCAGTCCTTTGAAGTGACATATGTAGACATTGAGGAGAAGTCCATCAGCGGCAAGTGGCAGTGTCTGGTTCAACTGTCCACACTTCCAGTGGCCGTCTGTTATGGGGCGGGTAACAATAGTAAGGCAGCTCAGGCAACGGCTGCTCTCAATGCCCTCGAATATCTCAAGATCATGACCAAGAAGTGAACGGTTAATTCTACACTGACTTCAATCACCTTTTGAAACCCCTTATGTTCAAATGTTGGATTTTTATTGATTTTTTACATGTGATTATTGGAATCACACTAACATTAAATCAATTTTATACTTTGGATATTGAAATTTCAATAATTTAATTATGTATAATTTAGTTATGGTGGGTTTGTTTTTTTCTAACTGACCAAATTGTTGTGTATTTTATATTTGTTTAGATTAATTGAATGTATAGTAACTTTTTTATTTATAGTATACATTTTATTTGGAAGATAAAATTTCAACAACTTGTTTTTAAACATTTGAATATAAGAATGTTTTGTAAGGAATTACCAGTCGGTTCATTAAATTCTCTTCCATGCATTGGACATGGATTAATGCTTTTTGATTTAAATGTTATAAATGTATGACCAACATAATAAATGACATACATTTGTAAAAAATAACATTCAAAGGCTCTCGGGACCACATTGTTCTTTTGCTCATTCTCACTCATCGTTGATTTATATTTTATTGAGTTATTTTCTTTTGATATTTAGTGAACTGAGTTGTTGTTGTCTGGGAGCGAGCAAAGCTACGGAGTGGTCCACTGTCTGTTGAAATATTTTTTGTATCGGGCGACACATCATACAAGCTATACTTTGCATAGAATTAGTGGAATTTTCCAAGCCTGGAAATTTATATTTAAACATTTCTCTAGTTATTGTAAATACTTTTGATTGTATGAATTATGGAGAAGATTGATTGCTTTTATCCATATTGATATTGTAAGAGATATTCACATAGTTATATTGATATATATTGCATGCCCCACAAAATAATCCCTGTTTAGTGTCCAAATATGTATTGTATATCCTATTCACATTATATTCTTAGTAATTAACGGAATTTACTAAAAAATGTTAACAATATTGGTACCTATATACACGGTGTTGAAGAACATGACTACAGCTACTTATATGTTGACGGGGGCAAAGTTTTCTTAAATCATGTATTGTTTTGTGTATTTTATTATGTATTATAGATTGGCCCGACTATGGTACGGCGGCCTGCCTGTGAAAATGGGCATTATTTTAATGCAAAGTATAGAGGTTGTAAACTCTTCTTTTGTTATGGTTGATTTTTCAATCCATAACAGAATTATTAGTTTTCCTTGTACATTTTAATTTAAACAGTGCCCGGTATAATGATTATTAATTAAATTTGTATTTAATACAAAAGCAAGTCACTGATGGGGTTAAAATGAACAAAGAAATTTAACATAATTGTATATTGATCGATGTACTGCCAAGACAGACTAAATATTTTTGATTATAAAATATGGAACTAATGTTTGACTATATTATAGACAAGAACATAAAAATGCACTTATGTTTAGTTGGTCTTGGTAATAATAATATTGTTAATAAAGTTTGTTTAATGTAATTATTCAATAAAATAATAGATAAGTGTCGTTTCTATGAGTCAATAATATTGTTTGGCTAATATAAGTTTTCTTTAAAAAATTTCATATTTATAGATGAAAATAACATTTGCTTTGCTATTTATATAGAATGAAATACACATAGATGCGTCATACTTATCTAATATACTGTTGTATTGAATATCAATAAATGTTTGCTTTCAAATCATCTGATTTTTTTTCTTTACCTTTTTTTTCTAAATCCCTTTTTTTGACCTATGCAAAATAAATTATAATATGTCAGATATGAAATATTGAAATCTGTATTTGTTTTTATTTGGTAGGAAGGGGGTGGAAAATTTCCCTAAATAATAGAAAAAGGAAGTAGAAATAATATTTACTTAAGAACTTACAAAAATATTTTAATTGTGTCACAACATACAAACTAGAAATAAGTTTAGTTGTTTATTCACCTCATTTCATGATTGTTGTACTTTGTATTAGTTAGAAGAACTATTATTGATATTTATTTATTTATCATATGACATAGTCAAACCAACAAACACACAGTTAAACATAAACAAAATACGATCACACACTCAGGTCGAGGAGATTGATATTTATTTTTATTGTCAAAATTTTATCTTGTGCTAGAAATACTCTCTAATCTTTTCAATAAAGTGAACGAGAGCTGTTTCACTTGCGTAAGTATTTATTTTTATGATATTCTTTAAAATAAGAAAAGTAACATAACAATGACCTATATGTTATGTACATGCATTGACAAATCACTTCTAAGGGTGGGTTGCCTGATAATTAAAAAAAATTCATTCTACTCTTAAATAAAGAAGAAATTGATTATGATCTTAACACAAAATAATCCCAACTGTCAGATTTTTTGTTCAAGAGAATTTAAATCTACAAAGTTTTAAGCGGAGATCTGTGAGATTTTGTATGGCCAGGCCTCAATTTTTAATGTTTTTTTAAGTAAAAAAAAAAACAACTTAGATGCTTCACAGCATGTATGGATGAACTCAGAATTCGGAGTACAACATGCAGGCATAATAGACAAGTACAACTTATAGACCCGAATGAACAGTCCTAGGTGACTAAATACTAACTTCCAACCACACTGGAGTTTAAGTAAAGTTAGCAATTGCATTGCAGAGACATCACTAATGTTCTACATCAAACTTAAGTTAATGGTGTAACCATAGAATAATAATAAAACTATAGAATACTCATTCCCATTCAATACCTCACTGAAAAAGTGAAGCCGTTTTATTGGCCAGCTCGTGTCAATATATGTATGACTCTGCTGGTAGACATTGTTCCAAAGACCTTATAATAATGTATAGACAGATTGTTAGATGACTTAAGTATGAAACTTTTCGTACGTACCTGCGGGGGGATGTGGGAGGGTTACGGGATGGGTAGGTATTCGGGTATAGTCGGCCGCGTCCGGTATACATCGTAGAAACAGGCCACTCCTTTCAATTCCACAATATAAAGAATATCCAGATAAATGGAGAAGATATTGAATGGAGAGACCACACAAAATATCTAGGAGTGATACTAGATAAAAAGTTGCTGTGGAACAAGCATGTTGAAGAAAAAATCAGCAAAGCGAAATCAGCTATAATGATATGTAGAAGAATTGCAGGAAAAATATGGGGATGTCACCCAAAGATCCTACTATGGATGTACACTGCAATAGTAAGACCTATCATCACCTATGGTGCAATAGTATGGTCAAGCAGAACCAAGCTTGAAACAACGAGGAAATCACTCGAGAAGTTGCAAAGGCTAGCCTGCTTATGTATAACAGGCGGTATGAGGACATGTCCGAGTGCGGCAATGGAGGTCATCCTAGACCTCACTCCACTCCATATAGTAGTGGAGGAAGTCACAACAAAGGCCTACCTCAGACTGTACAAAGAAGGGTCAATAAAGGGTGGGCATGCTGAGCTAGCTTTGCCTAATTGCACACACCTAATCGACCTACCAGGAGACAAAATGGTCAAGAAGTTCAGTCTCGAAAAGAACTTTGATATCAAGCTGAACACGAGAAATGATTGGAACAACCACACCATCCAATCACTCAGGGAAAATACTATTAAATGGTATACCGATGGATCCAAAACAGAAGAGGGAACTGGAGCAGGAGTATATGGACCAAGGACAGAATATTCTGAAGCAATGGGCAAACTCCCTAGTGTCTTTCAAGCGGAAGTTCACGCAATTGAGAGATGCGCTCAGTTCAACCTCGACAGAAGATACAATAGGCAGGATATTGCTATTCTATCTGACAGTCAAGCAGCCATCATGGCATTGAATTCCCCAAACATTGACTCAAAAATGGTTTGGGAATGCTTAACAAAACTCAATGAACTAGGCAAGAATAATAAGGTCTCCCTGCTCTGGGTACCAGGGCACATGGGCGTCGAAGGAAATGAGCGAGCTGATAGACTCGCCAGGAAGGGTGCGAGAGAGCATCTGATAGGACCAGAGCCATTCTGCGGCCTAGGAAATTCATATTTTCAGGCAGAAGTAAAGAGAATTACGGAGAAAGTGAGATCTAGCTACTGGATTGAACTCCCGGGGCTCAGGCAGGCTAAGGACCTGCTCGGTAATTATGACCGAAAAAGGTTCAGAACATGTTTGAGCCTCGGCAGGAAAGCCCTAAAAAGTCTGACAGGGTTCCTCACAGGCCATTGTAGACTTGGGGAACATCTGCGGAAAATAGGACTAGAAGAAGACGGAACATGCAGATTCTGTAGGGAGGGGGCGGAAACGCCACACCACCTCCTCATGCAGTGTGTTGCAGTGACACAAGTTAGAATGAGGACCTTGGGCAGGCCCCAAATGGACATTGGATCCATACGCTTATTGAATCCCCTGCGAGTCCTAAACTTCCTAAGAGGGCTAGGACTCGAGGGGATGCTGTAACAGGAAACCCGGTAAGCAAGTAGGGGGGAGCGCAAAAGATCCTAAGGGTCGCAGTGCATAAGAACACCCTCTAATAATAATAAATAAAAAATAAATACTTAATACTGTTCTAAAATCGTGCGGTGTCGTGTACATAGATCACCTTTATTATTTCTTTGATGGATATTCGTTCATCGAAAATGGGGATAAAGGATAACATAACATGTGTTTGAAAACATTTTTATTGGGAAATAATACAAAGTACAATACCTATTTTCCATCATCAAGAACACATAATATTCTTAATTATTGAAATGAAATTAAAGATTTTTACAGAATATTAGTAAATTTTACAAATATAGGCTTAGAAATAAATTTCAGAAGATTTAAAATTAGTGAGAACGAGAACGTTGTTATAATAATAATAAATGTACATCAAGATAGGATAATATGGAGGTCGGTCCTTCATTTCTACCCCGAACCTGCAAACATCTTGATGGTGTGTATGTATGTAAGGAGAGTAAGTATCAAACTATTAAGAGCTCCCGTAGATATTATGTATTCTAACATACAAATTTGTACGAAACAGTATCGTCACTAAATTCAATTTTTACAAAAAAATGTCAAAATAAGTTAGAACTGCATTGATATAATATGAAATGAAGGTAAAAGTATTCCAACTACGTTAAATTGGTTGTTATTAGTGTCATATGAAAGAGCATTACTTAAAACCCTTAATCGCGTAAAAAAGTAGAAATTCGTAATTTTGCGACTTTATTTTTTATGAATAAATTTTATGAATAATTATGAAATTCCCTATGATAACGATAAAACTTTTAATTTATTAGAAAATATTATGTATACATCCATGAAACTTCCGTGATAATAGATGGTATAGATGTAATATTTTGGACAGGAATATTTTTTTAAAACACGAGTTGAATAGAAGAAATATCTAAAGTAATAAAGCAATCAAAATGTTAGTGTTTGTGTGTGTGTATGTGTGTGTGTGTGTTTGTCTCACGCCTTCTGAAAAACCAAGAGCATCTAAAAATCTAATTTATGTGCGAACGTGTACCTGTATACCTGATGCAGTGTCACGCTAAAAATAATGCGATAAAAATGCTGAATTTTAAAAATATTTCAATAATTATTTTTTTCATACAAAATTTTCCAAGTCGTATCTGTCAAAAAAGTGTACATTTTGCACGCAAATATCTGTTAGTTTAAAAGTTAGAAGTACGTATTTACACGAAAAAAATATATTTTCAAGTATAACTTAGCGTTTGAGTGAAAAACATGGTGAATATTTTGTATAATTATAATGTTTAACTTATTTTTAATGTAAGCGTTTTGTACATGAACGCCGCCATTTTAATATCTTTTCATACAATATTTCATTTTCCTACCGAATGAATATGTTCTTGAAAATAATAAACCTTTGAATTAAATGTAATTATGAAATAATAAAATGAAACACAAGACATTACAGCAAGTTTTAAGACATATATTGTAAAAATGTGTTTATTATTAGTAAAGATATAGGCATAATAAAATTGCATAATTTGTAAATAATATTTGATTTTTCTGACAATTTTCATTTTTATGGCATCGAACAAACCAATGTATGTAGGTACCTACATATTCAAAAAATGTCTCAAACCATTTGATATTTTTTACGTATTGGAATGGTTACTATGGTAACGGAAAGATTCTGATATTCAAATAAAATTTGTTATGAATCGAATTTATTTAGAACATTGTTGTAGGTAGGTACCTACCTATTATTATTTACTTACAAATCAACAATATACTGATTTCCTATCGGAAAATTATTTTATTTATTTATTTATGAATGTATGAATGTATGCAAGCGATGTGCTCCTAAACCGTATGTCCGATTACAATGAAACTTTGGCGAATTGTCGAGCGTGTGCCCGAGGTGGTTTCTGGATTTAAACTTTTTTCTTATTCTTCTTCTTCTTCGTGTATTTGGTCATTTTACCAATGAAAGCGGAATATCCTGGGAAAAGAAGGTCCGACTGTCCCTCCATCTCTTCGCAGGTCTTCCAGGACGGTTTCTGGATTTAAACTTTTTTATTCTTCTTCTTCATCGTGTATTTGGTCATTTTACCTATAAAGGTGGAGTATCCTGGGAAAAGAAGACGGTGCTTACATCTCTTCGCGGTTCTTCCAGGATGGTTTCTGGATTTAAACTTTTCTTACCCGAATGAAGGGACGGGAGGCACTAAAGGGCCTGAAGGGACGGGAGGTATTAAAGGGCCTGAAGGGACGGGAGGTACTGAAGGGCCTGATTGGAAGGGACGTGATGAGGGATTGAAGGGACGGGATGTACTGAAGGGCCTGATGGGACGGGAGGTACTGAAGGGTCTGAAGCGACGGCTCCTGGAGTCTAATTATTTTTCTTCTTAATTTTATGTAGACCTTTAAGGACAGTTTTAATACAAACTATTTCCTATAGATTAATCTTCTTCTTCTTTTATGAAGACCTTTTGCTCAGTTTTTATACAATCTATTTCCAATAGTCTAATTCTTCTATTTTATGTATTTTTTCTTATTTTATGTAGACCATTGGGATTTTTTAAACAAACTATGTCTTATAGTCTTATACTTATTCTTCTCTTTTTTATTTAGACTTTTGGGTTAGTTTTAAGTCTAATAGTCTATTGTGCAGAAATATTATTAACGATATGCACACTTGATGAAAATACATATGTAAAAACGAATGGGATGTGGGATGTGAAGATGTAACCTGCACTAGAATCTTTTCAATACTTTTGTTTAATCAAATTTAAACCATTTATATCATCCTATTTTAAATAATTTTTAACACCTACATAATATATTTGATTTCGTTGACAATATTTAAAGAAAGGGAGCTGTGGCCATTACTGAATTCTTCACAACGTTTATATTCAAATTATTTACCATAGTTTAAGTCTTCTTCTTCTTCGTTAATGTAGACTTTTGTGTCAATTTTAAGTTCATCAGTCTAATTGTGCAAAAATATAATGCACACTTGATGAAAAAATATAAAACGAATGGGATGTGACCAACACTGGATCTTTTCAGTACATTTGTTTAATCAAATTTTAACCACATCCCAACATCCAAAATTACTAAATATTCAATAGGTAAGTACATATTACAATTTGTTTTCGATGATAATATTTAAAAATGGGGGTTGTGGCCAAACCAATCTCTTTACAATGTTGATAAACAGTCATATTTAAAACCATTTCGAATAGTGAAGAAATTGTATATTATACTTCATTCACACTTTATAGCAATATATAAAAAATAATGGGTTGTGGCCATCACTTGAACATTTTACAATCAAATTCAATCATATTTCAAACCACTTTTCATAGTCCGATTTTGCAAAATAATTGGGTGACAATATTATAAAAACGATTGCTTTTTCCTTCACAATTTTACATTCTTGGCCAACGGCGGGACATAAAAGCTAGTACTAAATAAAATCAAAAAAATCACTTCTTTATTATTATTTTACCATCATGGTAATTATATATGAAAATGTATGTAACCAGTGAATACTACTTGATCCATGACATTTCCACTGCACTTAATGTAGATGGATAACCAACTTAAACTATTACCCTATCCATATAATTATTATATGTAAATGTACGATCACACCATAATACGAAGTAGTTTAATTTTTAAAATGCTTACCAATGACAAGTTATCACTGAGTACAGCAGTTCTGCTGTGTCCTTTTCCCGGTTTTCGTCACAAAAAAATCACATGTCTTAAAATGTCTTGAGCAGATCCTACTATGGACGTTAGCGCTCCAATTCGGCCGATTGATTGCAGTTTCGCATAAACCTATCCTCGACGATTCTTTTGGAAATCTATAGTAAAAAAACGTAAATTTGAGACACATTCAAAGTAATAAAAAAAGATAAATACCTATCCAATTTGTTTGCCCACCATAAAGAACTACAGTGATAATTGAAAGAAACGAAAAGTATATACATTAATACTAGTTCTTACATAAATGCTCGTATACCCTGTTAAAAATTCTTACAATACAATTGTGGGAACCCAATAAAAGTTCAACATTACATGGGATTTGAAAATGATGATTAAAATATATAAAAAAAATATTATTTTTGGACTCGACGTATTTCTTCACACAGCGCTATGTGTCAAAATGACTGTAATATAGAAGATTATTCGAAATATTTAAAATTACTTACCGATGAATTCCTGCACAAGAATTTGATTCTTATAGGAGCAATTTTCAACTGCACAGTGCACCATTTTCGGTTAAAATTAATTTTTATTTCTACAACCGTTCACCACAACACGCTGCAAGCGACTAACTTTGGCGATAAAATTGTGAGTCGTGTCCCCGCCCCCTTATCACCAAATGTTGTACGTATCACCATTCGTAACTATCAGTCTATACTTTAGTGTATAAGGTCTTTGCATTGTTCATATTGTATTTCATAGAATTATAATATACTATAATTCTATGATTGTATTATACCTTCATGGTTCATATAGTACTACTCGTTATGACACCTGGTACATAATTGTCACTAAAACTGCTAGCCCTAGAACAGGATTTCCTAGTTGGGCAGCAGTAATCTAATTATTGTTGTCATTGTAAATAAATAAATATCGACAGTTGGATCTCATGTGTTACATGTAACTATTTTTATTTTTAAAACTAACAATTTTAGGTTATATAATTCCGTTTATACATATTCAGTTATAGTTATAGCCAAATTTTTAGAAACTTTAGCGTGTAAGGGGGTGGTTTGCGCATACACATTGTATTGTATTGTATATATTTTATTTAGATGTAAAAAAAAATACAATTTCTTACATCTAGTACAAACGAAAATAAAAACAAACAATAAAAATAAACAAATCAACATCGGATGACTAAATGAACACACAAAAAAGACACGTATCTATCAATAACAATAAAACACAAAGTAAAATAAAATGAAAACACACTACCACAATAGAAGACATAATAATAATAACAATATAGTATCAAAACAGATATTATAGTCTTAAAACATAATACATATATAAACAATAGAAACACACTACCACAATAGAAGACATAATAATAATAACAATATAGTATCAAAACACACTACCACAATAGAAGACATAATAATAATAACAATATAGTATCAAAACAGATATTATACACATCATCGACAAACGATTGTTTTTTACTTTGTGGTATCATTTTGAAATAATTAAATGAAATAAAACACAACTTTGTGTACACCACTACAATTATAATTTTTATTCAAATGAATAAAAAATCCCTCTACATGTTACGAGAACAAAGTTCCCTTCCTCAGGAGGATACAAAGTATACTAAAATAAATTACAATATACAGACTTAAGGTAAACATAATGGGTGTCGTGTGGGCTGGGTTAAACTATTTATTGGTGGGGGGAGCAATGAAGTTATTGGTTAATTAATTTTTGTATTGGGAAAATATTTAATATAGGGTTATTAGGAAATTGTGTTTGATTATTAATTATATTATTTCTCATGTTTACGTTTTTACTGATTTCCAAGATTTCCAGGCTATCTAATTGTCTATCACTTAAATTACTATGTAATATTTTTACGCCTAAATTATTAATAAAGCTATGGTTATTTTCGATCAAATGGTTTGCGAATTCTGAATAATTATTGCTGTTACAGATATTATAGTCTTAGAACATAATATATATATAAACAATAGAAACACACTACCACAATAGAAGACATAATAATAATAACAATATAGTATCAAAACAAGCAAAACAGACATTATAGTCTTAGAACATAATACATATATAAACAATAGAAACACACTACCACAATAGAAGACATAATAATAATAACAATATAGTATCAAAACAAGCAAAACTGACATTATAGTCTTAGAACATAATACATATATAAACAATAGAAACACACTACCACAATAGAAGACATAATAATAATAACAATATAGTATCAAAACAAGCAAAACTGACATTATAGTCTTAGAACATAATACATATATAAACAATAGAAACACACTACCACAATAGAAGACATAATAATAATAACAATATAGTATCAAAACAAGCAAAACTGACATTATAGTCTTAGAACATAATACATATATAAACAATAGAAACACACTACCACAGTAGAAGACATAATAATAATAACAATATAGTATCAAAACACACTACCACAATAGAAGACATAATAATAATAACAATATAGTATCAAAACAGATATTATAGTCTTAGAACATAATACATATATAAACAATAGAAACACACTACCACAATAGAAGACACATAATAATTTCTCAACCAACCTTATGTTGACAAAATTTGGTCAAACAAATGGTTGAGTATTGGTGATTTGGACGCGGATTTAGAAGGTTTTATAATAGCAATTCAGGATAGAGTAATAAAAACTAAAAATTATCAAAAATATATAATAGAAGACATAAATGTAGATGATGATAGTTGTAGGAAATGTTTGGCTTTTCCAGAAACAATCGATCATATAATATCGGGCTGTTCTTTTCTCGCGCAATCAGAATATACATTTAGACATAACCAAGTAGCAAAAATAATACATCAAAATTTAGCTATTAAATATAAATTAATTGACGCGATAAACATAAAACCATATTATGAATATGATCCGATTTCATTTTTAGAAAATAATAATATTTCGCTTTATTACGATAAAACAATATTAACTGACCGGTCAATTCAACATAACAGACCCGATTTAATAATACATGATAAAATTAAAAAAATAACATATATTTGCGACGTGGCTATTCCAAATTCTAGTAATATTATAAAAACTTTTGATGAAAAAATTAGAAAATACACCGCTTTAGGTAATGAGATTAAAAGACTTTGGCATTCTCGTAAAATAATAATATTACCGTTCATTATTTCAGCCACTGGCATTATTCCAAAATCGTTAATCCGTAATTTAGAAATTATAGATTTATCGAAAAATTTAATCATAAAAATGCAAAAAACGGTAATTATGAATACATGTAGAATCGTTAAAGATTTTTTAAACGTTAATATTCGGGAATCAGTAGGGTTGTTAGGTAGTATAGAGACCTCCTCAGAGCCTAATCCTTTGATATTGTACCGAAATTTATATTTATTTATTTTATTATGGTTCAAAGTCTTATTTATTTTTACAATTTATATTTCTACAAGGTTTGTCTAGTTTTTCCAACTCACTACTCAAATCTTTTGTTTTCATTTTTCTTGGGTTCTTATTTTCAAAATATTTCTATTTAAATTTTCAATTTAAATAGAAATAGTACTTAATTTCATAACACTGCCTCCCTCTTAGTTCAGTTCGTCCCGAACAGAATTCTCTAGATGAATAAATCGGCATTTTGAACCTTCTCTACAGTGAGATGCTTTGAAAAAGTAACATGGTACACTTTTTTTTATATTTTTACTGTATCTTAGATTATAGCAGCAAACTAGAACATTAATTCCAGTATTATGAAAAATCTCTTCTATCATATTCCGAACCACTTTCCAATCCATACCATCACTGATCTTTGGAATGCCGAGCTTCATAAGATTCAACTGTAACATTTGATCCCGCATACTTCGTAGACAGTTCCACATCTGAGCATACTCTGCTCGTTCCTCAGACGTTTCCTTATTCGTCATGTAGAATAAATGCTGTTTTCCATGCTGTGAATGGACCGCTTCTCCAATCTTCAGATTCTTGGCTTTTAGCTCATATAACATCCCATACTTTCTCATGATAACTTTGGCTATACCACTAGTCATCTTCATGTCTTGAGCCACACAGTAAGCTAAAACATTATCTTCTGGGATATCGAAGAGGTCTTGCTCAATTTCCACAGTCACACCATGGCGAGTGCGTCGATAAGGAGTCATCATGAATTCCTCGAAGGTCTTTTCTTCACTTTGGACATTGCAAACTTGAGCAACTGGATTTTTTTTCTCATCCTTGTTATCACCTAAAAAGGGAGCCAGGCGATTGAAATGTACCACTCTTGGCTTCCCATTTGGTTTTCTTCGTATACGATAAACCACATCATTAATCCTTTTGATCACTTCATACGGTCTTTCCCAGGATTTCTGAAGCTTTGGTGAGTAGCCTCGTCGTCGTTGTGGATTAAATAACCAAACCAAGTTTCCAGCCTGATAACCACCTTCCACAGCTTTAATGTCGTATCGCTCCTTCATCTTGTCACTAGCTACTTGAATATTGGACCGTACACGGTCATGTATAGCATTCATTTTCCTCCGAAGATCTGACACATAATCTTCTCCAACTAGATCTTCTCCAGGCTTAGATCCATACTGCAGGTCGCAAGGTAACCGTAACTCACGGCCAAAAATCACACTTGCCGGTGTTTGCCCTGTTGTCTCATGAATTGCTGCTCGATAAGCTAATAAGAACAAGTGGATGTATTCGTCCCAATCCTTCTGGTGATCGGACACTGCTTTTGACAAAAATCTTCCAATTGTTCGATTCATTCGCTCCACCATTCCATCCGACTGTGGATGCAAAGCAGTTGTTCTCGTCTTTCGAATTCCTAATGCTTCACAAATTCCCTGGAATACGGCTGATTCAAAGTTTCTTCCCTGGTCCGAGTGTAACTCCAATGGTACTCCAAAACGACTTATCAGTTCCCTTACCAAGACTTCAGCAACAGTGGTAGCTTCTTGATTCGGTAGTGCATAGGCTTCTGTCCATTTACTAAAATAGTCCATTGCTACCAGAATATATTTATTCCCTCTTTCCGTTGTGGGAAACGGCCCCGCTATGTCAATGGCTATCCTTTCAAATGGGCTACCAACATTATACTGCCTCATTGGCGCACGCCTTCGTTTCTGAGGTCCGTTTGAAGTGGCACAAGTTACACATCTTCTACACCAATCTTTTACATCTCCATTGTAATTGACCCAATAAAAACGTTGACGAATTTTTTCTGTGGTTTTTTTAACTCCCAAGTGTCCCCCAGACACATCATTGTGAAGCAGTTTAAGAACTTCAGGAATTCTCTTCCTTGGAATCAATAGTTGTTGTCTCTGCTGTGTTCCATCTTCATTCTCCAATACACGCTTTAACAACCCATTTTCCACGACAATGGATTGCCACTGAGCCCAGTATGACTTAATATTTGGAGATAGTGAAGCTATTTCTTCCCATAAAGGTCTTTGATCATTTTCCTTCCACTGCATTACAAACTTGAGATCTGGGTCTTCCAATTGGTCTGCTCGTATTTCATCATCTTGCCAAAAATTGTCAACGACCGTGGTTCTACAAGCTATAAAAAACTTTTCCTCAGCCTTATTACAGTGCTGGCAATCCTCTGGACATGGTCGCCTTGACAGTGCATCGGCATTTCTATGATGAAGTCCGGCTCGATGTTCAGAATCATAGTCATATTCTTGCAATCTCTCTATCCATCTTGCTACTTGACCTTCAGGATTCTTGAATCGCAAAAGCCACACAAGTGCCGAGTGATCTGTCCTTAAAAGAAATTTCCGTCCATATAAATACTTGCGAAAGTGCTCAACTGACTTGATAACAGCAAGCAATTCTCTTCGTGTTACACAGTAATTGCGTTCTGGTTTCGACAATACTTTACTGAAGTAAGCAATCACGCGTTCTGCCCCATCTTGTACTTGGGAGAGCACACTTCCGATACCAACGTTACTTGCATCTGTATCCAGAATAAACATTCCTTCAGCTCGAGGATAACTCAAAACCGGAGAATTAATTAGAACCTGTTTTAATTCTTCAAATGCATGTTGGCACTTGAAATCCCATATGAATTCACTGCTTTCCTCCGTGAGTTTTGTCAGTGGCTTTGCGATGTCAGCAAAGCCTGGAACAAATCGTCGATAGTAGGTACTCAGACCCAAAAAGCTTCTTACTTCATGTTTGTCTTTAAGTACTGGCCAATCTCGAACAGCTTTAATCTTCTCAGGATCTACTGCTACTCCCTCCTCAGAGACAACATGACCTAGATAGTTGACTTGCTTTCGGAACAATATACATTTCTTGCAATTGAGTTTAAGGTTGGCCAACCTCAATCGTGAAAATACCTGTTCCAAATTTCCTAAATGTTCTTCAAAACGCTTCCCAAGTACGATGATGTCATCTAAGTATACCAAACAGGTCTCCCACGATAATCCTCTTAGCACACTTTCCATTAGTCGTTCAAACGTAGCCGGTGCATTGCAAAGTCCAAATGGCATCACTTTGAATTGCCACAATCCACTTCCAACAGAAAACGCCGTTTTTTCTCTATCCTTGGGTTCCAATCCAACCTGCCAATAACCACTCTTTAGATCCAAAGTTGAGAAGATCTTACAACCAGCCAATGTATCTAGGGTGTCATCGATTCGAGGCAGTGGATAACTATCCTTCTTAGTTACATTATTCAATAAGCGAAAGTCCACACAGAACCGAGTTGAGCCATCTTTTTTTTTAACTAACACTACTGGTGAACACCATGGGCTGCTTGATGGTTCAATAACGCTATCCCTTTCCATGTCTTGAATAATTTGATCTGCTTCCGCCCGCTTTGCTAATGGTAGCCTTCTAGGTAATTGGCGGATAGGCCTTGCGTCACCCGTATCTATTTGATGTTGAACAACATTGGTTCTTCCTTTAGAAAGACTCGCATTCTCAAAAACATCTTGATAATGAGCAATGAGGTATCTAATTTGTTTGCTTTGTTCTTTGGTAAGTTCCTTACAAGCATCTTTTACAAAGTCTTCAAGATGTTTTGGTACATCCTCTGAAGAAACTTGTGCGATGCAGGCATTTTGTGTTACTGATGAAACTGATGAACACACACTTAAATAAGCTCCTTTTTTGACAGTTACTGGATATTCATTTATGTTCATTAATCTGACTAAAATTTCCTTTTGGTTTTGAATCAGTGCTCTTGCAGTTAATACTCCTTTTCCTGCTTCATTGTTGGCGTTGGACTCCACAACCAAAACATGTCCATTCGGGATAACACAGTCTAAATTGACTCGTACTAACATCTCACTTTGTTTTGGAATAGTTACAACATCCGCTGCAAGAACACGTGTAGAAAATTCCTCACGCTCTTGCACGAGAACATCTTCATCTCCAATTTTCAAAGATCGCCTCTTTAGATCCAACTGGAATCCATATTTCGCCATTATGTCCATTCCGAGAATAACTTCCTCCTCTATATTCGCCACTAGCACCTGATGATCGAAGATAGAACTACCAATTTGAAAGTTGGCATATGTCTCACCACATATAGATGCCGACTCCCCAGTAGCTGTTCGTAATGTCCATTTAGTTGGTGTAATACACTTTTTGTTATAAAGCAAATCTGGTCTCATGATTGTCATCGTTGCTCCAGTATCCAGCAAAAGTTTCAAATTCTTTCCATTTACTTTGCCATTTATAAACATACTGGTATCTCGACCACTGAATGATGCAACAACTGCAGATCTCTTTGAGGCATTGGTAATGTAGGTCAACAGTTGCCCCTTCCCATCAACCCTTTTTAGTTTTCCTGTGGCTGTTGCTGTTGCGTTGTTGCTTCATTTGGACACCGATTACGTAGATGTCCAGCTCGTCCACAACCCCAGCAGCGAAACTGTCTTTTTCTTCCTTGCAATGCCTTCATCACCTTTTCGACAATGCATTCGATGAGTTTTTGATTCTCTTCAACGGCCTCAACAACGCGGGCTTGAGCATGACCTCGTAAAGATTTTTTTATAGATTCAAATTCGAGTGCCTGGGTTAGAGTGTCACTCAAAGTTTGTGGTCTAGCTAGTTTTACAGCTTGTTGTGTCTCATTTGCCCACAATCCATCCAAGAACTTTTCTACTGCAAGGCTTTCACACACATCATCAGGAACCGTAGGGTATGCATATCTAATTAGACGCGCTATATCCGCCTCAAATTCCTGGAGAGTTTCATTAGATTTCTGATTACGATTCTTAAGTTGTGACCTGTAAAACTGTTCCATGTGCTTATGTCCAAATCGCATCTCAAGTCTCTCAATCAACAATTTTAAATCTCGTCGCTCAGCTAGAGGAATTGTCTCCAAAACTTTTAAAGCATCACCTCGTAATGATACACTCAACACTGAGGCCTTTCTTGTCATGGACCAGCCATTTATCATGGCCACTGTCTCGAACAATGTTAAATATTCTTCCCAGGGGCATTTTCCATCAAAGGTTGGCATATCATTTCGCACGCACTCCACTGTTGGTACTCTTGTATCTTCTACACACTTAAAATTTGTATCTACAGCTGAATTTTGCTCGGAATTCATTGGCGTGATTGAAGGAAGCACTTGATTCTCCAAAACTTTCATCTGTTTAGTTAATTCATTTATCTTCTCATCAAAGGTCATAGAATAATTCTGGAATTTCTTTTCTATAGTATTTGAATGCTTTTGAAGCATCGCTACTTCTCCTTTGATTTCTTTAATTTCTCCTTTTATATCTCTGGAATGTTCTTGAAACTTCTCTTCTATGTCTCTGGAATGTTCTTTTAAGACTTGACAAAGATCGTTGTTAGAGCAAGGCATTTCAAAAAGGTATGTGTCTGGATCCTCACCTACTTCTTGCATCACTTTTCTCAATCGTAGTTGAAGTGCATTTTTATTTCCTGATGTATCAGCGTCTCTCTCCTCCAACTCATGTTTTAAATCAACCACTTTCAACTCTAAAAGAGTTATTTTTTTTGATGCCATAATAAATGTCTTTATAAATAACTATTTTATTTTATTTTATTTTTTTCTTATACAAAAAATACTTGGGTATTTTTATACCCCACACCTGACACCAAATGTACCGAAATTTATATTTATTTATTTTATTATGGTTCAAAGTCTTATTTATTTTTACAATTTATATTTCTACAAGGTTTGTCTAGTTTTTCCAACTCACTACTCAAATCTTTTGTTTTCATTTTTCTTGGGTTCTTATTTTCAAAATATTTCTATTTAAATTTTCAATTTAAATAGAAATAGTACTTAATTTCATAACAATATGTTAAGTATCTGGATGGGTGAACCATTCCCAATTGAAAGCTTGATGATGCGTTTGTTGCATTTTATTTTGCTCTTTTAAATAATTTACAATTTACGCATTGATCTGCTAATTCTTTTGAGGAAGTGTATAATGGTAATAATAATAATTGAGTGTTATTATTTTAATACACCGGGGGGAGTTTAAAAGACGGAAAGTGGGAAGGTCGGAAGGTGTTGCGAGGTTGTTGATAATTATTTGAATATTATTTGAAAGTGAAAGTTGGGTATTGGTTTTGTCGGGAACTATTTTCTTATTCAGTGCTCACACTGAGGTGGCACTAGAGTATCGGCACAGCCGATTTCGACGACTTGCTAGGCTCAGGGCGGTGGCCGCCCTTCGCCGCCCACTAGTTGGTTTGCCCGGCCAGCTATCGGGTGCAAGCCGTCGCTGTGATTCCTCCCCGGGAATTAAAACTTAAATTAAACCTTAAAATTACCTAATTACTAACTATAATTAAAACAGGCTTCAGATTGGGATTATATATGAGAGAGAAGAAAAAAAATCAATTCAGTTAACTAAAATTTACTAGCATCTAGGCACACAAAGACATTACAAGCTAAAGAAACAATGTTTTCTAAATACTAGGACTTATACTAAGATCTTAACGTATACTTAAAACTATGTGTGTGCACACAACAAAACACGAAGGGAGTCTTTGAAAAAAAAAGAACGTTGAGAACGTCGAAGTGTGAAGAAACGAAAATTAGAACAGGGCAGTATTGGCCTCCTGTGAGGCGATGGCTGGTGATCCTCGTGGGCGGCCTCTCCAGAGGCGGCGACAATGATCCTCGAATTGCCTCCTATCCCAGAGGCGGCGTGGATGTCTCCCGGGCAGGGCCTCTTTTCCAAAAGAGGTGCTTGCCGTTGTCTTCTTGGCAGGGCGGGAAAAATGGCCCTCCAATTGGGTGGAGTATAATGGACTCAGTGGACATACAAAATAATGTGAAATAAAACCTGGTAGGTTGGCCTCTCTCCGTCCGCGGGACCTCGCCAGAGCGAGTCTGTAGTAGACCGTAACGACCGCGTATGCCCTGATATAAATTTTAATGTTTGAAATGGGCTCCTTCCTTGCTGGTCTGATTCACTGGTTTATAGTAAAGTACTTTGTAAAATTTTATCTGCTATGCGTCCACGACGGTTGGTTAGAATCGTTGGTACTTGGTCTAGCTGGCGAGACCCGCGAACAAGAGAAGGAAGACTGTTACTGTTGCGATGACGAAATCGGAATGCTCCAGATCATCCCGTGCGGTCGCTAATATTGACCGGCGGTATTCGTCCCGCAAGCTCCTCCCCCCTAGTTCCTCGGCTGTCCCTGTGTTCCCGTACGGACGCACTGATTTTTCGCGCCAAAGTTCACGCACTATGTTTTCTTTTTTTTTTTAATTTTCGTAACACATACACTTTTTCTTTTTTTTCTTTTTAATTTTCGTTACACATACACTTTTTCTTTTTTTTCATCTTATACACTTATACACTTCTTATGGACTATTTACATGATCAGAGCAACATAACATTATAATTTCTCCATACAGAAATGTGTGCCTATAGGTAGGTATTTCCAACCCTGATTAACTATATTACCCAACACACAAAATTATTTAGACACTGATATGTTGTAGGAACATAAAATTATGGTACTTCCCAACAACTATTTTATTCTCCTTGACAATAGCATTATTTTATTTCAATTTTATTGACAAAAATCATTATTTTATTCCTTTCTTTTCGCCCTACCAATCCTAACTATGTTACATAAATTAATATAAGTTCCCGTAGGTACATTTTCTTTTTATAAAACAACTCATTCTTATTACCTCGATGACTGCCATAATTTTCTTCGAAGCTTGGAGAAAAAAGAATCGAATTTTCTCAAGGAGAAAATCATTTTCCTATCTTTATCGCTATTCGCCCTCTGTATGTCGAGACGCGAAGCTTTTCCCTGCGCCCCAAGCTTACTAACCTCAGCTAAACGATCTGCATCAGAGTCCCGAACCAAAGCGCGAAAGTATCCCCTACGGACGTAAATCAACTTATTGTACTTCAATTTTCTTCCCTTTTATTATTATTAATTTAATATTCTCCCCTCGCGCCAATTTCCTCCCCTTTCAGATTTTCCTCGGCTTATTTTTTTCGTGCCATCTATAGAGTTTCGCGCGCTGTCTCTGACCTATGACAGTCGGTCGAGCAGAGCGCTTCCCGAAGCTGATCGAATTTTTCGCTAGATGTCTCCCCTAGTATTGAAACGAAAGCTCTCGTCTCCTCTGAGCGGCTGGCGCATATTTAAAATACCTATTTAAAAAACCACCTTATTATACTGATAATAACCAGAATGGAAACCTCCGCTGTCCGTAACCACCAACTTATTTTATTTTATTTTAATTAAGTCAGCTCAGACACAGGCATGAATGCCCAAATATTTCTGCGCATAATAGCTTATAGCCTATATGGGAAGTACATACGATCAGATAATCACCTATCACCTGATCTCGGATATGGGTTATATAAGAATTTCATAACCGCGTCGAGGGAGAATTCCGGCGTTCGGTTCTCCCTGCCTACCCAAGGTAACGCAATGACCGTCATGGTATCGCCTGGTATTATTTACTTATTGTTAATTTCTATTTATTTACTAAAATCCTTTTTTTTTCAAGTATCACAATAACAATTAACATAATATAACTTTCTACCGTAGTAAATAAAATTATAAGTTATACTATAATTTAAAAAGGTTAAAGTATGTCGTAAGTGTATACATTTATACCTATATTTTAATTTGTGGATTAGGCTACTCTACTAGGCTATGTAAGCCTGTCCCAGAGTAACGTTAGGTATATAAATCAGTCCTATTATTTCAATTCGTCTTGGTGTTAGTTAATTTTGTAAGATTTTGTGGTAGGTTGCAGTAATTTAGATGTGCGTATGTATGAAGTATGTATTTATTTTTGTGTAAAAAAAAAATAATGCCAGAATAATTACCGTCCTACTGCTTGATACCGTCGTAGGAAAATTTGTAGGTAATTTTGTAACAGAACGGTGTATGACAGAGTTCAGAATGAAGATACAAGGAAAGAAAGTAAGATACCGAAAGATGTAATTAACAGAATTAAAGTTAACACATTTAGATGGGTTGGCACGACCATGTAGACGATATTTTTAAAGATGAAAGTGCAAGAAACGTGAACCACAGACGAACATGTCTCCGACGATGTATGAATGTTGCTGAGGCGATGAATGTGTGTCAAGGTAGAAAAATGCGGCGTTCGGTTCTCTTTGCCTACCCCGTGAGGGCCATGGCGTGTTGGTCTGTAAGTATGTACGTAGGTATGTATGTATAGTTAAAAGTTAAAATTCGTCTGTGTATACATGCTAAGTCCTTTTTTTTTTCGTATAATTTTCATAGTCCTAGAACGTCGCTATTAATTTGGTCTCTCTTGAATCGAGGTTTTTGTGAATATCCTGGGATATTATTCTAGGTATGCAGCTTGGTACTTTCGGACCGGGTCGTAGGTACCCGCGCGAAAAAAAAACATCGATACATGTCGGTATTCTGAGGATGATTTAGATATTAAACCTAGGGTCGTGATCTTTTCGACTGTAGTTTTTTTTTCTTTTGTTTTTATTTTTTCGTAGTGCGAAGAATAGGTTGAGTTAAATTTCTATTTCACTCGTTACTGGGTCTTAACCTTCTAGTGTTAGGTCATTATTACCGGGAGGTTTTTTTTTTTTTATTTTATTCATGCTCTCATTTCCTTCCTGGGTTATTTAATCATTCGATTCTTTATTTATTTATTTGTTTATCTAGCCGTTTATCCTCTGAAATGGTTGTCTACCCCTTCCTACGTTTGCTTATTTCTTCGTATCTCTTTTCTTGATTGCGTTAGTTATTTATTTACGTATTTATTCCCCTATACCTATCTGTAAATTTTCTTTCAGCATCACTCTGTTGGTTTACTTACGTGTTTATTTCTACATTCACGTAATTGGCTTACTCCCCAGCTCATTAATTTATTTATTTCTGTTTACTGTTAAATATGTAGGTCTTGTTTCCCGAAATTAAAATAATTAAATAAATCAATCAATTTTCCTGTTTTCTATCTCCTTTCGGTCCGCAACGATTCGACAGTGGGTAAGCCCTGGCTACCTCTACTTATATTTCCTTGTCTGGTCTCATTCAAATTTATGTGTCCTACCCTATGAACCTACTTATGAACTTGATACCTTGGGGTGGTCTAGTGATATAGTGACCGAACACAGTCTGGACCCACATGCGTTCCCACGAACTAGATTTGCCGGGCCACATCGCCGTCCGTCTAATTTCTGATTTATCGTATCCGTTAGAGCGGCTCGCGAAATCTGACACCTTTCTCCAACGGACATTCCAGTGGCGTAACTAGCTCTACCTACTTGGTCGTTTGATGTTGTTCAATACGAAACATCTCTGTGTTTTCTCAAACCAAAATTAAAAATACCGAAAATATTTTTATTATTCACGGTGAGCTTGTCTGTTGATTTCTTATTTATGCCGCCAAATTATAACTTTTGGGTAATTAAATTATTTACCGATTAATTATTTACTTATTGTTTTCTCAAACCAAAATTAAAAATACCGAAATTATTTTTATTATTCACGGTGAGCTTGTCTGTTGATTTCCTATTTATGCCGCCAAATTTTAGCTATATCCCATTCTATTGAATAGGATCCAGCGATTACTAGCAATTTCTTCTGAAAGCATTTTCCTATGTCAGAAGCAATTTTTTTTTTTTTTCTTAAGACTTGTTCCCGCTTCTATTTTTCTGATTACCCAAAATATTTCGGTACGCCCATGTCGCATTTCGATGTCTCGACCGTTGGCGTGTTCCCATGGACCAGCCAAGATATCCATATGTGTCAATTATAAGTTATTGCGTCCTGCCTGGCACTTCCTTGCGACCGACAAGGTTCTCCGGGGCTAAACCAACATACCACCTACGCAGGATTCTGCGAAATATGCACGTCTGTAGTGTCTGAGACCCGACGCGTGATTTTGTTCAAATACCTATCCATGTTGGATATATCAAACCACCCCATCCTTCTTGAACCAAAATCACCGCGGCGTCCATTTACCCGTTTTCTCTGCCTTTCCTCCGTCTCCGGGGTTCTTTTCCCCGGAACCTTGCGTCCGCGACTCGTGACTTCGGTACCCCTGATGCAGATTTACTATTTAACCCCATTTCGGCTCCACTACGGTCCTTTCCTCTCCTCTTAACTACCTCTACGCATGCCTTAGCCTCGTACTCCGAGGTACGTCTCTGCGTGCGGCGCCAGCGGATACCCAATAGATCGATTAATTACCTGCTGGACATGCATCTCGTTCCCCCCGAGGTATTTCCCTGATCATTTCCCCTAAGCCTTCCTTTTTTCCTTACTAATCACCGCTTGTGCCTAGTTAGCCCCACCGGTTGGAGATATACTCCGTGGGTGACCGTCCGGCCCACCCCGGCAAACTAGCTTGTCCGCAAGCCTATCGTCCTATATAAATAAAAATATATAAATATATACCTATGTAATATTATAATATCGCGATTTATTCCGTTCCTTTCCTTTTCCTTCATATACGGCACTACAGGCCCTTCCATTCTCATTCCTTGGTACTATCTGAGGCGCCTTTAACATTCAGGCTCAAACCCCCTTAACATACCCATGCCTAAGTCTTGATAATTAATCCCTTCATGGGTTCGTTCCCCGACTAAAACCTCGCGATCTCCCTCCAGGAGAGAGATTGCACACGCAGATCGACCTCCTCCCGTTCCCGCATCTCACCTACTGAGTATTCGTCCTGACTCAACATATTTACGATACTTCTTGCCGATACCTAACGATTAACTTATAACCTGCTCCCGCGCACTTTACTACTGTATAATATAATAAGGTGGGTCATCATCCCTCCCACTTATTAATTCCTGATCTTCCTAACTCGTCTAACGACATAATATTTTTCCTCGCACACTCTGCCTAATCCTATATAACTTTAAATTCGTCCTTTTCTTGGCCACTCAATTGATATTCATCGCCGATACAACGTCTGGCCTTGGGCGTTCGTATCGTATTTCTAAGCTATTTCCCTAACATCATAGTTTTCTACTCTCGTCTTCTCCTGATCATTACCTGCTCTTACGTTCATGAAATATCTCCTCAAGACCTCAATTCGCGTTCCTTTCATAACCCTTTTTCTAATATGCTGATCGGATCGCTAGCTAAACGATCTAATTCTACCTTCTCAATTCCATGCAACGCTTTTCTCTTACTAATTCCTCAATCAATACTTATTATTCTTATATACCTATACGCGTTATACCTATTAAATCTTACATCGTTAGTGGCGGTTTAGCATTAACCCATTAACTTCACTTGTTCTTAGTTTATTTCGTTATCCTGCCGCACGTTATAAAATTAAATTCAAAAAGACATTAATAACCTTAGTTTTTATACTATTCCATTCAATTTCACATATCGCATTACTCATGAGTATTCCTATGTTATCTTGTAAAATCTTCTTTAGGTATACTACCATACCTGACTTATACGTTATTCGACTGATCAGTTATATTCTTCTCACTTATCGCCGGGGCAAACGCCTGATCAATAGCATTCCTCCCTCGGTTACCTATTTATACCTAATTCGATAATGCGCGTCCGCACTTAGATTATTGGTCGGCCAACATAATTACCTACTAATCTTCCTTATGATTTCCTCATTGCACCTCGCTCTTAAATTTCTTATACTACTTATCTTCTCCTTCCCAAGACACTTTAAAAAAAACTAATTTTTTTTTTTTATAGCCTATCGCTTACGGCGATAGTTCATCTACCCCGCGTCTATCCTTGCGTTTAATCTTTGATTACTATATCTTCTACGCCTATACTGCTTGCCGGTGCTCTAATACCTATTCGTCATTCATCTTATACTTTACGCCGACCCTTTTCTCGTGGCATATCAATAATTATCTGCTAGTTATCTGATCAGTTATCTACCGTCCTCGGAAGTAAACGCTTGATCACTGAGCGTTTAGCCTTCTACCTTCCATATATATACCTATTGCATTAATAATATCTATTGCGTACACGCACCTGACATACCTGTTATTTGTATTAATTATCGTCCTTATTACTTCTCTAGTAGACCGCCTATGAGCTATACGCTTAGTAAATCTTATAAATATTATTTTCCCGTTGTACCTAACTCTCAATTTCCTTACCGCTAAGTGCCTACCTCCTCGAAAGCATTTCATTACGTCATACGCGTTAATCCGCGTATACCTATCTATCCTTCCGAGCGGTCTCAACTCGCTCGTTTGCAATTAAACACTCCTTATACCTACCTATTTGCATATTCTTATACTGTATCGTTCGACTATCTACCAGTGGACATTTCTACCTACCCATACCCATTTCACTGCCCTGTCTTATCAACGCCGATTTATGACTCTTCGCATGTCATCTGCGTGTACCTTGGTCGGCTTACTTCGCCGATCTATCCAATACGTGTGCCCTCGGCCAATGACAGTGAGAACGGTATAAGGACCACTCCATTTTGCGGCGAAACCGGCGTGAAAGCCTCTTGCTGCGTCTGACTGTGGGTGTTCCCGAACCCATACTTTCTCACCTGGACCGAATGTCGATCCTTCCTCCCCTGGAGTCAGGTACCTTCCGCGGTACTCAGCTTGCTTTCTCACTATTTCCTCATCAGCGGAGCGCCTGTCTCTTGCTTCCGTTGCTGATGGTACGATATCTTCGTTGGAATGTACCAACCACTCTCCTGGTCGTGGTAGGTCGTATCCTAGTAAAGCCTGGCTGGGGGTCACGCCGGTAGCCTCATTCTGTCTTCCTCGCAAAGCACCGAGTATTGTCGGCAAGACGACGTCCCACCTCGTATGACTCCCCTCCTGCAAGTGAATCCTGAGAGCTTTCTTTATCTCTTGATTCCTTCGTTCAGCCGGATTGGCTCTGGGGTGATACGTGGCTGTGGTCCAGTGCACGCACTGCCACCTCTCTATAGCATCGTTCCATGTCCTGTGCGTAAATTGTCGACCGTTGTCAGTTAATACATACTTCGGGTACCCGTAACGGTTGAATACTTCCGATTCAAGTACTGTCGTGAGTGAGGTGGCCTTACTGGATCGCATGGGAAAGGCTTCCACCCACTTAGTAAATAGGTCCGTGACCACTAAAATAAAACGGTTTCCCGCCGCGGAGGCTGGATACGGACCCATATAATCTACCGCTAATACTTCGAATGGTTTGGTTGCCCGGTGTCCTGTCTGATGGACTCGATGTAAGCCTGGTCGGGCTTTCGCCTGCATACACACGCCGCATGTCTTCACATGTCGTGCGACATCCGCCTTCAGTCCTGTCCAGTAATATAATCTCTGAATGGCGCGCGTAGTCTCTTTCGTACCTGGGTGACTAGCTACCGGGTCGTCGTGATATTTCGTTATTACTTCTGCTATCTTCGCGCGGGGTACTACTAGCTTCGACTCTCCGCCTTCCTGCTTCCTCCACAGAGTTGTACCTAATACTTCGTATGCGGCTTGCAGGTTTCTTTCAAAACGACTTCGTGCTCGGCTCGGCCGCGCCTGCACTCGCCGTATCCTTTGCATTTTTTGATTAATATCTGCATCTCTACGCTGGCTAACTCGGATGTCCTCTGCTAGAGCCCACGCTCCGGCCTCTTGTTCGTCTTCCTGGTGAGAACGCATCTCTTCCTCACGTTCCTCCTCTTCTTCGTGCTCTCTGCGACCTTCCTGATCTCTGCGCCCTTCCTGATCTCTGCGCCCTTCATCATCTCTGCGCCCTCCTTCATTTCTGCGCCCTTCGTGATCAATGCGCCCTTCGTGATCTCTGCGCCCTTCGTCATTTCTGTGCCCTTCGTCATTTCTGCGCCCTCCTTCATTTCTGCGCCCTTCGTCATTCCTGCACCCTTCATCATTCCTGCGCCTTTCGTCATTTCTGCGACCTTCGCCATTTCTGCGTCCTTCGTCATTTCTGCGCCCTCCTTCATTTCTGCGCCCTTCGTAATTTCTGCGCCCTTCGTCATTCCTGCGCCCTTCGTCATCTCTGCGCCTTTCGTCATTTCTGCGACCTTCGTCATTTCTGCGCCCTCCTTCATTTCTGCGCCCTTCGTAATTTCTGCGCCCTTCGTCATTCCTGCGCCCTTCGTCATCTCTGCGCCTTTCGTCATTTCTGCGACCTTCGTCATTTCTGCGCCCTCCTTCATTTCTGCGCCCTTCTTCGTTTCTGCGCCCTTCGTCATTTCTGCGCCCTCCTTCATTTCTGCGCCCTTCCTCGTTTCTGCGCCTTTCGTCATCTCTGCGCCCTTCCAGCATTTCCACTTCGCTAGCCATTGTACTCGCGATCGTTGCTGTCATGTCTTGGCCTCGGCCCCGGGCTACACATGGGTACATCATGTGGTCCTCCAGGTCGTCATTTACTGGGGAGGTTAACTCTTCCTGCGGGCTGCGTGACAGGGCGTCGGGCAGTTGGTTTAGCTTTCCCGGGCAATGTTCGATTACGAAGTCGAACTCTTGGAGTAATAACGCCCACCTCATCAATTTAGCGTAATATTCCTTGTGTGTGTTTAGCCAAATTAGGCTTCTATTGTCCGTTCTCAAGCGAAAACGTCGCCCCTCTAGAAACGCCCGGTAACGTTTTATGGCCCATACTGCCGCGTACGCTTCTTGTTCATTACTATGCCAATTACGTTCGGTATTGGTAAATTTTGCACTACCGTAGGATATTATTTGTCGTTCTCCAGCTTCGTTTTCTTGATATAGGACGGCGGCGACTCCCATCTTGCTAGCATCCGTTTGTACAATGAATTCTTTAGTGAAATCGGGTCTGCTTAACGTCATTGGTTGCGATAAGATGTGTTTTAACCTCTCCATGGCTATCTGTGCGGCTCTAGTCCATTTAAACGTCCGACTTGTACTCAGTAAGTCGGTTAACGGCGAGGCGATCTCGGCGAAATTTGGTACGTATTCACGCAACCAGTTGCATATACCTAAAAAGGCTCGCAACTGTTTACGCGTCTTTGGCGCCGTTGCCGATGATATTATTACGCCATGGGCCGGTTGAGGTTGATTTGCGCCCGCAGTTACTGTGTATCCTAGGTAATCGATTGATGGTAAGCCGAATTTGCATTTCTCACCCGCGCATTTAAGTTCGTACTGCTGTAGTCGTTCTAATACCAACCGCAGGTGGGTCAGGTGTGACTCCCAATCAGGTGAGAAAATTATGATATCATCGAGATACACTAAGCAGAATTGTCTTACGTAGTTAGCCAAAACTTCTTGCGACATCCTTTTTTGGAAAAGTCCCGGTGCTCCCTTCAGACCGAACGGCATGACGCGAAACTGGTAGCATGCCCCATCAGGTGTGGTGAAGGCCGTCAACTTCTTTGATCGTTCTTCCATGGGTACTTGCCAGTACCCTCTAGCCAAATCGATCGTAGTAAATACCCTTGCTGTACCAAGATCCTTCAGCGTCTCGTTTATGATAGGCAGGGTCGCCGGTTCGTCGATGGTAACTCCATTTAGTCGTCTATAATCCACGCAAAATCGGTACTCGTCCTTCCCTTTCTTAGACGCCATTACGACGGGAAAGCTGTATGGTGAATCGCTTTCTTCAATAACGCCATCGGCCAACATACCTTCTAATTGTTCGTATAGGGCGCGCTTCTTCACATCTGAGAGCCTATGTGGTGGTAGCTTGATAGGGTTGAAGTCCTTCAACTTTATTGCATATGGCGCCAGTGATGCTGGTCCTGCATATGGCGCAAATACTTCGTGAAAATCTTGTAATATTTTAAAAATGTTGTCTTTACGCGCGATGTCTAACATACTAATATCTGGGAAAGTCTCTATATTTATATCTTGTTGCGGTCGGTTTGGTAGAAAATGTATTGTTTTTCGTGACGGACAGCATATATGAAGACAGCCTCTGTGGAAGTCTGTCACTCCTTTGTGTTTAACGAGCCATTCATGGCCAAGTATCACGTCTTCTCTTAGTCCTGGGACAATTAGGAAAGTATCTGTCAAGACATGGGCGGCTGAGGTCCATGTAATATCTGCCTCCCCGCTAATCTTCATCTCCACACTCGAGTGTGCGAGTCTTACAATTTTATCCGTACTGTGTCGTATTAAATGGCTAGGTACTAGCCTAGCATTCACTAAATTGTGCGTGCTCGCCGAATCTACTAGGGCCGCGGTAGCGATACCTACTAGCTTAGCAGGTATACGTGATAATGGCCGTCTGTGAAGTCCCGTTACGTTGTTACATGCCCAACCCCTTCTATTGTTGTCGTTTCCAGTAATCGTGCGGTGGTGGTCTATTGTCATTGGGTCTGGCTGGTCGCGTTGACCACTCCCACTTAACGTCGTCGTGTCGCCTGAGCGTGGTTGGTTCCGCCCAGGCGGGAGGCGTTTCCCGCTCTAAAGGGTTGATAGGTAGGTCTGGGTCCGTTATTGTTATGTCTATTCCAATCGTGGTTCCCCGCGGGCCGCTGTCCATTTGGTACATAGTTTCGTCCGCCGCCATTTTGTCGCAAGTCGGCTCGATGGTCGCCTTCAATATACCTCTCTGGATCCGCTTGGAAGCCATTTTGACGATGTTGATGCTGCACTGACGGCATGTTCCACTGAACCCGTGTAGTGTTTGTATATAAAGGTTGCCGTGGGAAGTCTAGTCCCGAAACTCGACTCCGCAGAGTGTCCATCGTATAGGGTCCGAAGGTCAGACCCACTTCTAGAAGTTCGCTGTACCTCGGGTGCATCAGGCCGATGAGATCCTGACAGATCTCGTTGATCTCTCCCTTCGGAAATAGTCTTCTGTATATTACATTTTTCCTCTGCAGGAAACAAATACCACTTTCGCCCTCTCGCTGTCGATCTCCATACAGGCTCACCAGCAGCGAGGCACGAGCTGCCTCTGTTCCATATCTGGACCGAAGAACGTTGCAGAAGTCCGCCCATCCCCAGCGTCCTTGCAAGTGAGGCCTCCACCAGTTCTTTGCTTCGCCTCTTAACCTCTGCGCTGCTCTCTCCACCTGCACGGCCGGGCTACAGTGTACAGCCTTGAAATGCGCTTCACAAGCGCGTATGAATTGTTCAGGGTCTTCTTCGGCTAGACCGCTGAAGGTATCTTCCAGGACACGTGGTACGCATGCCCGCTCCCAAGTCCCAGACGGGGCCAAGGCGGCTCTCGCGGGCGAGCTATAATTTTGGCCTGCCTCTGCCTCTTCTTCGATCGGCATTGGTATAACCGGACTATTTTCTGCCGAACTCTCCATGTCTGACGCACTATTTCCTCTCAACCGTCGCATATCTGTCACTATCTCTATTTTCCTCTTAATATTTCGGTGTCCCGACTGCGTGACTGTTTAAGTGACCGCCCTTGAGACGACTTTATCCTGTAACCGGCGCGGTGATCTCTTATTCAGTATTATCAAAAAAACATCGGTCAACGTTCCTAATTGAAAGAAAAAAGTAATTTTCAAAGTTCCTAATTGAAAGAAAAAAAAATTAATTTTTTTTTTTCTTTTTATAATCACTATCGACCTTAAACGGTCTTTATCTATCTCCGTACGTAAAATAATTTCTCCGTAATTGGACTACTTATACCTAAAACCATCAAATATTAATTTATGTTAACTCACCGCTAATGAGTCTTAGAGTAGCAATCCTCTTCCGTATACATACAATAAAATTTATATAAAAATTATATCCGTAATAGTTATATTCGTAAATGTATTAAAATATATTTGTACCTATCATTTTTTTCCTTGGTAAATATATTCATAACCTTTTTGGTTTATTATCCTAACCCTAAGGAGAGACGAATATTTCTTCCTAAGCGAGTATTATGCTTCCCAAACGAAATTAGTCTATAATATTAATTTACCCAACTCACCACTAACGATATTAATCTCGATTGAAAATAGCTATACCTACGAGAACAAACAAAAAAAAATCGAGAACAAAAATTATCTATCTCCCCACTACTGAGGACAAAATCCTGTTTCGTAATTAGCAGTTATCCTTATTATTTTATCATTAGCAGAAAAAACGTAATATTCCCAAAAAAAATATTATAACGGCCTAATTATTCATTGCCAAGCGAGTTTCCCTATCTACTCATCGAGACGCTTATTATATAAAAAAGACTTATTCCCGTCGTCCAAGCGATTTCTTACTGATGTATATACCTATTCTATCAATTCAGATACCTATAGTCGATCAGTCAATTACCTACTAATTAAAACGTTACGAGTGTCGATGATAAAGATTTAACTACCAAATACAAAAATTATAAGGTCACCAGCTTCGGTGATTAGTCAAATGATATATTCTATTCTATTCTATATTGTTTTACGGCTATCCACTCGTCTACGAGTGATCCTAGCCATTATGCAAGTTGTAAAACATAATTAAGATTTAAAACGAGGTATCAAAAGATGTAGGTATTGTTATAAAAAGTCAAACTAAAATTTATTCTTTATGCGTTCAAATGGTACAAGGGTAATATTTTATACATAATGTTATTATTGTTGTCGCTTCGAACAATACTCTAGATCGCCGAAATGAATGTTTCAATGATAATAATAGGTACATATATAATAAGTAGCGTAAACAAGTTGGTATTATCACTGGTAAAACACGGGTGCTATAAAACTGTCGCTGCGATGCTCGACGAGCCGGTATATGTATTATACTCATTGAGTCGGTGTTAGTTAATACCGCGAGGGGCAGCCAAAAAGTTTTTAGATGTTTTTATTATTTTTTTTAAGAAAGTTAGTTAGTATAAATATGATATTCGATTCTTCCAAAGATAGTAAATGTATGATATTCACTGGGAATGTATCGCATTCTTCCACAATTGCTGTAAGAAATTCAGATCTCTGATATAATGGACATTCAAAGAAGACATGATCCAGAGTCTCAACCGATGTTCCACAGTCGCAAGTGGGGGATGATAATACGCCAATCCTCGTCAAGTGAGGGGCAAGCAAACAGTGGCCTATTTTCATTCTGGATATGAGCGAGATGTTGTGTTTAGAATGTCTTTCTTGTTCGTACCAGGGGCGTGGAGGAATAGATTTAACAATATTTTTATAATAGGAGCCTGTCGGAGAGTTTTGCCAGAATTCAGTCCATTCTCTTTGTATTTGACTTTTAATAATAGGAATGTAGTCACTAGTAATAGGTGCAAATGATTGAGGGTAAACCCCACAGTAACAAGCTTCCTTGGCCAGTTGATCGACTCGTTCATTACCGGATATTCCACTATGTGATGGAATCCAGCACAACGTTATGTCAATGTCTCTTTTCGCTGCCATGAACAGAAGGTATCTCAGGTCATATATGAGATTGTCCGTTGTTTTTTTCGAGTTAGATTTCAACTTTTGTATAAGACTTAAAGAATCTGAAAAAATTACCGAATGTGGTATTTTTAAACCTATAATTTCGAAAAGAGCTTCCTTCATTGCAATACATTCGGCCGTGAAAATAGAAGTGACACTGGGTAATTGAAACGTTCGTTCAATGTGTAATGATGGAATAATAAATGCGGAGCCGCAAACTTCTGAGTACTTAGAGCCATCGGTAAAAACTGTCACGTGATTTGGCCACTTTTCTACTATGGTCGCTAAGAAAATTTGATTGTTTCTTTGACGGGTTTGTAGCCTAAATGATTTGTCTATTCCTATTGATCTTTCAGCGTGTATGGGCAGAATTAATGAGTCGAAAGGTACCGAGAACATAGACAAATTATCTCTGGGATAGATGGTGAACTCTGACTGTATGTATTTGAAACATCCTACAAGTAATGGGGGAAGCTTATGACGACCATATGCACCATGTTGAAATACATTATTTAGAGAATCAAGGATAGTTATTAAAGGATGTTCCTCGAATTCAATTCTTTTTAAAATAAACTTAAGTGCGAGATATTTTCGACGAAGAAATAATGGCATTTCAGTCGTTTCCACCTGCAGTGAGACAACAGGAGAGGATCTCATAGCTCCCAATATCAGTCGGAGACATTGCGACTGAATCCGATTCAGTTTATCCGCCTGGTACCTCGGTAAAGGATCCAAAAGGAAACTCCCGTAATCCAAATGGCTACGGATGGTGGCCGCGTATAACATTCTCATGGTAGATGGATGGGCCCCCCACCAAACGCGAGAGACAGCTCGCAGAATGTTCATATTTTTCTCACATTTTGCTACAACATAATCTATGTGACAGTTCCAAGATAGTTTCCTATGCAAGACCATTCCCAAAAACTTGATCGAATCTTTGACCTGGATTTGGTTACCATCATATCCAACCACTAGTTCAGGCAGTTTATGTTTATTCGAAAAAACCACTACTTGACTCTTAGTTGGAGCCAGACTTAAACCGGTTTTAGAAAGCCACAAGCTTAATGAAGCCAATGCCTCCTCCAATAGCTTCACTCCTTCTGTTACGTTTTTATGGTGTAGGTAGAGAACGAAGTCATCAGCAAATTGCAAAACCATGCACTGATCTGACAGAGAAGCGTGTATGTCTAATGTGTAAATGTTAAAAAGTATGGGACTCAGAACGGAGCCCTGCGGCAAACCCTTATATACTGTTCGATGTAATCGTCCATTAGGGGTCTCTATCTCTAACTCTCTTTCGACCAGTATATGAATGATCAATCGTGTTAGAACGTTTGGTATACCAATTCCGATTAGCTTTTGACCCAAAATATTCAAAATTACGTTGTCGTATGCGCTGGAGATATCCGCAAAACAAGCAACGGTGCTCATTTGTCTGCTTCGGGCGAGATGTACGTCTGATACCAAGATACTAATGTTATCTAAACAGGACTTCGACCTTCTGAATCCAAACTGCTGAGAAGGGAATAAAGAGTTTCTCTCCATGTACCATTCTAGCCGAGCTTTAATCATGAGTTCGAGGATCTTTAACATGCAACATGACAAAGCTATTGGTCTGTAAGATGAACCCAAGGATGGGTCTTTTCCAGGTTTCTGGATTGGTATAACTAATTGGTGTTTCCAAATCTGGGGGACATCGGATGCAATTAAGATGGCATTATAGAGATCCAGAATCTGTAAGAGCAGAGGTTCGGGACAGTGTTTAATCATAGAATATGTAATTAAATCTACCCCAGGAGCAGAGTCAGTACAATTATCAATTGCTGAGGATAATTCATTCCTGGTAAATTTATCACCCATCCAATTTTTCGAACTGTCTACAAAATGAAATTTATTTTGTATTTCGTCCCGATAAGGTACATATGAAGGAGCCAAAACATTCACAAAACCCTCGATCCACTCCAAACTACGGGTTTCGCTACACGATTTGTTAAAAGAACCTCTAAAGCGACGTATTGTTTGCCAAATTACGGACGGGGAGGTCTCTGGTGAGAGAGTGGAACAGAAATTGCGCCACCCTTGTCTTTTTTTCCGCTGTAGGGTTCTCTTAGCCAGAGCTTGTGTTCGTTTGACTTCCAAGTAATTCGCCAGTGTTATATACCTCTTGTATCGGCGCATCGCTAACTTTCTGTCTTTGACAACATTACTACATTCGGAATCCCACCACGGGGGAGAATCTTTATTTTTACTGGGTAGTCTCTTTTTTGGAATTGCTTTATCAGCTGCAGAAATAATACGGTCCTTTATATTTATAGCTAACGTGTCAATATCCAGATGACTCACACCATGACTATTGTATGCTGATTCAAGATCATCCTTGTATCTTGTCCAATCGGCCCTACTTACATTGTAACCTCTGGGACATTTATCATTAGTAATACGTCCAACCTTCCGATTAACTGACAAAATTATCGGAAAATGATCGCTTGAATGAGGGTCGCTTAAAACGTGCCAGCTCGTTACCGCAGCCAGATCTGACGAACAGATTGAAAGGTCCACCGCATTTTGAGATTGAGTCGGACGGGCAAGTCGAGTAGGAGAACCATCATTAATAATGCAGAGGTCAAAACTATCTACAAACTCAAGAATAGCCCTTCCGCAAGAGTCAGTTGAGTTGCATCCCCATGAAACAGCGTGACCGTTAAAATCTCCTAGGATGAAGAACGATTTTGGTATTTTAGAGACAAGATTATTGAAGTATAGTTTGTCAAAAAGAGTTTTTGGAGAAAGATACACAGAAACAATACAGATTCCCGATATATTAGCTGCTACTAGTTGAAAATCCATGTGTTGATGCAAAGGAATGCGCACGAATGGGATATCGTTTTTAATTATCAAGGCTGCTCCTCCTCTACCATCCCGACGGTCATCACGTACGATAACAAAGCCGGGGATGTTAAAGACAGAGTTTGGAGGAAGCCACGTTTCTGAGACAGCTGCGACATCTATATCATATTCACTCAGCAGAGAAATGATTTCTGTTTTATTCGAAACAGCACTTCTGCTGTTCCACTGTAGAATATTTAGTGATTTTGAACTACGAGTCCTGTTTGGAACCATTGTTATAAATAAAGGAGTTGAGAATAGGAATAATAGAAGCAGCGATGGACGGTAAATTTGAGTTAGAATTTGAGAAAAGCTGTAATACAATTTGGACAATCGAATGGATCAAAGAGTTTACGTTTGAGTCTGGTTGTGATTTGTGCGATATGGAATTCTCCTGTGATGTGGTAGAATTTAATGCACATCCATCCATGGGCTGACAAGCCTGTCCATTTTTATACGACAAAAGGGATTCATGTTCTTTAACGTTATTTAACATTTCAAAATGTTGTCTTGGGGGGTTCCTAGCAGGTCGCGACACTTTGATCTTATAGGACGAAGTTTTCTCGGCGAAACTGGGTCCCGCATATGGGTGCATGTTCGAGGCTTCTTTGTATGATACATTTTCTGAGGCCATAGTATGCTTTATGTTTTTTTGACGCGTCAATTCTGGACATACCAGGCTTGACGCACAATGGTCTCCTTTACAATTAACGCATTTAGTATTTGTCGAAGGACACTCCTCCCCCAGATGTTCATCACCACACTTAAAACACCTAGGTTTCGAGCGACATTGGGTTTTGGAGTGACCATACCGGCAGCATGCAAAACAGAGCATAGTTGGAAAAACGTATTGTTCGGTTCGCAGGGCGTTGTGATGTAAATATACATGTGGTGGCAGTTGTTGGCCTTCAAACGTTAAAACCACTGTCTGAGAAGGACGCCACACGATGCTGTCAGATGCTTTATCTTTATAATTTAAGCGTCTCGCTTTAATTATCTTACCGAAGCCGTACGGGACCTCAGCATCCTCTATGATATCTTCTATAGAAATATCTGTAGAGATGCCTCTTACTAATGCTAGTTTAGTAACTTTAAATGTCGGGATGTAAGCCTTAAGTCCGTTTTGCGAGACGAATTCAGAAGAAATGAATTTGTTTGCTGCCGAGGCAGTCTTAAATGAGAGTGAAATCTTGAATTTTGACTCTACTTTAACCCCTCCTACTGAGATGTCCGAAATACGATGGGATTGCAACAATTTACCAAATGCCATTGGGTGAATAATCTTTGATGTTTCCTGATATTGCACGAATACTAAAAAGGGCTCCGGTGAACCCTCTTTGTACGTGTATGAGGGATTTTTAAATTCTTCTGACATGTTAGGCATTTTATTGGGATGCTCGCGTAAAGAGTCTGATGGAGCTCTTGGTCTTTTTCTAGGGTCAGGAGGCTCCAATGGAGCCTCCATGTTAGAAAAGGACGTTGTTCTTATGGGGAAAAGTAGTTACAGATCTTAAAATATATATATAAATAATAAGAAAATTAAAAATAATAGAAAAAATAAATCGAAAAACTTATCGAGTGCTCCTCTTGAGTATATACACTGAATTTAAAATAAACACAAAATAGTATTGTTGAACAATTTGCCAATATAACAAAAAACACGACCGTGCACTGATAGCGACTACGGGCGAATCCTAGTCAAATGATATAAGGATCACCAGATTCGGTGGTTCAAGACATACAAATAAAAATATTACCTACCAAAATTGTAAAGTAATAGGTAAAAACTAGTGTTGGGTAATTGTTTAGATATTAATATTTCTTTCTCTATCTCTCCCCCACAACCCTTCCGAAGCCTCGAGTTATTTTATCCTAAATTCGTGGGTACGTGTTTTTTTTTTCTTAGCAATTATTTTCGTAAGTGAACAAACTTAAGTTTCTTTCGACTTAATCCGCGGAAGGTATTTTTCGATTAATATCTGGTTGGATTATTAATGGGATTCCAACTGGAATCTCTATTTTCCAATAAGAAAATCAAAAATCGCGAAATTTCAACGATTAATTATAGTTTTTTTTAATAACGATTAATTTCTTTATTTTATTAGATATAATTCGCGGAGAAGTCGCTTAAGCTGCCTTCACGTTGGGCGCCATTTAATACACCGGGGGGAGTTTAAAAGACGGAAAGTGGGAAGGTCGGAAGGTGTTGCGAGGTTGTTGATAATTATTTGAATATTATTTGAAAGTGAAAGTTGGGTATTGGTTTTGTCGGGAACTATTTTCTTATTCAGTGCTCACACTGAGGTGGCACTAGAGTATCGGCACAGCCGATTTCGACGACTTGCTAGGCTCAGGGCGGTGGCCGCCCTTCGCCGCCCACTAGTTGGTTTGCCCGGCCAGCTATCGGGTGCAAGCCGTCGCTGTGATTCCTCCCCGGGAATTAAAACTTAAATTAAACCTTTAAATTACCTAATTACTAACTATAATTAAAACAGGCTTCAGATTGGGATTGTATATGAGAGAGAAGAAAAAAAATCAATTCAGTTAACTAAAATTTACTAGCATCTAGGCACACAAAGACATTACAAGCTAAAGAAACAATGTTTTCTAAATACTAGGACTTATACTAAGATCTTAACGTATACTTAAAACTATGTGTGTGCACACAACAAAACACGAAGGGAGTCTTTGAAAAAAAAAGAACGTTGAGAACGTCGAAGTGTGAAGAAACGAAAATTAGAACAGGGCAGTATTGGCCTCCTGTGAGGCGATGGCTGGTGATCCTCGTGGGCGGCCTCTCCAGAGGCGGCGACAATGATCCTCGAATTGCCTCCTATCCCAGAGGCGGCGTGGATGTCTCCCGGGCAGGGCCTCTTTTCCAAAAGAGGTGCTTGCCGTTGTCTTCTTGGCAGGGCGGGAAAAATGGCCCTCCAATTGGGTGGAGTATAATGGACTCAGTGGACATACAAAATAATGTGAAATAAAACCTGGTAGGTTGGCCTCTCTCCGTCCGCGGGACCTCGCCAGAGCGAGTCTGTAGTAGACCGTAACGACCGCGTATGCCCTGATATAAATTTTAATGTTTGAAATGGGCTCCTTCCTTGCTGGTCTGATTCACTGGTTTATAGTAAAGTACTTTGTAAAATTTTATCTGCTATGCGTCCACGACGGTTGGTTAGAATCGTTGGTACTTGGTCTAGCTGGCGAGACCCGCGAACAAGAGAAGGAAGACTGTTACTGTTGCGATGACGAAATCGGAATGCTCCAGATCATCCCGTGCGGTCGCTAATATTGACCGGCGGTATTCGTCCCGCAAGCTCCTCCCCCCTAGTTCCTCGGCTGTCCCTGTGTTCCCGTACGGACGCACTGATTTTTCGCGCCAAAGTTCACGCACTATGTTTTCTTTTTTTTTTTAATTTTCGTAACACATACACTTTTTCTTTTTTTTCTTTTTAATTTTCGTTACACATACACTTTTTCTTTTTTTTCATCTTATACACTTATACACTTCTTATGGACTATTTACATGATCAGAGCAACATAACATTATAATTTCTCCATACAGAAATGTGTGCCTATAGGTAGGTATTTCCAACCCTGATTAACTATATTACCCAACACACAAAATTATTTAGACACTGATATGTTGTAGGAACATAAAATTATGGTACTTCCCAACAACTATTTTATTCTCCTTGACAATAGCATTATTTTATTTCAATTTTATTGACAAAAATCATTATTTTATTCCTTTCTTTTCGCCCTACCAATCCTAACTATGTTACATAAATTAATATAAGTTCCCGTAGGTACATTTTCTTTTTATAAAACAACTCATTCTTATTACCTCGATGACTGCCATAATTTTCTTCGAAGCTTGGAGAAAAAAGAATCGAATTTTCTCAAGGAGAAAATCATTTTCCTATCTTTATCGCTATTCGCCCTCTGTATGTCGAGACGCGAAGCTTTTCCCTGCGCCCCAAGCTTACTAACCTCAGCTAAACGATCTGCATCAGAGTCCCGAACCAAAGCGCGAAAGTATCCCCTACGGACGTAAATCAACTTATTGTACTTCAATTTTCTTCCCTTTTATTATTATTAATTTAATATTCTCCCCTCGCGCCAATTTCCTCCCCTTTCAGATTTTCCTCGGCTTATTTTTTTCGTGCCATCTATAGAGTTTCGCGCGCTGTCTCTGACCTATGACAGTCGGTCGAGCAGAGCGCTTCCCGAAGCTGATCGAATTTTTCGCTAGATGTCTCCCCTAGTATTGAAACGAAAGCTCTCGTCTCCTCTGAGCGGCTGGCGCATATTTAAAATACCTATTTAAAAAACCACCTTATTATACTGATAATAACCAGAATGGAAACCTCCGCTGTCCGTAACCACCAACTTATTTTATTTTATTTTAATTAAGTCAGCTCAGACACAGGCATGAATGCCCAAATATTTCTGCGCATAATAGCTTATAGCCTATATGGGAAGTACATACGATCAGATAATCACCTATCACCTGATCTCGGATATGGGTTATATAAGAATTTCATAACCGCGTCGAGGGAGAATTCCGGCGTTCGGTTCTCCCTGCCTACCCAAGGTAACGCAATGACCGTCATGGTATCGCCTGGTATTATTTACTTATTGTTAATTTCTATTTATTTACTAAAATCCTTTTTTTTTCAAGTATCACAATAACAATTAACATAATATAACTTTCTACCGTAGTAAATAAAATTATAAGTTATACTATAATTTAAAAAGGTTAAAGTATGTCGTAAGTGTATACATTTATACCTATATTTTAATTTGTGGATTAGGCTACTCTACTAGGCTATGTAAGCCTGTCCCAGAGTAACGTTAGGTATATAAATCAGTCCTATTATTTCAATTCGTCTTGGTGTTAGTTAATTTTGTAAGATTTTGTGGTAGGTTGCAGTAATTTAGATGTGCGTATGTATGAAGTATGTATTTATTTTTGTGTAAAAAAAAATAATGCCAGAATAATTACCGTCCTACTGCTTGATACCGTCGTAGGAAAATTTGTAGGTAATTTTGTAACAGAACGGTGTATGACAGAGTTCAGAATGAAGATACAAGGAAAGAAAGTAAGATACCGAAAGATGTAATTAACAGAATTAAAGTTAACACATTTAGATGGGTTGGCACGACCATGTAGACGATATTTTTAAAGATGAAAGTGCAAGAAACGTGAACCACAGACGAACATGTCTCCGACGATGTATGAATGTTGCTGAGGCGATGAATGTGTGTCAAGGTAGAAAAATGCGGCGTTCGGTTCTCTTTGCCTACCCCGTGAGGGCCATGGCGTGTTGGTCTGTAAGTATGTACGTAGGTATGTATGTATAGTTAAAAGTTAAAATTCGTCTGTGTATACATGCTAAGTCCTTTTTTTTTTCGTATAATTTTCATAGTCCTAGAACGTCGCTATTAATTTGGTCTCTCTTGAATCGAGGTTTTTGTGAATATCCTGGGATATTATTCTAGGTATGCAGCTTGGTACTTTCGGACCGGGTCGTAGGTACCCGCGCGAAAAAAAAACATCGATACATGTCGGTATTCTGAGGATGATTTAGATATTAAACCTAGGGTCGTGATCTTTTCGACTGTAGTTTTTTTTTCTTTTGTTTTTATTTTTTCGTAGTGCGAAGAATAGGTTGAGTTAAATTTCTATTTCACTCGTTACTGGGTCTTAACCTTCTAGTGTTAGGTCATTATTACCGGGAGGTTTTTTTTTTTTTATTTTATTCATGCTCTCATTTCCTTCCTGGGTTATTTAATCATTCGATTCTTTATTTATTTATTTGTTTATCTAGCCGTTTATCCTCTGAAATGGTTGTCTACCCCTTCCTACGTTTGCTTATTTCTTCGTATCTCTTTTCTTGATTGCGTTAGTTATTTATTTACGTATTTATTCCCCTATACCTATCTGTAAATTTTCTTTCAGCATCACTCTGTTGGTTTACTTACGTGTTTATTTCTACATTCACGTAATTGGCTTACTCCCCAGCTCATTAATTTATTTATTTCTGTTTACTGTTAAATATGTAGGTCTTGTTTCCCGAAATTAAAATAATTAAATAAATCAATCAATTTTCCTGTTTTCTATCTCCTTTCGGTCCGCAACGATTCGACAGTGGGTAAGCCCTGGCTACCTCTACTTATATTTCCTTGTCTGGTCTCATTCAAATTTATGTGTCCTACCCTATGAACCTACTTATGAACTTGATACCTTGGGGTGGTCTAGTGATATAGTGACCGAACACAGTCTGGACCCACATGCGTTCCCACGAACTAGATTTGCCGGGCCACATCGCCGTCCGTCTAATTTCTGATTTATCGTATCCGTTAGAGCGGCTCGCGAAATCTGACACCTTTCTCCAACGGACATTCCAGTGGCGTAACTAGCTCTACCTACTTGGTCGTTTGATGTTGTTCAATACGAAACATCTCTGTGTTTTCTCAAACCAAAATTAAAAATACCGAAAATATTTTTATTATTCACGGTGAGCTTGTCTGTTGATTTCTTATTTATGCCGCCAAATTATAACTTTTGGGTAATTAAATTATTTACCGATTAATTATTTACTTATTGTTTTCTCAAACCAAAATTAAAAATACCGAAATTATTTTTATTATTCACGGTGAGCTTGTCTGTTGATTTCCTATTTATGCCGCCAAATTTTAGCTATATCCCATTCTATTGAATAGGATCCAGCGATTACTAGCAATTTCTTCTGAAAGCATTTTCCTATGTCAGAAGCAATTTTTTTTTTTTTTTTCTTAAGACTTGTTCCCGCTTCTATTTTTCTGATTACCCAAAATATTTCGGTACGCCCATGTCGCATTTCGATGTCTCGACCGTTGCCGTGTTCCCATGGACCAGCCAAGATATCCATATGTGTCAATTATAAGTTATTGCGTCCTGCCTGGCACTTCCTTGCGACCGACAAGGTTCTCCGGGGCTAAACCAACATACCACCTACGCAGGATTCTGCGAAATATGCACGTCTGTAGTGTCTGAGACCCGACGCGTGATTTTGTTCAAATACCTATCCATGTTGGATATATCAATTTGTAGTGCTTAATTGTTATTAATATCATTAGTAAATCGGCCAGCGCCGTAAAAAAAAAAAAAAATAACAATATAGTATCAAAACAAGCAAAACAGATATTATAGTCTTAGAACATAATACATATATAAACAATAGAAACACACAATTTTTAAAAAAACTTTTGTTTTATGTATTCAGCACCTAAGCGACGAAAAGAGGCAAGACTAGACACGCCTCCTTTACAGATTCAGGCAAATCATTATAAAGTTGTAAGCCTTTGTAGTACACACTATTTTGTGTACCTGCCAGGTTTGTCTGCGGCAGTCTAAAGTACCGCCTACTTCTCGTCGGGTATGCGTGAACTTCAAAATTGTACATAATATTTTTTTGTAAATAAGGTGGTAAAAGTCTATTTTTTAATTTGTAAATAAAAATTAGCACATTCATGCCCACTTTCTCCAAGGTTCCTAAGTGAAAATATCAATTTTTTGAAGTACTCAGCGTTAAATTTCGTTTCACCAAACAATCTTAACACAGTTAAGTGACGCTGGCGCATCAATTCTTAAGTGACGGTCTGTTGTGGATCAAGCCACACTCAATACATTTGACAGATAACATTTTGACATTTAAGCACAATACCGTCTTGGAATATCTGTGTTTCGTGTTATAATTTAAGTTAAATTTGATTTCTATACTATCCAGACTGATCCAGACACATCATGGAAGACTGGGTTTGTGAAATAGTTGAATTGGCTAATGAAATAGACAGAAGCGGGTTATATACCCCACGGCGTAATAAACAAAATAATTATTTAATTAGCCTCGATGATTCCAACTTCTATAAAAGATTCAGGATGTCAAAACGTTGTTTTTTGTATGTGTTAAATAAAATTGAAGTTTAGAGACGGGGAAAAATGAGTGATCCGTATTATTTGACCGGATCATTAAATTGAATCGGTCACTCACGGTTCACGTTGCCACAACGATCCGCTCATGAACCGGACATCACTCTCACACTTTCTATCTCATATATAATATATCGTTAGAATGCGATACACATACCGACTCATGGCAATCATCGATTCACAACTAATTCATTATGGTTCATAAAATCTAATTCATTGCGGTTCTTAAATATGTTAAGCAATTTTGACCGCAACATACTTTGAAAAACAAATACGTAACGTCTATAATTGAATATACTATTTTGAAGGCGATCTTCGATTCACGACTAATTCATAATGGTTCATAAAATATTTAAGCAATATTGACCATTAAGTACATTGAAATGCAAACATTTTAACGCCTACATTTGCATATCATATTTTGAATCGGTTTTGTTTTCTCTGTCATACTACGTACATGTTATGTACGATAGATAAGGATAGCTATATTTGAATCATATTGAATCGAAGAGCGAATTGATGATCCGCATAAATTTCATGAATCGATTTTAAAAGACAGGATCTTACAAAAATATCGAACTTTGCACCACTATTGAAGTTCATTTAAAAAAACATAATAACAGGTAATTCTAATAATATATTTCATTTGTGTTATTATTCCGCCTTTCATTTATTGAATCATTCTTTGTCATATTATAATAATTATACACCTATATTATAGGCTAAATTAAGAGAAAATATTATTATCATGTCTTTTAATATTGACATTTTGTAGGAATTTTCCAGTTTCACCTTGTAACCAGTTACTAATTGCACTGAGGTTTTATGCAACTGGTAGTTTCCAAATAACCAACGGAGACTTCTTTGAAGTAAGTCCGGCTACTGTGAGTAGGTATGTTAAAAAGGTATCATTTGCCCTCGCTTCATTAGCCAAAGAATACGTTTATCTACCTACACCTAGAGAAGTTGAAGATGTTAAAAGAGATTATTATTCCATTGCTGGATTCCCAAATGTGATTGGTACGATAGACTGTACTCACATCAAAATTCAATCTCCAGGTAATGACATATACATATTCTTTAAAATGTATGTATCTATGGTATAATTTTCTAATAAATTTGTTTAGATATATCTCTAGAACCTTGTCACCAACATCATTGGGAACGTAATAGGACTACAGTCCTGTTCGTCTTCGAGATGCCTGCTTTTCTGACAACACAATAATAAGTATAAGTTTGTCCGGAGAAGAAGCGGTTAGCTTTGTAAATGTTCAACCTAAAATACGAAATATTAACTCGTGGTTAATACTAAGTATTTGTACATATGTACATTATTTATAATTAATAATAATTCATTTTCCTACATCACAAAAGATTATTTGTTGTTCAAGATTCTTATGTTACCTTCTTTAAGGATTTTTTTTATTATTCTGGAAAATGATATGTATAAATAATATAATACCTTTATAATAAAAGTGAGGATTTAAGGACAGAATGCATGATAAAGAAGGATATTATTAGTAAATTAAAAGTAAATGCCATGAGGTGGTATAGGCATATTGAAAAAATGAATGCGTAACGACTGACCAAAAAAATATGCATCGGTGTATGAGTGATTAGCGGGGCCTCCCCAGAAAGTTTATTTCAGGTTTATCCTTGTCTCCTTGCCTATCTTTTAATATATTTAGAACATAACCGCCGTGGCACAGTTGGTAAGTCGTTCGGTTACTGTGCGGGCGTCCTGGGTTCGATTCCCAGCAGAGGAGAAATTTATTTAAATTCATTTCTCACGCAAATATTTCTTCTCTGGGCTGGAAGCACTGGTTAGTTGGAAGAAATTGACATACGGAAATAAACTTGCCACTTGTGCAGGGTGCATGGAAGTGTTCATTATTATTAATATTATTAAAAATAACTATACAGTTCAACAAATTTTCCATCTCTCTTGCGTATTGGTTTCAAACATACAAATCTATTACCTTTTTATTTTGATTGGTAAGTATATCATTATGTAACTGAATGAAACATTTGTTTTTAGGTGGTTCTGAAGCAGAGACGTTCAGAAATAGGAAAGGTTACTTTTCAATCAACGTACAGACTGTTTCTGATGCTAAATTACGTATTAGAGACATAGTTGCAAGATGGCCTGGGTCGACCCATGATTCTGTTATTTTCCATAATAGTCGTGTACGAGCCATTTTTGAAATGGGTACATATCAAAATGGTGTGTTATTAGGAGACAGCGGATATGCCTTGAAGGTAACAAATATTTTTACTTTTTTTTTTTACAATATTGTTTCATTCACTCAAAAACATAATATATGTACATTCCCTATAATAATCAAAAAAGCTTGTATTAAAGGTGAATGAAATCAGGCGAGGCAAGATATGAACTTACGACCACATTATTATTTTTAAAGAATATGTACTTCACATAAGAACATAATAAACATTCCCTTATAACATAATATACAGGTTGTATAAAAATTTAACAAAATCAGTTGAGGCGAGATTTGAACTCGTGACCACTGCATTATTAATCCAGCTAATTTGTAGTTTATTCATGCATCTTCTGACATATCAAATGAGGTTCATTTATATTTACAAATATAATTAGGTACTATCAGTTTGATTTAATGTAAAAAAAGACAATGGGTAAAAAAAGACATAGCAAAGTATAAAACAATTTATTTTAAAAAATCTTATCAGTTCTGCCAATAACATAATAAATCTTTACATAACTATGACAAATAATTTACATTATTATTTTTAAAGAATATGTACTTCACACAAGAACATAATACATTACCTATTCTAAGTAAAAAAGGTTGTATAAAAATAAAAAGTGAACAATATCAGTTGAGGTGAGATTTGAACTCGTGACCACTACATTATTAAATCCAGCTAATTTGTAGTTTATTCATGCATCTTCTGACATATCTAATGAGGTTCATTTATATTTACAAATATAATTAGGTACTATCAGTTTGATTTAATGTAAAAAAAGACAATGGGTAAAAAAAGACATAGCAAAGTATAAAACAATTTATTTTAAAAAATCTTATCAGTTCTGCCAGTAACATAATAAATCTTTACATAACATAACTATAACAAGTAATTTACACACAAAAATATTTTCAGTATATAGAAAGTATTAGCAGGAGACATAAAATTGTTTCAAATAACCATTAGTGTCCATACTTGTAAAAACATCTGCACAATTGTGGTCATCTTATCTATGTATAGTTTCTTCCAATTGTACAGCACCTATAAATATATACACATTATCTTATTGAGTTTAAAGATAAACCATATGACAGAGTAAAGCCATTCCTTGAGTATTGATGTTATTGTCAGTTTCATATAAAGTGTTATCAAGTTACAGCTCCATAATATCTCCAATATAAAAATAATATTTATAATTTATAACTTCTTCATTCACATTATTTAAATTCAAATAAAATTTATAGCATTCAGTGTAAATTGCTTAAATACAACATCATATAGGAGTTGTCACACATTACTGTAAAAAATATTTTTTATAAATATCATTCGATCAAAAAAATACCTCTATGTTTTTGTATGAGTTTCATGACAGCAGTTGATGTTTTGATCCATAGACAGATAACACCAGCAAATATGTTTTCCTAAAAATAATGTATTACACATTAATTATTTTGTATATATTTTCAGAATTACTTGCTAACACCGTACCTTAATCCACAAACACGAGTTCAAGAAAAATATAATTCGTCATATCAAAACTAGGAATACAGTAGAGAGACAATATGGCGTGTTAAAACGAAGATTTCCTGCTTTGGCAAATGGCATGAGATTAAATTTAGACACAACAATGGCTACTATTGTTGCTTGTGCAGTACTTCACAATATATGTGTCAATAGAGGAGAAGAACAGCCATATGAAACAAGCGTACTCGATAGTCATAATGAGAATGACGTTGTTGTACCCGAAAATATGGGAAACAATTTACAACGAGATATGATCGCAGAAAACTTTTTCTCATAGTTTATGGAACTTATAAATATTTTCAGAATGTGTTTGATATATTGTGAATATTTCTGAATAAACGGATTCACTAACATGATCAAAAACTGTGTATTATTAAAATTTAGATACAAATTTTATGTATAGCATAATAAATTAAATACCTGCACTCCTATCCTCTAAATTTTTTTTATATAGCTCCTTCTTCATCTCTAAAATTTCCACCTCCAGCGAAGCCTTCCTGGATTCCTTTTGGAGTATTTCTAGCTCCAGTTTATTTTTTTCGCTCAAAAAATTGGAGGTTTGTATGGCTATAGATAAATTCATTTCTTCCGTTTTACTTTTTTCTGCAACAACTGTTTGTAGGTGGTCGAACAATTCATCTTTTTGGGATTTTTCGAGGCATTTCTTTCTTTTCTTCCTTATTAGGGGAGTATTTTCATTTGTAAAATCAGGATTGTGAACTTCCTCATCAATCTGAAATGATTGAAAACACAATAATGTAACTTCAATTACAGTTTTACTTAACGTAAACTCAATAACCTACAAAATATTTACAAATAGTGCATGTTAGCACGTTCTTCAAGTTTCTTACATTTCCCTCATTCACACATTTGTGTCATTTTTTTTGGATGACATCGACCTCTTGTTCTATTCCTCATATTTTACCCTGTCATACATCGTCCTTTCTATCTCATTTCAATTGGATTTAATTAGCTTTCTTGTGTCATTTGGTCTAATTGCATTGTGAATGATAAATTTGGCACCATTCCGTTCAAACACGCTTCCTAGATACATTCTTACCCATGTCTGCATACATCAAAACACACTTTATTACAGCACTCAGTTTCAGGTTCTTGCTTGCAATTCTATGCAGAAGTCAAGGTATAGATTGGCGAGCCATGGTGAGAGCATGCACCTCTGTGTGAAACTGTTTCTGTGTCGTAGATACAAACACATCGTACATTTTCGTCTAATATCTTCAGAATAAAAATTACCATAATTGGAATATCGTATGATATTAATGGGGAAGAGTCTATGAAGGCGGCAGGTGGAAGTATTTCAGGACTCAGGACAATTGCTGACGGAGAAGGATCGTCCACATCTTCAAACACCACAATATTTTCATTGAACATTCCATCGGAGTCAATGCTAAAAAATTATAACACAAAATTTAATACAGGCAGATTAATATATTCATGCATTATTAAATTATATATATTAGAGAAAGATGGTTTGAATACATTTTAACATGTCACACCTTGTAAAACGCCCTAAACCCATCGACCGCTGTTATTTAATATTCATAATAACTAATGTTTGAAAGAAATCCCTGTCTTGGTCCAACTTTCCACCGCACACCAACTCTCGTTTGTAAATAATGTGGTATAAAACAGTGTGTCAAACCAACTTTGGTGTATAAAACTTTATTCTATTCAACAAATTTAGATACTTTTTATTCATCTACCAAGCTCTTAAAAAACTATCAAATGTATCGCTGCTTACGTGTGTCCATGATAAAAGTTGATTTCTACATATTTACCAAATCACAATATTAAATGAAAATAATGTATATTATAATATTCTTACTTGTTCGCGAGTCCTGAAGCACTTATTCCCAACAGCCCTTCAACTCTTATCGAGCAAAGGGTCTTCTTTTACAGAAGGCATAGTGCCTCCACCAGTTTTAAATATGTCGCATCTTATTTTCGCTCGTCTCATACGACAATCTCTCCGTAGGTTATCCCATAATTTTTTTAGGGAGATAATGGGCCTGTAAAACAAATTTTGAGTAAGAATATTGTTTGACAAAAAACATATTAAAAAGACAATCTAATCATCACTTTCAAAACAAAACAAATAACTACACAGACAGGCTATTAAACAACATAAGTACATTGAAATAAAAAGAAAAAAATGTATTAATGTTATTTTAATAAGTACCTATGTACAAATATATTCTATACTGAAAAGTAAAGATATAAAAGATAGGTGGTATGTTTCGTATGTTTAGACATATTTTTGTGTCTGAAACGTCAATTTATAGGCATGGTTATAGGTTAATGTGTTTGAATAGTCGCTAGTATTTCAAACTCTAATCTTAAAAAAATGTTTCAATACAACTGTAACGATTTAATATTATAATATATGAACTTACCTATTTACTTCGGAGCTACTGTTGAATTGTTCAGCCAACTTTTTCCACCCTTCCTCTTTTACTTTTAATGAAGCTCCATCGGTAAATTTGTTTAAAATCGCTGGGCAGTTTGAAATAAGCTCGACAAATCTTATTTTTTCTCCCGTTGTAAAATTTGAAGAACGTTTTCGTTTTATTGAATCCATAATCGACGTGAACCGATGTAAACAAAAACAGCGAAGGTTATATTATCTTTGAAAAACAGTGCAGTAATGGCGTTAGACGGCGTGAGCGTTTGTCAACAGTGAACAGCTGGTACAAGCTGGTACACAGCGCACTCGACACAAATGTGTACTGACGAGATCAAAGTTATACTTTTTATCAAACGATTTCAAAAAAATATAAAAATTGTGAAATACACATTTGATAATATTTGTTTGATATTTTAATAAAAGGCACAAGATAAATCATGTGTTTTTGATTTTTATATAATTTAACTTGAGTTCGTATTCTTATACACCGGAAACATAATGAGAGTTGAGTCTAGGGCTCAATTAAGAATGTTGTTTTTTAGTTGGTGAAATGCAAATTCATTGAGTGATGTACTCAAGGATTTGAGCTCCGAACAGGTAGTTAGTTGATGGTCCCATTTGATGTTCCTTGGTGAACACGGCTGTGAGAATTATTTGTTGTTTCACTGTCAAATCCAACTAACCAATCAAAAAATCCAAATTTGTCTCTGGCGCAAACACATGTTTTTTTTTCTAAATGTTTAGCGATAACTATTAGCAGTTATAATATTAAAAATAGGTATACATCAATTTAACTTTGCATTTCTCAAGTTGCCCCTTCATCACTAGATATGTAGTCTTAATGAGACATCATTTTAGTTTGTCAACCGTTGTAATAAAATTGAAAGTTTATTTAATAATGGAATAATTGATTTATTTAATCACATAACACACACAAGTGCACTGGTTAGTTGAAAAAAAATGCCATATGATAATAAACTCACTACTTGCACAGAGTCCAAGAAGGTGTTTATTATTTTTACATATTTCATTTACTGAAAACATTTTTCTTGAAATTATTTTGATTTAATTATTGAAAGTTTGAGATTTGAACTGCAATAAAGAAACTGAAATTGTTGATATTCACTAAGTTATTTTTTTTTCCTTTTTTACTCAATGTTGAAATTTATTTTTATTTTTAATCTGAAAAGTTGAAAAGTTTAATGGGTGACGACTACCTCTACCGGTTATATTTTTCAACACATTAGAAGATTGACTATGGGATGTGATTGTTTTGTTTAACCCATTTGTTAATATTTTAGAATTACTTGTGTTGGACATCTGGTAAATATTATTTTGCCAAGTCTGAGATTCAATGTATAAATTATCATTTGTTAGTATTTCCCATTTATTTGGCACTGTTACTTCTCTCACAATTGGATTGTATGAAAATCCTTTGTATTCATATTTGAGTTCTCTCTGTGAAGTCAATTCGGGATATTGAACCATAATATCATTTTCCATAATCTGACTTTCTATATCTAAATCCATACAAGACATGTATTTATCAGAATCGATACTCATGTCAGAAGAGCTGTGGGAAATTTCAGAATTGTAATTGTTAAAAATCCTAGGTTTGTCGTTACCTGGAGTTTTAGTATTTTTATACGCTGAAGCCAAAAATGTTTGTGGATTTAAAATATTTTCTTGTTCCAACTCTAAATTATTGTCAGAATCATGTTCAATATTTGTGTCGTAAATATTTTTGATACAGATTTCTTCTTCGTCAATAATGTCAATTGTATCCTCCAAATCAATATTATTTTCAAGAAATGTATTAACGGGTAATGTTTGTTTGAAATAATTACACTGCACATTATCTTGCAAATATTTGTCTTTTGGCTCAGATGATACTGCTTTGGAATAATTGTAATTCATATTTTTTGAATCTTGATACATTTCAAGAATGTCTTTATCATCATTATAAAATATGTTATTAATGGATACTTTTTTTGTGTTCTTCACATCATTAGTTTTGATTTTATTACTGTAAGTTGGTGTTAAGAAGTTTTCCTCGTCTTTTGAGATAATTTCTCTACTGAAAATAAACAAAATACCGGTTAGAGTAATGCAATACATAAATAAGATACAAAAGAGAAAGGCAATCGTGGTTTCACTGGATTCATGAATCCAGGCCCACAAGCACAGGCGACCAGAGTACCAGCCAGAACAGGGGAGCCACATGGGCTTGCGACCATGTATGCGGGATTAAGGGGCCCCTTTATGACTCAAGTCACGCTCACCACTCACCCACCAATCTCCAACTGATACTCCACTCCCCTGCGCAACCAAATCCAATAGATGCGGATAATGCTGCTTTTACCACCCTATCCAAAAGTTCTTTTACTTTACCTCTTGGGAGACCGAGGTCTTTAAAGTAGGAATATAAAGATTTTGCGGGCAGGCCTCTCGCCCCCACCTCTACAGCATATACACTTGTACTAAAGCCATTTTGAACTGTTCTATCTACCAGTTCCTTGTACTTGTTTAGTTTGTATTGGTGGTCTTTTGGAATATTTGTGTCCCATGGAACAGTCAGCTCCACATAAATAACTCTTTTCAATGAAAGAGAGTAAATTGTCAAGTCAGGCCTAAGAGACGAGATGCAGATCTCCTTTGGAAGGTTATATCTCTCTGTTCTCGTATCCATCAGGATATTTCAGTCATCGGACTTCCCAATTATTGATATTGATTTCTTTGTTGTAGGTCTAACTTTTTGTCCCGGTTTTACAAATGTTACAATCGACTGTTTCCGTGTGGTTAATCCTTTGATTGCTCTTGCCACCGCTAGGCTGGAAGCCTCTCTCACAATTTCAAGCACCTTATCGTGTCTGTATGAGAACCTTCTCTCCTGTAGTGCTACCCTGCAGCCGGGCAAGATATGCCTAGCTGTGCATGCAGATGTCCCATAGAGGCGGCAACTGTCATTTCTGTCTATATTCCATCTTTTTAAGTTACTTGGGTCTGGGAGCGTACCCTGTATTGAGTTTAGATAGAAATTCAGCATCTCAGATGACCATCCATGTATCATCTGTTTCCATCCCAGTGCTGGAGGAATACAAAATTCCCCCAAGGACAACCAATCATTTTAAACATGCAAGTTCAACGCATGAATTTCGTATTCATTGTTTGCATCTTGTGCAACAAAGTCTTTCATTTGCTATTTTTCTGCCTTGTTCCTCCCCACCCCTAGACCCGATCGGTTTTTACTGAAACCTGCGATGAATTTACTATGGAAATCAACCCTACTTTTCAGATTACCTATTTCTTTTAAAAATAAAAAGCAATAAATTATATGCGTACATTAAAACATACTCACTTTTGATCATTAGTATTACTTTTTGAACCATGAATGAGATCATTTGATTTCAGTACAAATTTTTCTAGTACATAAGCAATACTTGAGGCCAGTTTATTTTCATTTTTACTGTTTGTTTTCTGATCCAGTTCTAAAGTATTACTTAATTGGATTGTTGAATTGAAGGATTGATCACAAGCAGAGTTTGCATTATTTCCATAAACTTCCTTTAGATGGTTTTGTTTTTCAAGATAACTGGTTGTAGAAATATTTTTTTCATTTACTGTTTCATTTTCGATTAATGTATTGGAAGATACTTGAAAAATCTTTTTATTACAAGAAGAATTATCAGTCAATATTTTGGGAACTCTTATTTCGATAATATGTTCTTTGATATTCATTTCATTTGTCTGATTTTCATATTTTTTACAATCATTATTAGTTTTTATGGGCAATGTAAAAGGACTTTTATTACTATCATACTTTATTTCATTTGTAACTGAGTTGTTACTTTTTATATTGTTTCTGATTACAGTTTTATTAATTTTAGGTATTGAGAACAAATGTTTTTGTTCATTATCATAATTCGTTATAATTTCTGTGAAATTATCTTTCATATTTTTAATATCTTTAGATTTTCTTTTACTGTTTTCATCATGGATGTATGAGTTTTCATTTTCTATGTTTTTCTGAGCCTCAAATGGTTCGATGTATGTAGCTGATGAATTTTTAGATATGTTTTTGCAAATCTTTAAATCCTTTGAAAGAGTTCTCATATCATTAGAAGAGCATAAATGTATTTTTGGTGTTGAAACTTCTTCAATGTATGAGGAACTTGCTGGTATTTCTTGGTGATATGTTAAACCAGGTTGGACATAGTCAATGGATAGTTTAGGAATTGATGAATCTACAAAGGATTTAACCATCTTATAGACATTTGATGGAATATTTGAAATCATCATTTCAGAATCATCAAATTGCTCTAGGGTATTATTATTATTATACATTATGATTTGTTTGATATTCTTTTGATCAGGTTTTTTAGATTCAGGTAAAATCAGTTGATCTCTTTCACAAATCACTTTTTGAATCATATTATTGGAACTCAATAATTTTTCATTAGGATCATTGGAATTAACTTTTAATATTTCAAACAATGGATTGCTCCAAGTTACAGATTTACATTTCTTAAAAAATCTCAAATGGTTCATAAATGAAATATTTGATAAAGCTTTTGGTATGAACTGTGTATTTATAATCAAAATATTTTGACACCCTTTTTGAAAAACAATGTTGGTTTTATGATTTTTATTTTGAAGTAGCACAGTATTTTTTGTTTCCTTCAATATGTGATCTTTCGAATTTTGATATTTGATAATTGAAAAAAAATCTTCCTGATTAAAATTTCTTGTTCCATCAACCGTTTCCAAAACATTTTCATTATTTATATGGAACAAAAGTTTTTTTTCTGTTACTAAATTTTTTGTATTATTTATTACATTTTCAGAAATACATTCACTTTTATAAATTGCAACTGCATAAAATTTTTCTAATATTTCATTTTTAGCATCAACTTTGCCACATATTTTATTTTTAGTATCAACTTTATCGTATATTTTATTTTTAGCATCAACTGCATCAATATTTTCAAATATTTTGTTTTTAGCATCAACTTTTTCATATATTTTATTTGTAGCATCATCAAACGCATCAACATTTTCAAATATTTTGTTTTTAGCATCAACTTTTTCACATATTTTATTTGTAGCATCAACTTTATCATATATTTTATTTTTAGCATCAATTGTATCAACATTTTCAAATATTTTGTTTTTAGCATCAACTTTTTCAATTTTATTTGTAGCATCAACTTTATCATATATTTTATTTTTAGCATCAACTGTATCAACATTTTCAAATATTTTGTTTTTAGCATCAACTTTTTCATATATTTTATTTGTAGCATCAACTTTTTCATATATTTTATTTGTAGCATCAAATTTTTCATATGTTTTATTTGTAGTATCAATTTTATCATATATTTTATTTACAGTATCAACTGCATCAATATTTTTAAATATTTTCTTTTTGATATGAACTTTTTCAAATGTTTTATTTTGAGCATCAACTTTATTATGTATTTTATTTGTAGCATCAACTTTATCATATATTTTATTCTTAGCATCAACTTTTTCGTGTATTTTATTTGTAGTGTCATTTTTGTTATATATTTTATTTTTGGCATCATATAATTTAATTTTAGCATTAACTGCATCAACATTTTTAGCGTCAAAATTTTCTAATATTTTTGTATTGTCATCAACTTTTTCCAATATTTTATTTTTAGCATTGTCTGTGTCATTTTTTAAACTTTCTTGAGACATATGCTTATTTTTCAATGGCAGTTTTTTATTATAACATTTAACGGTTTTTAAATAATCTGGGATTCTCTTTTGAATTGATTTATTCAATAATGGTTTACTTTTAACTGTATATTTTACATTATTTTGTTGTCTTTTATTATTTGAGTCAAATATTTTGTCATTTAAAACTGAAAACTCATTTGTATTTTTGCTATTTGACACATGTTTAGATATTGCTGTATCGGTGACATTCATAGTTTTATAATGTTTAGGTGTATTTTTTTCTGGTCCATGTGGCAAATAATTTTCATATTGCATAGATTGGTTTTCTTGGGTTTCATTCATAGATATTTGGGCTGAGGTGGCGTAATCAATCATATGATTATTAGATAAAATTTCTTTTTCTTTTTTGCTGTTACTAATAACTGATGTATTATTGTAGTCATTCATATTCATATCGAGAGCAAAAACTCTAAATTCTTCGTTGAGTTGTAATGGAGTTGGATAGTCTTCAAATGACATATCGGTGATATCGAAATTGTCATTGTTTGAACTGAGTTGACTTTTATATATTGACGAATCATCAATGTATTCTAAGCAGTTTTGAGTAAAATTAGATGGTGCAGTGGTAGATAATGTTTTATAAGGAAATTCATTTACTTGATCATTCAACTTCATCTTTTTTGGAGCGTCTAAACTCTGATACCATTCTTCGTAAGTCATTTCATTGTAATCATCTGTCAACTTGATGTTTGTAAAACATGATTCTTTACTACAGTTGAATCCAAAATTATATTTTTTAATAGTTGCATCATCATAGTCAATGTGTTCGTAACCATTTCCCGTAATAGCATGATTGCTGTAATTTTGGCCACTAGTATCATTAAAATTATCGTCCAGGTTCCTCATCAATAAATCTGAATCTTGAAGATTGATCTTGTTATAATTTTCACTTGTTACATCTTCTGTGTTTTTTTGAGTTTCTGATGACATCTGTACATTACTGAATACGTCTTTGTTTGTTGATAGGAGTATTTGTTTAGGAAATGGTTTCTGTAAACAAAATATTGTTTGAGTTGAAGGAAAATTATTCCTAAAATGGTAAATATAATTACTTACATATGAAAACAATAATTATTGCAATTAGTTGATTCATGAAAGAACAGATTATAGAAACAGACAGACATAAATAATAGTGTTGAAATATACTAACATAACAATTAACACCATGTGATAAAGTATTAAGTTCTCCCGACTGTGGTATGGCTTTGATAATATCTTGTATTGTATTCATTATATTTTGATCACTTTTCTTTCGTCTAACAGTACTCGGAGTGATGAACTTTTCTTTAGATGTTTTACTGTTATTTTTATTTTTTTTTATATTAGGTTTACTCTTTTTACCACTTTGAGTAATTTGAGATTCATTAGTCGTGTTTGGTGTGGCGTTTTTACCACCAAATATAACATCAATGTCACAGAAGTCAGAGATTGACTGTAGAGATACACAATCCTTTTGAGTTTTTGATAAGTATTGTTGGATGTTATTTTGTATTACTTTAGGAAGAAAATTGGTTGATGGTTTCTTTATTGTGATGTTACATTGCGTGTCAATACCAACTGGAATTGATAATATGTTATGTATTGGAAATTTTATAATTTGTGCAAAACTTGTATAAGAGAATATTATATTTTAGACACTACATTAAAAATCTTAATCATCGAAAATGATGGAGAGCAATTAAATATATGATAAGTAATGTATTAACTCAGTTTTTTTTAGTCTTTCAAGGTGCTTTGTAAGATAATTAATAATAAGAGACTAGGTACGTACAAAAAGTGCACTGAACAAAATAAAAAAGATATCTTACCCCAAGTATTACTGACGCAGTGCGCAGTCACGGTATGTGTCTTTAAGGTTTTTGGAATAATACACCACTGCTGAACGTTTTCTCCGGAATCGAAAAAATCTGAATCACTGAAACAAGACTAATTTATGAACAAAACAACTAAAATGTCTCGTAAATTTTTTAAAAATATACTTTTAAGTGTAATAATCGGGATTCATTAAATGTTTAATTTGTTTCATTTCAAAAACAGCCTTTGTGAAAACTATAATCATATTTATCGTAAGATCTTATACGATAAGTTATTCTTGATTTTTCCAATTTATTTTCAAACACATTATTGAAAGTGAAAAATACATACAATATATTTTTGAAGAACAGCAAATTGTTTTCAGAGTCCCCAACAATAATGGAGACTTTATGTTTAATTCCCACAGTGGGAGTCTCATTAATAAGATCCTCATAATTTTTAATCGACACACTGAGTGACAACTTTCCTCCCATTCCTGTTTTGAGGTTCATTTCATATATTGGAAGAAGGATCACTTGTTTCTTTATGAGGTTACCGGATGGCGGAAGTTTATTTAGAATCTAAAAATAAATCAATTATTTAAATTCATTCAAATAGTTCAGTATTCAGACTAGATATATATATTTAAAGAATCATTTATAATAGATATCACAGGATAGGTTGAGAGGTCAGTGTCCACATTCATGTCTTAACATATATTTAATGTATCTATGCATCTTCTTTCTTTCTCTCTCTGTGTAGCTGGTCATGACCATCTTCCCTCCTTGTCTCCGTCACATTGTGGGTTATTGTCCTCCACCTCTTGACACACCGCTCTCCGCATCGCTCCAACAACTGATGTTCCCGTGGCAACCGTGATTTGATCAGTCATCTCCTCCTCCTCCTGCATCTTCTCATACACATATAATAACTGAAGACTTTTGAAACATAAACATTCAGAGATCAATTTGGTTGATAGGTAGTAAAGAGACTACCACTGAGCTAATTGATTTGCTAATTATGAGAATTTTATTTACTAAGGATGTGTAAAATATTTTCATTTGAAATCTGATCACTATTACAATATAATTTATATATTATTCATTTGTTTTGTTTTTTGAAGTGTAAAAAAAATTGTTCTGAAATGGTCATAAATATGAAATATTACTCTTTCTAAATCCCTGGGATTGCTTGCCAAGATACTCTGGAAAGTAGTTTTTCCCGAAGAGACTAGTAAGGCGGCCAATGTTGGACCGATACCATTCAGTTGGCGCACAACATAAACACTATTCTCCCAAAGTTTGGCAGAAAAGCATTTAGTCAGCAGCACTGCATTCAGACTCGCACTATATTTTGCAACTCCACTTTTGATAGCATTCGGACGAGTAAGGTATGCAACAACACCTGGAAATTAACAATGACATTTTTATATTATATTTGTTAACTGACTTCAAAAATGGAGAAAGTATGGAGAATTCAACATTATTTTTTTATTTATGTTATGTGATAATTGTTGGTATCCATGACAAATCATCAAACTCTTCAATTTGCAATCTGTATGATAAACTATGTCATACATATTGTGGATGGTCCACCTATGGGCGAATAATTCTTTATCATGTCAACCAATTTTATATGAAAGATTATGAACAAAGTTTATTAACTCAATAATAATTTTAGTACAATATTATTATTTGGTCTTTATTCAGTGAAGAAATAAAATATAACTTATGAAGATAGACTGACCAAATATCGATAAGGAAAGAAAGACAATAAATGGACAATAAACAGAAATTTTTTAAAGCAGTTTTTTTTGTATAAATAACATTTTTAAATTAATGAAAATAAACACAAGAAATAATTATAGATAAAATGTACAATAATATGACCTGTACCATAGACAAAAATTTATTTTAAAAAATCAAAATAACAAAAATAAATCTACATACGATGAGGAAAATAACTAAAAATTTCCCAAAAATATTAGAAAAAAAAATAATGGTTAGGTTAATATTTTTTATCTTACATTTGGACAAGTGCTCTCCGACTCTTAAAATTTTAATAGTTTCTTGACTGAGGGAAGGATCAGGAATTGGAATACAACCAAATATTGCTTGAATAAGACTGTAGGAATAATATGAGGTATTAGAAAATAAAGAGATTTAATCATAGATTTCTATAAATACTGGTACAAGAAATATAAATACATGATTGGTAAAGAAAAGGTATTAAAAAATATCACACCATACATAAAAAGTACATATCTAATTTATTTAATAAATTATCAGTTAAAATAAAGGAAAAGAAGAAATCAATATCACCCAACATTCTTATTGAAATTTCCATACTAGGTGTTTTTCTTTTTACTTTAATAAAATATGGATTGGGACTTATGTATATTTCAATAGTTAAGTTCTTCTTTTTGTGAATTTTGACTACTGTTTTTTTACATTATTTAATTAATTTATGGACATTTCCTTGCACCTTGTGCAAGTTACAATTTCTCCCAATAAACCAGTATTCTCAGTCCAGAGAAGCAATAATTGCATGAGAAATAAATTTCTCCCCTACTACTCAAATACCCAATTTTCGTAAGTTACAGAATAATTTGAATTGACATAATAAAAAATTGAAATGTAGGTTTCCATCGATACTTAGGATAAAATATAAAACTTACCAATTAACTTTCATATGTCTAGTTTGCACTTTACCCTGAAGAGGGAAACGACAAGTGTTTGTATGTTGCTCGTGGTTATTGCGAGGCTTCCTGTTAATAAGATTCAAAACACGTTTTTCACCAGCCCTCAATGGTATGTCACCAAATTCATGGCATTGACTCACCAATTCAACCATCTCGCTCAATGTTTCGGTACCTTTCACCTGAAATGTAGGTGCATAAATTATAATTATCTAAATTAGAATTATTTACTTCAAGTCAATAAATTTATTTTTTAAATACTTGGCTTTGCACAAATATATTTAATTAGAAAAACCAAGACACAATGGACAAATTAACAGTATAAAAGTGTGAATTACAAATACCTATTATTTTCACTAAAAACATTTCTCAGTTCATTCATGTCCATGCATTGTCTAATATACTTCTTCTTTTAGCCATCTCTCCACTGCTGGATGTAGGCTTCTTCTAAGTACTTCCACTCGTCATTTTTTGGGCTTTTTGGATCCATCTACTTCAACGACAGGGACAATATCATCGGCCCACCTTTTATGAGGCCGGCTTGTTTCCCTTTTCATAACCCATGGTCTCCATTTCATAACTGGATGCCCATTTGTCCATTCCCTGTCTGGCAACATGACCAGCACATTGCCATTTAAGTATCGCAACTCGATCTATGAAATCGAAAACTTTTGTCTGGTGATTGATTTCTTCTAATAGCTTAGCATTTGCCTTTCTATAAATCACTGAATGTATTTTAGATTATGTATGGTCCATTCAGTTAGCGTGATAGTTTCCAGACCAACACAAGCACAGGAAGAATTGCATTTTTCTTTTTAGACTTATAAGAATATCTTTGCTTTTTAAGACATGCTTAAATTTACCAAACGCTGTCCAACCTAGTTGGATCCTTCTGGGTATTTCTGCTGTCTGGTCTCATACACACTCTCCCATTATTCTTACTTCTATGATCTCCATCTTTCAAAATTCTACATGTCAACTTTTCCTTGGCCGATCTCTACTCTTTGTTTCTTTTATCAGCTTTATACACTTTTTTTGTCAGACGATCACCATTCATTCTTTCTATATGGGGCATTAATTGTCATCTTACTTACAATATCATTTTTAATCATACATTATCGTCTAATATCATCATATCATGTCCATGACTCACTAGCGAGTTTCCAGCACTGATGGAATCCAGACACAGACGCCTGGGAGCCTTATACCCAAGGACGTGGGAGGCATCTCAATTTGCAAGATATGGGACGTTATCCAAGAAACCGAAATGCTATTGAAATGACAGCCCTAAAAGGGAGGGGCACAATAGATCAAACATGGTTGCAGTGCGGGGGCATAGGGTCCCAACTAATGATAATAATGACTCACTAGTATACATTAAAGTCGGTACAACAACGATAACTAATAAAATATATTTTTGAATAAAACTAAATCTCTATTAAGGTACCTTGAGTATAAGTTTCATGGTGTCAAAATCCAAACAATGAGCTGCCATCAGCTTTCCAGCTTCCGTTGAAGTGATTCTAGCCTCTTGGTCCATGGTCAACATTCCTTCTCTGGCCAGAGCGTTGATGCACTTTAAACATAGCTCTAAAAATAAATCAATTAAAAACAACTTTGTTAAACAGTCAATCTCGAGTTTGAAGTTGTTATTTATTGTTTTTGATTTGGATTTGTGAGATTTGGTCAAGAAGCCACATAAAATATAATTATTAGAGATTAAAAGAAGTACCTAATGGTGACGAAGTTAATATATTTTTACTCCTCACTAACCCAAAGGGATAGTGGGGAGTTATGATTTTGCAATTTTGAAGGGTATTTTTTTATTTCAGATTATCAATTAGTATCATATTGATATTGTATTCTGAAAGTTTCATCACAATGTATGTGTATGTGTGTGTGCTATGACACACACACACACATGTGACGTGTTTAATTTACTTTATCGATTATAGACTAAAGTACTTGCTCAATTCTTTTCAAATTTTGTAAATATCGCTTAGACCCCATTAGATTTTGAAGGATATATGAATAGTGGTTCTCAATTTTTTAACTGCCAAATATTTCAAAGTGACCCCAAACTCAGGAAACTTAAAAATTGAATTTTTTATTTTCAAATTGGTAAAAAGGCACATCATTTTCATTAAATGGCATTGAAGAAATATCAAGTTTTCATAATAAAATAATTAAATAAAAAAATTTTGCAATAAGTATTGTAATAAATAAAAAAAAAAACTCATTTTATAGAAATGTTGAAAATATTCCATACGAAATTTTAATACTTAGTGGAGCGTTGACCCACAACCCACTCGTTTTATTATGCAATACAATTTGCAGATTTACAGGCGTAAATTACAAATTGATGCGACCACGGACGTTCAGCAGTGAGCAGCATGACAACAACTTAACTTTATTATGTACTAGTGAACACCCGGCAAACTTCGTATTGCCTGTATAATTAAAAATTGTCCTCCATAACCACCCGTCGCTTCAGACTCTTCAAAACCTCCCATCCCTTCAGTACTTCCCGTCCCTTCAGTTACTCCCGTCCCTTCAGTACCTCCCTCAGTTACTCCCGTTCCTTCAGTTACTCCCGTCCCTTCAGTTACTCCCGTCCCTTCAGTTACTCCCGTCCCTTCAGTTACTCCCGTCCCTTCAGTTACTCCCGTCCCTTCAGTTACTCCCGTCCCTTCAGTTACTCCCGTCCCTTCAGTTACTCCCGTCCCTTCAGTTACTCCCGTCCCTTCAGTTACTCCCGTCCCTTCAGTACCTTCCGTCCCTTCAGTTACTCCCGTCCCTTCAGTTACTCCCGTCCCTTCAGTTACTCCCGTCCCTTCAGTTACTCCCGTCCCTTCAGTTACTCCCGTCCCTTCAGTTACTCCCGTCCCTTCAGTTACTCCCGTCCCTTCAGTTACTCCCGTCCCTTCAGTACCTTCCGTCCCTTCAGTTACTCCCGTCCCTTCAGTTACTCCCGTCCCTTCAGTTACTCCCGTCCCTTCAGTTACTCCCGTCCCTTCAGTTACTCCCGTCCCTTCAGTTACTCCCGTCCCTTCATTACCTCCCGTCCCTTCATTACCTCCCGTCCCTTCATTACCTCCCGTCCCTTCATTACCTCCCGTCCCTTCAGTAGGTCCCGGTCATACGCTCGACAATTCATCAAAGTTTCATTGAAATTCATTGAACGGTTCCAAGGATAGTCCACCTTCATCGGTAAAATGACCTGATACCCGATGAAGAAGAAGAAGAAGATTTTTTTTTTAATCCAGAAACCATCCCGGGCATACACTCGACAATTCATCAAAGTTTCATTGAAATTGAATGAACGGTTCCCAGGATAGTCCACCTTCATAGGTAAAATGACCTGATACCCGATGAAGAAGAAGAAGAAGAAGAATTTTTTAATCCAGAAACTATCCCGGTCATACGCTCGACAATTCACCAAAGTTTCATTGCAATCGGATGAACGGTTCTCAGGATAGTCCACCTTCATAGGTAAAATGACCTGATACCCGATGAAGAAGAAGAAGAAGATAATTTTTTAAATCCAGAAATCATCCCGGGCATATGTTCGATAATTCACCAAAGTTTCATTGCAATCGGATGAACGGTTCCCAGGATAGTCCATCTTCATAGGTAAAATGACCTAATACTCGATGAAGAAGAAGAAGAAGTTAAAATTTTTTGATCCAGAAACCATCCCTGGTATACTCTCGACAGTTCACCAAAGTTTCATCGCAATCGGATGAGCGGTTTAGGAGCGCATTCAACACATACATACATAGATACATACAAACATTCAAATTTATTGCTAAAACAAAAAAATGGGATCTTGAATAATTTCATGTTTATTTGATAAACATGAAATTTATTCAGAGGAAAACAAAATATTATTGAATTGTTTTACACAAGCGCACACACGCACGTACCTTTGCAATTGCTGAATCCCGCATCCAGCAATCCACCTGGATCCAGTACATGTTATGGCTTGCTGGATCCGCACTTGATTAATTTTAATAAAAATTAAGATTCCATGTAAAATTCTAACAACTTTTCAGTAAGACATTTGAAGACTTACCAATATTGAAAAAAGTCTTTGCCATGGAAAAAATATTAAATACAATAACTTTACATGAAAAAATCAAGACAGATAAAGGAGAGATATGACTTATTTATACTATTTTTAATTAGTTAAAATATGTATACGTATAAATACAAATGAGTTGTTTTATATTTATGACAATATAAGTCATTATTAAAAATTAATAAATTGTTGGATCCAGCGCGGATCCATAATTTTTTTAAGAAAATCCGCAAAAGTCCTGCTAGATTGCAATCCCTATACCTAGTACCTCACACTAAACGGCCGAACTCTGGGCAACTTGGCAACTAGTGGCGGTTAAACGAAATTTTTCATACACGTATATGGTAGGGTATCCACGTAAGAACCACTAGTGACTCAGTGTGCGGCCGTTCTTGGTCTTGGTGTCGCAAAGCGTTCACCATTATGGCCATGTCGATATCGGTAACCAATATTTTGGGGGTCGTGTCATTATAGACGAATGCCTCTACATCAAACTCTGCCAATACGGACGTATACAATACGGGCGTTGGTATTATTTATGCCAATACGGGTATATTATGATATGGTTCGTCACCAATTTCTGCCAATAAGGGCGTATTGTGATATATCGTTCTATATCAATTTCTTCCAGTAAGGGCCTATTGTGATATATACATAATATTCCAATAAG